>CABFWO010000005.1:86706-103112 GCA_902155825.1 Timema genevievae | reverse complement strand
ACATACATACATACATACACACACATACATACATACATACATACATACATACATACATACATACATACATACACACACATACATACATACATACATACATACATACATACATACATACATACATACAATAATTGCACTGTTAACACAATAATTACTGCGTCACTATCGGATTGGACTGGATTTCTGCAGATGGGAAGATCGGGATTCAATTCCCTGATGGTTGTACTGAAGTTGTATTTTTCCCTAAATCGTTACCCACCCTCTCGCCACGTAAATGTGGATACATTTCAACTAAAATATTACCTTCTTCACCCTTATTCCTTTAGTGTAATTATTAATGTATGTGCATAACCAAAATGGGTACTAGCACACGGTAAAAAATATATTCAAAACTTTATCCAAAACTCTTATTTTATGATTCACGTTTATGAGTCTCTCCGTTTTAAGTTGGTGTACTTAATGACTTGGAAAACCAATGGTGCTGTGTGTTTTATCCAATACAAATACGTGCCAGTGTCATGCAAGAGACAAAAAGTTAGCAAAAAGGTTTCGAGGTTCGGCTAGCAGCCTCATCTTGTAATCTTCTGTAAACACTCACTTCTATGCCCCCAGCAAATGTAGTAAGCCTTCAGAGCCACGTGGTGCTACGGTCGATTAGACAGGAAACAAAGGTTTCCATTTTAGGTCATTATTTTATGTTTATTATCCCCATAGGTGGCCACGTGGTTTAAACACACAATAGACTGGCTTGAAGTTGATGGGGAGGTTGAGGTTCGATTCTTGGCTGAATGCACTGGAGTTGGTTTCTCACATGCCATTTGTCAGAGTAGTTTTCTCATCATTTGTATACGTTAACGCGGGTACATTTAATGTAATCCTATCTTACTCATCTATACCCTTTAAATCAAGCCTATAAATAACTCATGTGTTGAAACCTAAAAACTAAAAGAAAAGAGATGCAGATCGAATATTAGATATTATAAAAAAATACAGAGTTTGTATTGAAATATCAAAATATAGATGAAAAGTCTGTTAATAATAGTGGTGATCTGTTTCTGTGGTTGAATGGTCTGAGGTGTTATTTTCACCATAAACTGATATAGGGGCTCAAATCCCGCGTGGGTGTACTAAGGGTGTTTTTATTAAATAGTTTTCTACTCTCTCTCTCTTTCTCTCTCTCTCTATCTACGAAAAGGTGGGTATTTGTCCCTTAAATTCAACTTTTATCATCCCTAGCATATTAACGTAATGTGTACATATGCGTTTAACTCGAACGGGTAGTATGACGTGGTGCGGTGCTAAAAACAATAGATGAAAATTAAATACAAGCAATAATTGGCTGAACTACTTTTAACTTTCCCTGAAATTCGTTGAGAATACATGTTTTCTTTTGTGTATGTGACCAAACTTCTATTTTAACGTTTCTTCCTATTGTTGGATTCGCAACACGTGTCACCTTTCTTTATCCACTAGCACCCAAGGTGGGCTTTGTTCTTCTAACAACGTATTGTAACAGTGTGAAGAGCCAAGCTTTCACTGAAACTCTCCTAAAAAACATCTGTACCGAATGAAAATGGAATGAAAGAGACAAAATGTATCTGTTTGGTGACTATTGAGAACATTCCTATAAACTTAAATTATCAAGACCCGAATAATTATAGAATCGTGCTGAATATTAAAACAAAGAGCTAATGATTTCAAAGAAAACATGTTCATTTCAATAAATAAAAATCCAAATGATTCGGTAAAGAGATATATAATTTTATATAATTTATTTTTATATGTATACTTATATGCTATATAATATAGGTCAATATAAATATTTTAAAATTATTGTGACCCCTGTACCCCTGTTTTACATCTTTATATATAGGGTACAGAGAGATCACAGCTTTGTATGTAATATATACCCATATATCCATAGCTTTATAATTAATATATATATATATATATATATATATATATATAGACTTGATAAGATCAGGTGTACAGACAGGGTGACTAATGAAGAAGTCCTAAGAAGAGTGTCCGAGAAAAGAACCATTTTGGAATTGATTCATCGGTACAAAGCAAACTGGACCGGACGCATCCTTAGGAGGAACTATCTTCTGCACGACGTCATAGAAGGAAAGGTTGAGGGAAAGAGGAGCTTAGGAAGAAGGAGGATTCAAAAATTAGATGGCTTGAAGGAAAGAAGAAAATGTAGGGAGCTAAGAGGGAAGGCAGAGGACAGGGTGCATTGGCGGTCTAATTTAATTGAAAAAGGAATGGGCCTGTCGTAAGACAGAACACCTAATAAAAATAAAGATATATCAAGTTTGATAGCTCGTGTACCTCTGTTTTGTGAATTTAGAAATGTTAGAGGTAAATAATAACTTTATATAATATAATATATATTTAACATATAAATATATACATACAATTTTGATAACCCGTGTATCTCTATTTTATATATTTATATATGAGATACAGAGAGATTACGGATTTATATTTAATATAAACATACATAATATACAAAACTATTATCATCCTTGTTCTGAATTATTTGGACATTTAAAGTAAAAAATTACCAAGCTCTTGTCAGATTACCGTTTTAATAACTTGAGTTGGCCATGCCGAACTTTATTGTAATACTGAAATACCTATGGAATCATTTAATTATATTTTAAAATATTATTTCACTATTTAGCCTGCGTATGTGGCAAGCAGCACTAAATTATAAGGGCATCTAAACGTTCCTGCTATCTTTTATACACTCATTAGTCAATAAGTGTCTAAGTTTGTTGGAAGAGTACAATCTTTAGATAGAGATTATGTTCGCGTTAACTTAAAAAATCCCTACCCTCTTAAAAGATAATTTCACCAACCGTGAGCTCACGAACTACAGAATACTTTGTGAGGTTTAAATTTCAATTAGCAAAATGTCGCCAGTTTCTACAAGTGAGCAGAATGGAACGTGTGTTAAGAGGTGTAGGTACAAGTCGGAAGGGGAGGGGGGGTAAATAAGGGCGTCACAAATTATGAAAGCGATTGAACACACCCGGTCTCTTTAGCAAGGAAAACTCCTTTTCAGCATGTCTCCTGCGACAAGGAAGGTGATCAGCATCTGTCTAAATCCTCGAATAATCTTTAGGAGCTAACTCCACCTAGATCTAAATTATGGAAAAAAAAAAAAATCATCTTCGTCATTATATCTTTCCCCCAAATTATAATTAGGAACACAAAGGTGTTTTTAATCCCATTTAAAATAGTTTTCATTATTAGTGGCAATAATTTCCCCCAAGTACTGCTGTAAATATAATTTTTTCAAGAATGATAAAAGGAAGGTTAACTAATTAATTTATACTTGAACAATAATAAAGTTATTTAATTTTATAAACATAAAATCATTCATCATAAGCGCCTTTCATCTGATGACCTTCATTTTACAATTAATTTTGATTAAAATAAAGATTACTAATAAATGACAATGGATGTCAATTTAAATAATATGGTTTTATAAAACGACATTAAAATTTATCACTGTCGTTTTTAATATACCCTGATATAAAATATAATCGTGTAAAACTATATTCTTGCTTTTATCATTAAAGTTAGATTATTTTTTGCAATATGATAGTATTTGACACCTAGATAATATTATTTAAAACAATTGTTTATATGTCGTAGACTGTTTTTTTAAATTATTTTAAACCAGTAGTTTGAACCGTTCTTCGCATGGTTAAGCCACACCAAACAATATCAAATATCAAATTAGGACGTTTAACATCCGGCTGCCATCATTTTGATAGTGCCCTCATGTTTTTACTCCTGAAATAGCTATGGCAATCAAATACTAATATTGGAATTAACGAATATTAAAATAACAAATCTTTGAAAGAATATATTATCTAGTTCACAAACTGAATGCACGGGTGAGTGTAGCCCCACTAACAACGCAACATGTACCTAAGCACGATCTTGATTTAAGTGAAACAAAGTAATATAATTTTTTCTGAAACATTTTAGAAAAAAGAGCCTAATACTTCTCCAAAGAGCATAAATGAAATACTAGACTCTCTTACAGAAATATATGAAATATTGAGAATCACAATTTCCCAAAGAGAATTACGGTCCCCAAGCTTTGTCGCCTGGTATTGTTTATTTAAATAATTACGTCACTCCTAGATAGGCGATATTTTATCCTTCTATTTGTAACCGTGTATTCACAACATTAAATAATCCATTCTAAGGTAATCTTTAATTTTTGTATTAGTTTATTTTTAGACATTTTTCTTTAGCCTTTATAAAGTTAAAGTTTCCCACCGTATCTATAAGTTTTGTTTGTGTTAACTTAGGAAATTTTAGGCTCCTGTCCTCCCATTTCCTGGCACCTGATTTTTTTTATTCCCAAATTTCCAAGTTTTATGGTTATGTGGGGTGGTACTTTTACCAACTTGTCGAATTTAAATTTTTTTCTATGCCGAAAATTATGTTCTCTAGTTCTTTTGGAAGGATGTGAAATTACTACCCCCACCTTTTACAGTTCCCACATAATCAATTTGAAATTTTAAGAATTATTTGGTTATTTTGTATGTTTTTATGTGACTACCAAATTTCAACTTTTAATCATATTGAAACTAGTGTCACATATTAGTTTTAGTGTAAATTTTAAGCTCTTCAATTTCCCAAACTTTAATTTTAAAATTCCATTTGCTCTGACATTATTCAGCTTTACGAGAAGGAATATTGACTCACATGCAAATTTCAATTGCTACCTTCCTCCTTTAAAAAATTGTTTTTTATATTAGCTTTGGAAATTTCGAGGGGACCCGTCCTCCACATTTTCCACTGTATATTTTTTAAATTTAAGAATTTTAAGGCCTTTTACTATTTGAGGTGGTCAGACAAAATTTCAATCGTATAACATTATGGGAAGCTAATAATTTTGTTAGCTTTGGCAATTTTGAGACCCTCATTTTCTCTGCACTCTTTTAGAAAGAACTTTTATCTAACATTTATTATTTGTTTATTTGAAATTATCTCTCTACATTCCTGAAATATTAATATTTCTACCACACTTAAGTTTTTTATAAAAGTGTCAGTTATTCAATTTTAAAATTTAAATGTTTAAGATTTTTTATAGTTATTTGGTGTGCATTTCAGTCTTCTACCAAAGCGATAAGTAGTTGTTTCCATTAGTTTTGTATATCTTGAAACCCCCCTTTTGTAATTCATTCGGAGAAATTTTACACTCTAAGATCCAATACCTGTCTGCTAAATTCTAATTTTATACCTCATCTAAAAGTTATTTTCCATCTATATCCCCCACCCCAAATTCCCAGAATTTCATTTGGAAATTTAACATGATATTACTTTTATGTTTATTTGGAGTGTTCCCTATATTTGTTTAACGAACTTCGATTCTCAACCACACACAAACTGTTGACTGTTTTAGTTTTAGAAATGATGAGCCCCTCCTCGCCCCCTCCCCCCAAATAATTTTTCAACTCCCACTTAGAAATTTTCAAATTTTTAGATTTATTTGTCATCTTAAGTGGTCTATATGCTTGTCAATTTTAAATTTTCTAGCACACCTATTTTTAGTTTTGTATATCACACTGGGAATTAGGTAGTTATTTCTATTGGTTTTGTAAATGTTTAACTCCTCCCACCAACCCCCATTTTTCTGCATACCTTGTATAAATTTCAATCTTTAAGACTCATTTGGTTTTCTATAGTTGACCTTCTACCTGACTGACAAATTTAAATTTTCTACCAAACCTAAAAGTTATTATTTTGTTTATACTCCCCCTCTCCTAATTCCCGAGATCCCACTTACAAATTTAATATTTTCGGAATTTTACAATAATTATTTGGAGTGGCTCTTTTAGCTGCCTGCCAAATTTAAATTTTCCAACACACTGATAAAAATATTAGTTTTTGAAGTTTTGAATCCTCTCAATACCCCACCTCCTTTTCTCCAACTCATTTTTAGAGAAACTTCATATCTAAAAAATATTTATTTGGCTATCTGGAGTTGTCTCTCTCTGTCTGCCAAAATTTAATTTTCTAGCTCATCTAAAAGTTTTTTTAAATTAACCCCTCACCACAACACCATTTCCAGACGCCCCATTTTAAAATTTTCCATCTTAAAATATTTATGGGTACATGGGGTAATCCCTTTACCTTCCTTCCAGATCCAAGCTTTCCATCACATCTATAAGTGAATAGTCTTTTTCCTGGACACAGCCACCCCCAAACTTACCTTCTGCTATACATATTAATGAGGATTATTATGTTTTTTGTTCATTTAGTAAAAAGTTTATACCTGTACTTGTGGCCACACGGTATAACCTCTAACGCATCACAATCTTGTTATACTGATTTAATGGTGACGAAGTGAACGAGGTTCGTAGCATGAGTTGGGTGAACTAAGACTGATTTTTTCCACAATGGATTACCCCTTTCCATTCAAGCATTCACGGGTAAATTTCCTTTAAAATTCCACCCTCATTATCCCGATTTAAATAGTTTAAGTAATTCATAAGTATACCCTGAATGGGTTTATTAATACGCGGTGCAAACATAAATTAAAGTTAGATTATTTATAAAGTTAACTCTATTTGACTTAAGAATATAATGGGTGAACTAACACTCAACAAAACTAATAAATTACTTTTGTAAACATTTGCGTTGTTATAATTAATTCATGGCAGTACAATTGTATAAGGTGGTACGAAATTAAATTAGCGCAATTATCTTTCTTTTAAATATGGGTGTGTGAGAGAGAGAGGGAGAGAGATAAAATTGAACAGTACTGAAATGCGTTTATGACGATTAAAGTACAAAAAGTAGTATGTGTGTACGCGAAGCTTTGTTGGAAGGTAGTAATCCTAGAACTGTCCCTATTCATTACGTCCCTGTCATATATTACATACCTATCTCTGGTTTTGCTATCTCTTGATGAAGTTAAACATTCGTTGCACGTTCGCGACGCGCATAAATACCCAGAAAATGTGATGTAAAATATAATAGGTGCCCTACAACGCGTCGTGAATTAATACAAACGACACGGTTTACACGAGCACATAAATGAACCAACAAATACATCACGCTATAAACACAGACGTATCGCAAAAGGTTTTGATTATTTATATTTTTTTTAACTTTTAATATCTTAAAAATTAAGGTTCGTTTATTTCATAGCCGGCACTTTGAAAATATAGGCTTGGTTATAAGAATGGTTGGTAAACCTTATTTTGAACCGTCAAGGACTAAGCTCCAATATTCTGCTATAAATGATTGTTTTCCATGATTTATACAAGTATGAGTTGGTGTTCTTCCTTAAAATTCGAGATACTAATTATTTTTCCTTAGTTTAAATAAAGGGTAAATAAAAATTTCCCTGCACACGAATTACTAACTAGCTATATGAAAAACACACCAACATTTTGTACATAAAGCATACCTTCAGGAATTGTAATACATGAATATTAGGATGTACAGTACATGTACTACCTGCTTTGGTGGCCGCATGATCTAAGGCGCTACTCTCGCAGTATACAAGACTGCCGATGACGGGGAGATCAAGGTGCGAATCTCGGTCGGGTGCGTTGAGGAGGATTTTTCACAAAATGGGTTTTCACTCTCCCTTTAGGCAAATATGCGTACACTTCCACTAAATATAACCTTCCCAATCACTAAAACCACTAGCGTAATTATGACATAAGATTATTACCTGAACGGTTAGTAATACGCGGTGCTAAAAAAGGTACAGGTAGTGTTTACAAATGACCCACCTGTTGTTACAAGTATATACCTCAACGCAACAGTGCTAAGACATTTAAAAAGTCATTTCTTAGTTATTAAGGTGTGATGGAAGGGGACGCGAGAAAAGATCAGTATTTATGAAGTTTTTATGGCAAAACATTTTTTTTGACAAAATAAATCAAATATTGCTCCAATAGAAACAAAGAGTTTAATTTTCTTCACGTGGTGATATCAACAATTGTTGAATATCTGTCATGAGCATGGCGGCATCATCTAACAAACTTTCTAAATGAAGGGAGAAAGTTGCCATTAAATTCCAGAAGACCCTTTACAGATATTCAACATCTATTAAGGTCATCGTGTGAAGAAAATTAAACTCTATGTTTGTACTGGAGCAATCTTTTATTTATTTTGACCGAAAAAATGTGTTGCTATTAAAACTGCATAAACACTGGCTTTTTCTTTCGTTCTCTTCCAAACCCAACTTAACTCCATGGCGTCAACCTACAACCGAGCAACCGCCGTCTGTTGGTAAAGATGGTGCCAGATTTTGTAGATGGACGATGCCGTGATCGTGTCCAGCCCAACGAGCCCACCAATCATTAATCTCAGTTTTTTATACCGGAGTGGCTACTTCTTCATTCAAGTAGCTCCTCATTTGTACTCACGAGGCTGAATTTGACCCTGTTACAGACCCATTGCTTCATAGAAAAATCTGGAAGCTCCGGGGATCAGACCTGGGACCTTTAGGGCCGTAGCCATGAACTATAGATCAGAGAGGTGGTCATTTTTGAGTTACTATCATCGAAAAATAAGTGAATATATATTACCAGGGCCCAGATTTTAATGCCATGTCATAGTTATATTGGTACATTACAGACAATGTTGGTGACCTGGTGGTCTAGGGGTAAGGTGTCAGACTTCTGTGCTGAGGGTCCAGGGATCGATCCTCGGTCCCGGCACAGATTTATCTGATTGCCAAACCCTTCCTTTACCTCTGACAAGACGTGTATTAATCACAACTTGTGAATATGTGGAATGCCAGGCCTCCACCGTGGTTCGGATCCCACGTTAAACTGTAGGTCCTCCATTTCATCTCACAATCACCCTACCATTACACACTAGCGTAAGTGCGTATAACCCGAACGGGTAGTAAGACGCGGTGCTGCTAATAATAATAATAATAATAATAATAATAATAATAATAATAATAATACAGACAATGTTCAGAAGTATATAAACTCTTTTCCTGATCCCCCGATTGTATAAAATTTATAAGAAATTTTTGGTTCATTTTGGAATTCAAGGTTATATTTTCTTAGTTTACGTATTGTTAGAATTATTTCTAAGCATTTTTAAGGAAGTCTTGAAACATTTTTAAGCATTTTTGAGTCATTTTTAGGCATTTATGTTGAATAAGTAAGTTACTATTGATATTTTATAAATGCATAAAATTTTCACAAACACTGTCGGAAATATAGTCGATGAACTTTGTATCCTTTTATCCTTTTCCGAAGCAGATCTTTTTGTAAATCAATATTATATTTAGTAGAATGCAAGAGTCTAGTTGTTAAAGGCTTTTCATTGCATATGTATTTTCTAGTTTTGTAAAGTGCTTGTTTGATTTAGCCGTGTGCATTTGTTACGACTCTTTATTCATATTTAATAGGTCATTTTTTGAATATTTTAAGTAATTCTTTAGAATTTTTAGCTCATATTATGGGTCTTTTATTGATAATTTTTAAGTCATCGAAATCCGGGCCCTGTTATTACAAAGGTTCTAGTTAAATCATGTCTTTATTGAAAGTTTTATTTAATTTAAAATTCAAATAGCTGTGCTAACACATACAATACCATTCTGTTAGAAACCGTTTAACTTGCTTCACATGTTTCTGCTTCGTTATCGCAGGCTGTTTGTGAAATTTTGAGCATTATAACGAGAGTTAAGTTAGTTTCTAGGTTGTATGATGGTATAATTGTCTTTTAAGAAAGTTCTCGTTTAGTGCTTTATTAAAAATAAATCTAAGAATGGTACGAGTTGGAAGGTTTTTGTACAGTTTGTGATTCATACGGTTTTCTCACGAAGGTTTTCAATTACTCGTGTGCTTGGAAAAGTGTTTGGAGAAGGAGGGGTGTAAAGGAGAGTGGGAAGGAGCAGGAAGGTTAACCGAGGATTCCTGGATAGGAGTCCAAGGGATCAAGGTTTGATAAGGCAGGAGATTTAATATAAAGGGAGGCTACAGAATTCCCTGGGCGAAGATGACAACCTGAGTGCTTGCCAAGTGTGGGTAGGGGTGGAATGAGGTAAAGAAGTCTACGAGAGTTTCTCAGTCACGGGGTTGGACGGGTATATGGAGGGGAACCCCCTCGAGAGAAAAAAACGCACACACGCAATTTCAAGTTAGTAAAAAAAATAGCTCATTCATTTATTGTGAACCTTTGGCTTAATTGATATCATGTCTGAAATTTTTTTTTCCCTGGATAGTAATAATTGTCTTGTCATGTTACCGCTTTTTAAAAATCATATTTCTTCACGTGCTATTAACTTTTTAATTGTATTCAATGTAACAACACGTCTGTCATAAAATTTCCTTTGCCATTTCAAAAAAGTTTGCAGATGTTTGCTCTTTTAATTACATTCATTTAATATAATATAATCCAAAAGCTTTACATGACTGAAATGTAGCAGCAAATTTGTATAGATATTTAAGCTATTGGAGTCTTTAAAGTAAAAGTACACTAGTGTGTACTAAGTTTAAAAAGTTGCAAAAAAGTTATTTCTTAAAATTCCTAGGTTTTATTACTAATTAACAGATATTTCAAAAACTCATTTACAAATTCATGTATGAATTATTGATATCTTATTTTAGTGCTTGGTAAATTAATGTTAATAAACTAGTAAGTTTTTCAAATTTGTTAATGCTTTCGTTTCATGTGACGTGACATGCTAAGTACGGTTAATTAAGAAATTAAAATTTATCAAAACGATAGGGCAAGAAACCCAGCTTTTTGTCTGAAGGACAAGGACTCGAATCCGACTGTCTGCCCCAATTATTTTTTTGTTATATATTGACTTTTTATCTACTCTTACCAAGTGAGGCATTAGGAAGCTTATTGAAATATAATTATTATTTTCCTATTCCATTATATTACTTAGTTTAATTCACATTGTACGACCCTTACTGGCTGGCACATGAATTAATCGTCAGTTTCATTTGGTCTGGTATACCTGTAAACAATTACTGTCAGCTATACTCAGGATGATTTGGGTATTAATTGTTTTACACTCTCCCTCCAAGCAAATATGGATACACTTACTTTAAAGCTATAAATTCCTCCTCCCTAACCTATTATTGTAATGTATATAGCCTAGAAGATTAGTAAGATGCCGCGTGAAAAAAAATCAAACGGTGATTTCAATTACTCTTAATTATAAATCAAAATTAAAAGAAAGATTGTTATTATATGTATACCAGTAAACCCATGCGAAGCTTTCACTCATTCAACCTTCCCCNCCGAAACCCGTGCGAAGCTTTCCCTCATCCAACCTTCCCCACCCCCCCCCCCAAAAAAAATAGTTAGTCTTTAATTGGGTTGTTGAAATTAAATACTCAGCGAAGTGTATACACAAAATAGCAAAGAGAGTTTATTTTCGGTAATTGATACAAAAATATTGTTAGATTTATCTTTTAACTAAAATTTTAAACAAACAATGTGTTTTAACGTAAACTGAGATTGCTATCTCAGAAGTCGGTAAAAAATCCTATCAACTGATACCTTATTCATCACTGTAGGCTTTTGTATTAGTTGAGAAAAAGGGATGTTGACAACAGAAATAATATATAGGATAGATGGCATTAGAATTTAACAACACGTCATCACAAACTCGATCATCGCATCACACCCTAATAAGAATAATTTTAACTTCTAGCCTTAAAATTAGCTACAAATAAAAGCTTAAGAATTTTTTTTATTTATTTAAGTTATTTAAGGTCTAATTTCCGAACCGAGTGATTTTATATCAGTACACGAGAGTTTATATTAGCAAGAACGAAAGGGCCTAAATATTTTGCCGGGAAAGATATTTTCTCAATATCTTCCAGGGTTTTTTCTACATGCCACAATCAATTATGGGACCAACGGCTTTATTTCCATTCCGAAGGAAGTTGTGCTAAGTATTTATATCGCTCAAAAAATAAGTTGACTCCGGCTGGGTTTGAGCCCATAACTTTACTTTATTATACATAAAGGCGATGAGGGGAGGACAATGTTTCCTATAATTTTCTAGAGTACCGCCATTTGGCATATAATTGCATAAGTTCAGATCTCCAGGGGAAGCTAAAACTATTTTACTTCCATATAAATTTAATGATCTCTTGGAACATTAGAGGAACTATATGAGCACGAGTGTGAAATCCTAAGTGACCCCACTGCATTCACCGTGTTATACTGCCTGTGCAATGCGCACAGCTCATGCTATTAACGCCTTTTGGGGGGTGGGGAGTGGGGTTTAAGAAAAGTGGTCTTACCACCTCCTCTTCCCGAAGAAAGGCCCCTTTCAAGACTGGGTGAAAGCTGAACTTTTTTCAAGACGTGAATATTCCCTTTGTCCGTAGGGTGTTTTACAAAGTAATAAAGTATATCCCCTAGGCTGTATCTACTGACATTGACGCGGGAGGTCAAGGTTCATTCCTGATAGGTTATATTAAATTATTTTTTTTACACATTTAAAAAAATGTATTTATAGTTTTACGATATCTCCGCAGCGATTATAGCTATTTTTAGTTAGTGTATTTAAAACTAGGGTTATTATAGTTTTTATGGTAGTAGTGAGGAAGATATTTTAGATGAATTACACGATATTAGAGAGGGATGATTACAGTACAGTTAGAGTGATAAATTTCTTGTAAAAAACCTACCCCTGATGCCGCCTATTAAACGTCAATATGAATATGAAATACGATTCTTGCGCCAGTTGGCCACTATTTTGGATTACTTTACAGGGGTATGTTATAGCCCTTTGAAATTCACCCTTCTTGTGCTGTATTCTCAAGTAATAGTGTTAAAGTGGCTTAGAGCTGCATTTAACTCTTAAACTATATTCAACCAAAATTCCTCGTGCACCATGTTTTGTTACCCATCCGAGATATCCTCATACCAAAATTGGGTGGGAATAAAGAAGATAGGATCAAAATAAAGTTCCCGCATTTGCGGAGGGGGAGAGTGGAAAGCAATAATTTAGAAAATAAAAACATATCAGTAAAATCCAGTCGGAGTTCGAACCATGAACTCCCCATCACCATAAAACAAGACAAACTACACAGTTACTCGACATTTTATAGTAAGATTTTGTTAAAAAAAAGTCACTTGAGAACATATTAACTTTTTTGTGGCCAACTTTGACCAAATTTTATTTATTATTAGTGTGGTTTTATAAGTACTGACAATGTCTATCAAACGTGACAGCAGATCACATGATTTGATATTCATTCCTGAAAGCTGATCTAGTTGTTTTTATAGTCATCAAATTAGGTTCTTCCTGTGAAAATTGGACTGTGTGTGATTACCAGCCAGGGTAATGTTAGTATAGATATTAATCATAATAGTAATATCTGCACCAAATTTATCAAGATTATCAAGCCGGTCATCTTACGACTTATTGCTCTCGGACGTACCATAAACCGGGTCGGAAGTAATACTGAATATAAGATAATCCCGGTTTTATGGTTACATTACTCGTTTGGTTAGACGATGTATCAGTCTAAAAACAGTATGATCGTAAAACTACAAGTTATGGTATATAAATCCACTAAAACTACAGATAGTTTATGACTGACAAGGCGCAGATAACACAGTGTGTTGATGACGCGACAATTTCACTATAAAATTCTAATATAGGTAAAAAATAAAGTATCTTCGATCCTCCAGAATGACTTTGTTTTATCAAGAAGAAATATAGCTGTTTTAGAACATTAAGGTGTCAGAAAATATATTTTTCCCCTCAAGTTATTACCAATAAATTTTCTTTAGTAAGTCGAAGAGCTCTTTTTTATAAATTTGGTCAATTCATTAAAAATTTACCTTCCCACAAAGTAAATTTCTGCTGAAAAACATTGGTTAGATGGTTAGTAGGCTATACAACATATTTAGTGAACACTACAGTAGAATCACTCCACTACTTACAAGCGTACTGAAGTTTAGAATGGCCACAACATTTATTGGAGGGTAAGCCCTGTTTCTCCAATAATAAGATTCAAACCATACTTGGAATGGATATTGGTTCATTAGAAACACTTCTTAAATACGTTTTTGGACCTTTATTAGTAAATACCTAGCTATTTGAATCAAGTGTGTAAAATAAAACTTACTATCATAGACTAACTTAGCATTGAAGTTGTTTTATATAATTTATTTGTTTAAAAAAATACAAATTAATGAGAACCAAAATAATGAAAACTAAACATGTCAAAATGTTTTACTGTAAATGCAATAATTCATTAATTTCTGAATTGGTGCTAATTTTTATTGATAGTACACTCAACACTCATGCTACCAATGATTCATTTTAAGTGTTGGAGACTGGTAGGGTAAATTAGAGTAAATGAACTGGCATTAGCATGGAGAGAGGATGGTAAGTCCAAAGTAATAACTCATGCGTTGAGATACACCCTGATGCATTAGCCCGAGATTTAAACCTTGATACATGAGCCTTGATAACACAAACGGGTAGTAAGATGCGGTGCTGAAAAAAACCTTGACCTTGACGTCACTACATCAAGTATGTTTTGAGCCTGATTCCAAAAAACATGTGACCAGCGGAAAAAGTTTGTATCAATTGAACAAGCTTTACGAGGTTCTCTTTTAACAGGGATTTTTTTGTGTTTCTTCTTTCTGTTCAGATATTTGTTTTGTGATTATTGTCTTAATGCGTGAACCAAATTTAACAGAATCGGCCGGGACATTCTTTGAACCTAGGTGTAACAGATATGTACAAGATGGTGGCCTCTCAAAAAAAAAAAAAAGGTACGTTTGCTTATTCCGTGATAACTTCCAAATGCGTTGACCAATTTAAACAAAATTTTGTAGAGATATTCTTTGAACATAAGCCAAACTATGTATGTACCCTTCTTCTACCCTGTAAGATTGCCACTCAAAAGGTTTTTTTGTTAATAGCTCATCTCAAATGATTTTAATTTATGATTCTAAGCAATTGTTCAATTCATCGAGTATCTACGGCGTATTTTTTTTATATATTGTGAGACTGATGTCTTAAAAGACGTGAGCCACGGCTATTAAATATGGATATAATGTATTTTTTTTGCACCACGTCTGACTATCGATTCGTGCTATACGCTTATGTACTAATAACATTTATGGGTTTGGTATGAGGAAGGTTTAATTACAAGGAAGTGTACCCACATTTTCATGGAGAAAGCGTGAGAAACTATTTAGGGGAAAAAAACCTTAGTACACCTGACCCGGTTCGAACCACGATCTCCCCATCATCGGCAGTCTAGTTTATTGTGAGAGTAGCACCTCAAACCATGTGGTCACCGAAGCGGGTATAATGTACTATTGAATATAGTGTTAGTTTGTTAAATCTAGCTTTATCACCAAGGAAACTTATCAACTTAAAATTCAAAGAGAAATCTTAAGACTTAAGTAACGATAAGAATATGGAGGGAGCGAGGTCTTCTGTTCACAGAACTGCTAGTTTGCTAATTATTTATAAAACTTCTAAACTATTTCACTTTAGCTTATATATTATGTACTAACATAAGCTATCATTTGCGTGGAGTTAGTTTTGACTTGGTTTGGTTTCTACTTGTTTTACCCTCTTATTTTTTTATAGGTACGAGTAAAAATTCAGTTACTGTCAAAACTACGAGCGTTCAAGATTTAATTTATTTTTACTGCTATTCATTTCCGCCACTTCCCACAAATTCTGTCATACAGCCCCGATAAAATAACCCATTAAGATTTCCACCCCCCCCCCTCCCCACTGATAGTATCGCTACGTTCTACTGTTGCCACCAATATCCGCAGCTGTTCAGATTCTGGTATAAATTTTTTTATTAAAAAAAACCCCACGCAGTGGCAGAAACTACCGGTTGAACTCTCGCACGCAACACACAACACACGTAACTCAATCAAAAGGGTGGAGGGTGAACTCCCCCTTCACATCCCATTTCTCCCCTCAGTTCCAACAAAACTACCTCTTTCATCAAAGCGCAAGAAGTGTTACAGAGACTGTCGACATTGATTGAAGCTATTTCTCCAGCCGGTCAACCATGAAGGCACACTTGGGAACGGAATGATAGCTTGAACAAAAGACAGTAGCGCGGATAAAGACGAGGGTAGTAATAAAATTTTTAGTTTGGGATACATCATTCGTAGCCCAATTTGTGGAAATTAGCCAGTACTAATGTACCGTTGCCCAGGGTACACTCGAATGTACTAATCGTACATCCTTTCCGTGGAGGCTCTTTCCATGTCCCGTTGAGGTAAGATGATGGTGATAGTGAGTATGAAGGTGTGGAACCAGTGGAAACACTTAAACCTAACTAAGTCTAACCAACCAAACCTGGTGAGGGTTGGGGCAGTTCTCCTTTCGGGAAAAATATCCAAGACTCTTCCCATTTCGGGAAAGTGTC
>CABFWO010000005.1:64206-81706 GCA_902155825.1 Timema genevievae | reverse complement strand
ATGATCACACAGGTGAGTGTGAAGATTTATTAACACATGTGGATGTATCGAGTTTTATATTCTGAAACTATTCTTTAACTTGAAATATATTAAGGGTGGGAAGTTTTTATTTGAATTATTATGAAATTAAAAATCTATTTAATTACACCATCCAGGATCACTATCCTAATGTGAATCCTACTTTAGTTTTAAAATATAGACATTCTAAAATAACTGGCATTAGTGTTATAATCCTCTTTCTTTGCTAATGAGGGTACATTTATACTAAGCTGTACTCATATTTATCCAAATATACTGCGTCATTGTCCTTATGTTGATAATATGTAATAAACTAAATTAAGTAAGGTTAATTTTATTTTAATCTGCAAATATGTCAAGCCTGAGGTTTTGAAGGTTTTTTTTTTTGCTATAACAAACAACACGACTCCACTGAAAATTTCAATTAATAAAACTTTAGTTTGTATATATTCTTCTAATAATAACATTCTAGAATGTATATTTAAGTTGCTATTTTTAACAAAAGTCATCAAAAACAAATGTTTTTTTACATTTGAAAAATTGTTTGCTTGTATGTATACAGGATGTTCCTGGGTTAAACTTTAAACTTCGGGAAGTGGTAGTGGATCAAAAAACTTACTCAAAATGTATTTTGGGGATTTGCTGTTTTAACTTCCTTTTTACGCAAACAGCAAAAAACTAAATAACAGCAGGTTTTTCTGCAGAGGTCCTTGGCAATGGCTTAATATTAATTTTCCTGGAAAATGAACCCGTCGTGCTAAACGTGTGACTTGGCCTCTACGTTCACCTGATTCAACGCCGTTGGATGTTTATTGTATGGGCAGCTCTCAAGAAAAAAAGTCTGAAGTGCCTGTTAATGACCTTCAATCATTACGACAAAGGATAACAGAAGCGTGAGAATAAACAACAGTCGCACAGTGTCGGTCGGCCACTTGTTTTGTCATTGATAGTTGCAATGCTTTTTTCCGGGCTTGAGGCCATCAATTTGAACAAAATAAATAAATAAAATTTTTATTTAATACCTACTTATATTGTTTTTATTTAGTTTTTTCTCTCTTCGAGAAAAGGAAGCGAAAACGAGCAAATCTCCAAAATACATTTCGAGTTTTTTGATCCACCACCACTTTACAAAGTGTAGCCATCCAACCCGGGAGCACCCTGTATATGTGTGCAAATGAATGTGTGTGTGTGTTAAGAACATTGCTTAATAAAAGATTATGTAACCATGGCTTTTCAAGGAGTGTCGATTTACTGTATCAAATATTTAATATACCTTGGCTTGATTCTCCTCATTTTATGCAAATAATAATTAAAGATATGAGTTTCTTATTCCCTGTTTATTAATAATTTTAGTTAATTGGTCTCTCCTAAAAATAGAAACCGTTAAAACCATGTATATACATTATAAAAAAAGATTATAATTACCTTAAAAATACCTAGCGCTATATCAGTAAAACCCTGTGCACGCGCGTAGTAAGGATTACCTTCTAGAAGGCTCGGTTTCACGGCACAATTAACCCAATTACTAGGCGAGAAGAGGAAAGAAAAAGGGGGAGGGGGGATCTTCAATCCCTTCCAATCCTTCAGCATCCTTCTAGATCCCCTTCCCTTCACACACACACCCACCACTATGTATGCTACCTGCACGAACACGTTCCTCTGACGTCGGAAGCAGATATTGGCTAGGGCAGAATTAATAACACCATCAACTGATACGAACCGGAATTAGCAGTGGGCGCACGGTTTTAAGCGATATTGATAGTTCCGCGAGATGGTAACGAGGACAATAAATATCAAAACATTAATAAACCAATACTGACACAAAAAAACAAAAATTTGTGTGAGGTAAAAGGGAAATAAAGAAGATATAAATTTTATTTATGTAAAATGAAAATACACGTATATTCTTTTAGTTGATTATTTATCGAGTTCATGTTACCACATTTAATTTTATAAATTAATATTTTTATATTGTGTTATTTTATTTGGGATCCTACCGGCTTGGTGCACTTGTGTTATTAGTGACCATGAGTTCTTGATTATATTAAACTCAAATTGCCTGAAGTACTCGGCTTTTCCAGGGAGAAATAGGTTCCAAAATCGTATACAAAATCAATCAAATTTTTTCAAAACCTAATCTTAAGTTTTTGAAATACAATCCAATGTAAAATAAATTATACATTGTACCTCAATGACATTTTCACTCGTTTATCTAAATGAAACGAAATAAAAGACATTATTGCAGAAATATCATGGATAGTAGATTGTTATATTCCTCCAAAGAGCATAAATTAAATAATAAAGTTACATTTTTTCAGAAAAAATGAACATCATTGCACTCCAAAGAGCAGAGCAATCAACTCCATTCCTCCGAGCTCCGTTTGAAAATACATTTTTTTAGCTCGAAAAATAAGGGTTTTATAAAAATATATAAAATAAATGTTATTTATATAAACCCACAACTTTGATACTCTAAGTTTTTGTATCTCAAATAGCTTTGTAGATATGATCAAAATTGGATCTATCTGCTTATGTGAAGTGGCCCCTGATTCATTCTCCCCGAAAAATGATATGCGCCATAACTTATTTGGAGTGATAACTTTAGATTCAACCTTGTCATCATCCTTGTATACCTTCGCTAAAAGCTTTGTTTTCTACTTATATTACACTCCCCAACATTTCCTCAACCCCAATATTTTCCACTATTCAATTTTAAAATTTAATATGTTTATAATTTGATGTGCTATACCTGCTTGCCAAATTTAAGTTAAGGGAGCACAGAGAAGTAGTTATTTAAATAAGTTTTGGAAATTTTGAGCACCCCCTCTACTCTTTCCATCCATCAACTCCCACTTTTAACATCTATTTTATTATCTGGAGACGTCCTTATATCTGTTTGACAAATTTAAACTTTATACCACACATAAATATTGTTTTTGTTTGATTTATATAAACCTCCCCTTCCTCTACTAGGTACCCTTCTGCACTACTCTACAAGCTATTTTCAAATATTCAGAAAAAAATGTATAGTTTATAAATTGCGTTGAGTCACTCCATGGGGATCAGCCAGGTCCGAAGTTTTCAAACAAAATAAAAAATTAATTTAATTAAAAACATTTATTAACAGTTAAATGCAGTAAATATTGGCTGAATTATTACGTAAAGTCCAATTTTCATAGGAAAAACCTTATTTTAAAGCTAAGGAAATTATTAGAGCTACTTTCATGTATTCACACGTCAAGTCTTATGATATGCAATTATCATTTTTAATATACATTATGTATACTTTCAAAGTAACAATAACAATATAGTAAAATGTCATAGATATTTGTCATAAAATGGTTTTTATTTACTAAATGAAAATTCAACTGTAGAATGTTAAAAGAAAAGTTAATCTGGACTAAGGAACCGATGGTCAAGACTTTCAGCAATTTTTATTCTAAACATAATGTATAAAGTGTTGGTAAATATTGTGAAAAAAATATTTGCCAATAAAGCGACTTTTGTGAATGTAGTGCAACTACACAGTACAGTGACCTTATAGAAATTATAATTATTTATTAATATCCCTATGAGCAAGTACAATTTATTAGTGACTATACGAAATATTTCTGAACACGGCCGTCAAAAGAGCTGACTGAAAATCCAGTGAAATTACTTTCAACTTAGTATTCAAGTCGTACACAATGGAAATAGAACAACGAGAGGTAATGAATCAAAATGTCACAGTTAGGACAAATAAACAACGTTAATGCACTAAAACTGCAACCAAACTAGACAACCCAAACCCATAGGNACACACATGGAGGACAAGTGTGTGTATCTGCGTGGAGAACATTACTGTATATTTAATGGAAGTTGTGTGTATGTGAGTGGATACAAAGTATTTTCGAGGGACAATTCAATTCAGAGTGTACCCTACTGTAACTGATGGATGGCACTACTGACCACGCCCGTAAAAAAAAAACACACACGCTCTGCCAGCTTGTTTTGTTTTATATGGAAGTTGCACTCGACAAGAGACGAACTTGAACCTTCCCCCCATTTAATGCTCCTCTCCTATCCCAACAACATGAAATCCACAAACAACGCACGATAGTCCACAGTGACGATAGAAAAAATAACCCCTGTGTACACAAACATATACACACAAGCACATGTCAAATAAATATATCAGAATGATATCACACAAGATTAAATAGGTTTAACGGAAATATAATATTCCTTTTAAAATATAAGTTATTTGGAGTTTCAATTTGGTGGCCGTAATTTGAACTTCTGCCGAATATGAAATTGATTCATATTATAATAGTCTAATTGATGTGAAACTGATTAAGACAATGTTAATAATTAACACACTGATAAAATATAAGTTTCATAATTCATTATTTATCTAATAATCAAATGACATCCAAAAGGTTATAAAAAAAACAGTTTCTACTCGTAATGGAGGTGCTATTTTCTCAAATAGTTTACTACTATTCCTCCACCTAAGCACGGTTAGACTTCTCAATTATAACTTCCGCTTACCTAGTATAACCATAGGCCTATACCTGAAACGTGAAACAATTTTTTATACAGTGATTGTTGGAGCTCTAACCAACTGATTTTCATGAAAAACTTATTTTTTATTTAATTGAAAACTTTAGCACCAAAAACGTGCCCAAAATTTCAGATTTTCACTATGTTAAAATTACATTTTCAGAAAACAATGATTTCCGACAGTAATTTCTTGAATTTTGCAAAAACAATTTGGTTTAATATTTCTTTTAATAAATGAATTTACTTCAAGGATTATATTATTAAAATTTACAAAATTATACCAAAGCAGCAAATTATGTATTATTCATGTTAGTCAACGAATGTATGGACGCCATTAAGCCAAGGTTTCCGATGTCATAAAAAAAAGTTGTTGAGATCTTAAAAACAAACTTGATTTGTAGATTTGCACAAAAATCCCAAAACGTCTGTAATTACAGTGAGCCTTACTAAAAAGCTACCAGTTTCAGTGGCCGAATGGTATAACTAACGCAAATGAAGGTATTACCTCTAAAATGCGTCCTTTATCATGCCTACCCCATTAGATTAGTTATCAAATAAACATATAACCTTTACAAGTAGTATGACGCGCTTATAAAAACATACAACTAAAAACCTTGTGACTTAGACGGGTTTTCGTCTGGGTACGACTCATTAATGAAAATATACGAATGGCAAGGACGGTACCAAGAAGCAGAATAAGGGTGGGGTAAAAAACCAGACAGCAACATTTTTTTTTACTCACATTAAGTGTTCTATAAAAAGGTTTAAAAATTAATCTATATGTCCAATTAGAAACAATTAATATTCAATTATCATCATTTAATCCACAGTAGGACATTTCGAAGTTTCAGTAGTATTAGTTCATGAACCAAGAAGTGAGATCATAAATCTCTAAAACAACACAGAGTAAAAATATTTCCCACAGTTAAATATTAATACAGTATTTAATTACAACATGTAATCTATAGTTAGATTAGATCCACTCGGTCAGTAAGTTGTTGGCGTCTCGCCTGCTGTCCAAAAATGTAAAACTCAGAATATACAAAGCCATAATTATTTTACCGGTTGTTCTCTATGGATATGAAACATGGCCTCTTACCTTAAATAATGAAAATAAATATAGGGTATTCGAAAACCAGGTTCTTAGGAAGATATTTGGTCAGAAAAATGGATGAAGATAGTGAGGAGTGGAAGAGGCTACATAATGGTGTGCTGCTAATCCTTTACTCATCACTAGACATTGTTAAGGTAATAAAATCTCGCAGGTTACGGTGGGCAGGTCATGCAGCATGAATGGAAGTATCTAGAACTGCGTTCAAGGTGTTGAATGACAAACCCAACGGGAAGAGACCACTGGGAAGACCCAGGCGCAGATAGGAGGATAATATTTGGATAGACCTGAGAGAGATAGGGTGTAATGAGATAGACTGGATAGAATTAGCTCAAGATAGGGATAGGTAGCGTACTTTGGTGAATGCTGCAATGAACTTTCGAGTTCCTAATGCCATAGAAAAAGTAAGTAATTTATAGGTTTCTATAGAATCATACGAACAATTTCAGTCGTAAAGTTATAAAAATGCGATTTAACCTACTGCGGTACAAGAAAATAATAAGCTAATGTTTTCAATGAATGTTGATGAGATTTATATTCAAACAAAGTGAGAATTTTAGCAATCTGTCTTTAAATAAATTGAACCCACTTTGGTGGCCGCATAGTATAAGGCATCATTCTTGCAGTAGACTAGACTGCCGATGACGAGGAGATCGAGTTTCGAATCTCAGTCGGATGTAATGAGGGTTCTTTTACCAAAATGGCTTTCCACTCTCTCTCTCTCCATTTAAATGCGGGTACACATTCTAAAAATATAACCTTCCTAATCCCTAAAACTATAAGCGTAGTTTAGTACACAAGCGTATAGCCCAAACGGGTAGGAAGACGAAGTTCTAAAATAAAACTACTCGAATGGACACAAGATGAATTAATTAAAGAGACACATCAAAAAGGATTGAACTTGATTTAAGTAGTCATGGGAAATAAAAATATTATGAAGGAAGAAGTGGTGATGTGTCCATACAAATCAGGACATTAAAGCGAGAGGAACAAACAGTAGATAGGTATAGAAGTGTTCCTATGAAAAATGAGACTTTGCTTGTAATTTGATTCTACCATTTATTTAGCATAGCTTCTTACTACCCGTTCGGGCTATACACCTGTGTACTAATTACATTGATGGCTTAGGGATGAGGAAGTGGACCCATATTTGCGTAGAAGGAGAGTGGAAAGCCATTTTGTAAAAATCACCCTCAGTGCACCCGACCGGGATTCTAACCTCGATCTCACCATCCTCAGCAGTCTAGTTTAGTACTAGATTAGCGCGTTAGACCACGCGGCCATATAAGCGGGTTGTTTCTACCATTCAGTATTACACTTGTCCGAGTAAAGCCGATGTAGGGAATGTTTAATTTTTTTTATTCTGACCAAGCAGATGATGAGTAGCAGAGAACAATTTACTTGCTAGGAGGTTTACTCTATCCAGAAGATGATGCGTTGGATGCTAAATGTCTGAATCGATGAAATCATCATCTTCTTTATTCTGAGTAAGGACTTGAGGAAGAGGTGATATAGTATTGGCTGGATCAGATAGTTCCAAGAGGATTGATTGGCCCCTGGGAAAAATATTGAACAAGTTTTCCCTTCAAATGATAGCATAACAGGTTCGCACAGGTCGTGATATCTAAAGGTGTACCAGTATTTGCGTGAAGTGAGAGTGGAAAGTCATTTGAAAATAGTAAAATATCCTTAGTATCCAACCAGGATTAGAACCCCAATATCCCCGTAATCGACAATCTAGTCTATTACGAGATTGACACCTTAGACCATGTGGCCACAGAAGCGGGTAATAGTGAAAATATTCATTTATTTTATTTATTTAAGTAGTTGAACATACACTTTCTGAACCGATTGATAATATCAGTACACTAGAATTTCTATGAGTGAGAGAAAAAGAGCCTACCAATTTTGCCGGGAAGGGTATTTCCACATAACTTACAGGTCTTTTACCCGTCACAATCGACATGGGACCGAAGGCTTTACTTACCCAACTAAGAAAGTTGTGCTACGGTCAAGAAAACCCCGTAAACCTTGGTTAGGTTTGAACCCACGAACACCGGAACCTAAGGCGAGCACTTTATCCCAAGACCGGGGATATCAACCTCAGTGAAAATAAACCACAGATGTAATCCAATATGAAATATTATTTACCTTACCCATGTAACCCAAGTTTAGAACACACTTGTCAATCGGTGGGTGACGCTATACATCGTTCAAAATTACCCTGCATGGTAGAGTAAACGAGTTGCTGAGAGCGTAATATCGTAATATCTCTTCACAATCTGATCTCAGCCTCAAATAAAAACAGACAAGATTGAAAGAAAATATTCATCCGGAAAATACCCTTAGGTAAGGTTGAAGATATTTTATCGTGATGTTGAATATATTCTATCAAGAATACCCTTCGATCCGTCTTAGTTTCTATAACCGGCTTACATCTTGTATGAAACGTTGGTAAAGGAAAAGGGGAAAGATGACATGATAAAGATTAAGGCTCACAACATGCAAGGAATCACGAATGAAATTTGAGAATTGATGAGAAACTGAGCCACGCTCCATCCTTACAAAGTTTTATATTATTGCTAGTAGTAATAATATTAGTAATATTTAGTGCCAGTCATTTTTTTTTTTACTATCACTTATATTACTGATCGCCTTAGCTAGAATTTTATAGGAAATATACCAGAATAGACGTCGAAAAAGGAAGCGTGTGAAATTATTTAGAAAAAAATAACGCCTCAGTACATTTAGCCTAGTTAAGAACCCTCATAAATACCCGCCACCCGCAAACCAGACAATACGAGAATGACGTCTTTGTATACATGCCCCCCGGTAAGGTTCACAACTCAAATGATCTGATCTAAGAACTTAAAGGAGAAAATTTCACTCATGTACAAAAGCATTAGCCTGGAAAAACATTTATTAATAAAATATTACCCACTTAGGTGGCCACATGGTCTAACGCGCTACTCTTGCAGTAGGATAGACTGCCGATGACGGGGAGATCGAGGTTCGAATCTCGGTCGGGTGAACTGAGGGTGGTTTTTCAAAATGGTATTCCACTCTCCCTCCACGCAAAATCGGGTACACTTCCTATTAATATAACCTACCTAATCCCAAAAACCATTAGAATTATCAGTACATAATCGTATAATCCGAACGAGTAGTAAGACGCGATGCTAAAAAAAATGTTCACAACTTTAGAATCGTTAGAAATACTCAAACAATGATAGGTTTACAGTTAATATAAAATATCTAAAATAAACAGATAATATAAGTGATTTTTTTTATAAAAGGACATCTGGATTTTTCCAAAGACATGTTGCGAGAGCAAGTAGTTATAAACAAAACAAAGTAAAAAAAGTTCAACTCACGTTCATGTTGAAATATAAGGTGAGGATAATCTAAAAATTTAAAATAACAGTAAATTTATTTGTAATTTAATTTATAAAATCAACATGAAACTTATTTCTAAAAGAAAGTGAAACTAAATTAACTTATTATAATCGATGTTTTAAGCAATACATTGTCAATATAGGATCTTGAAATATAGTGATATATATACATACACACATACATAAACACGTACATAAAAATACATATATACATATATACATACATACATATATACATACATATATACATACATACATACATACATATATACATACATATATACATATATACATATATACATACATGCATTACATACATACATACATACATACATACATACATACATACATACATACATACATACATACATACATACATATATACATACCTAATCACGCCGTTCCCTTACGGGGTAGACCAGCAATTGGGCAAATAGCTCAAAAAACAACTCCGTATTTAATCCATCCTCACTAACTTTCTCCACACTTCCCTATCCTAGCATACTCCCTTCGCTTTAACAACATCCATACACTGTGCCATACGTGTTATTTTATTCTTAAAAATCTGAATGTTTCTCCTTTTCACACATTCGTCTACAACATTTAGCCACGTTTTACATCTTGGCCAAAAGATCTATTATTAATGAAATTGAAGTTAACCCTTTTCATAAGAATAAAATGTGTGCCATGTAAGCTCTAAAATGTAATCAGTTTGTAAGTTGTGTGCTGTTGTTATAAGTTTGTTTAGAAGTTGCGCTAAAAACACCTCTTATAAATATATACGAATATATATTCAGAACACAATTTCAAAGTTAATTATAAAAATGGTGTGTATACACCGTTAGTGTAATTTATATATATAAAACACGCGAAGCCTTCCCACACATCCATAACTTACATGTCACATATGAGTGCCGCTTGGTCCCACACGGCCATGCAGTGATGTTTACTGATAATTTGCGGTGGTGGCTAGCATCACAAGTGTTGATTCGTCAGTTCCGTTTCAGGTGAGGATGCTCGGGGTGTGTGATAAGGAAAAGGGTGTAGGGGGCGATAAATGGCCACTTGGCAAAATTGGTGTGTAAACGTTGTGTCGACGTTGGGCGGTGATGATGCAATCAGTACGGTTTTTAATTAAGTACAATTTTTCTTTCTGTGTAACTTTTTGATGCAGTTCTGATCTGTTTATTGAAAATAGTGAAATATCTCTTTTTTTTTAATGTTTTATTTTATATGTTCTGTAACCAAAGTATCCTCCCCCCCCCCAGCTGTATTATTTCAGCGAGCTAAGACATTACCCTGATTCAAAACTAGATTTGAAAACAAAATTCTTCTACAACCATAAAGATAGTTAGCATATCCGAAACTCTCGACATAAATACAGGGTGTAAATTAATATGTTTTACAAACGAGGGTGGATTGTAGAGGATACAAAAATTAACATGTATCCACTATAATATATATAGTATGGTCGAAAAAGTCCATTTCATACCCCATTCGACACTGTTAGAGCCGTAGTTAGGGCGGCTACTACTTCATACTGCTACTGTATCTTTCGCTTATCCTGTATGATAGCAAGCTTACCTAACATTATTACACTATAGTATAGCTTATAATAAAGAATCATAGTGTAATCCATTCAGGTTAAGATGGCAACCTTTCAGTGCAAACGGAGTATATTTTTCCAATTGTTAAAAGTAATTTAATATGGTAGTATTGGGTATGTGAATATGTATATATGTGTATGTGTTAGGGTGAAAGGGGATGGCTTAAAACAGATACATAATGGTAGAACAAAATTGACCTACTATTTACTTTGATGCTCTGGTGTTAACCCAGTTCGGTGACCGCGTGGTCTTACGCGCTACTCTTGCCGATGACGGGGAGATCGAGGTTCGAATCTCTGTTGGGTGAGGGTGGTTTTTCCTAAATGGTTTTGTACTAAATGTACTAACACATTTAATCATGTTTGGAGCGCTGTCTGTACAAATAGAGTTGATATTGTTGTACGCACGCGCAAAAGACGTGATCCAGACACATTCTTAAAACTTGTGCCACTCTCCTGTGTCTACGTGTTTTGATAAAAAAGAAAATGGTGGCAAATGTTACGTTGTGAAGGAATGCTTTTTCAAAAAAAAATTGTTTTTAAAACTTCAAAATCGACTATATATTGAAATATCAAAGTTTGTAAAAAAAATGCTATTTTTCGCGTTAATCGCGAGAATAATAAAATTTCGCGAAATTTTTCGCTTTCAAAATTATGTCGAATCACTTCAGAAACATTGTGAAATGTGTAAATATAGATTTTGAAGCTACAGAAAAACAGTTGCGTATATCACCAATAAAAAAACCTCTGCCTCTGTATTTTATAAAAAAATTTGTATCCTGTGAAAAATTGATGGAAAATAAAATGATACCCAACTTGCCACCTGACAATGTACTAATTAATAACAACGCACCCTTCCATAACATTCAATTAGACTCACCACTGACATATTCGCGTAAATTAGTAATAATGAATTGTGGTTGAAACAACACAATATTTCCTTCAGTAATACTACGCTCACTCATATTTGAAATATATTCATTTATTCGATTGTACAAACCACGATTTAAGACACATAGGATGGATACATTGCTAGCAAAGTAAAGACATTCTGTCCTACGTCTGCCCTCATTCAATCCTGATCTCAACCCCACAGAAATGATATGGGCCCTGGTAAATATCTACATTTATAACAAGTTCGTTGCATTCAATGTAAACACTGTTATGATCCTAGTGGAGGAAAAATTTAAAGTTTATAATAAAAGTAGAATGCCTAGCGCAATGCACATGCACAAATAAAATTTAAGAATAATAACTGAAATCAAAGCAAAGGATTGATGAGGTATCCGAGAGTATTATCATCATCATGGAGGACGATGCGTCAGACAGCTCCATCAAAAACTTTTCTGCTGTTGATGGCGATAACATGAGTGGTGTGGAAGATTTCGAAGATATATAGGGTAAGTAGAACATGTTTGTGTCTGGGATAGTAGCGGAGAATGTCTCCTACCTAGGATAGAGATAGATACATTTTTATTTACCTCCAATAAACTATTATTATTATTATGGTGTTATTTACCATCCTACTATACTTTTCCATTTGTTT
This sequence comes from Timema genevievae, assembly GCA_902155825.1. Taxonomy (NCBI): domain Eukaryota; kingdom Metazoa; phylum Arthropoda; class Insecta; order Phasmatodea; family Timematidae; genus Timema; species Timema genevievae. Next base: position 69,488 of record CABFWO010000005.1, on the reverse strand, counting down.
TTTCTAATTTGTAAAAGTATTTTACAGTGATTTATTGTTTGTTTTTGCTGAGTTAAAATTGTCTTCGAAGCTCGTCCGCGACATAGCACGCTATGTTATCGTGCAAATAAATAATAATAATAATAATAATAATAATAATAATAAATTTTGAAATATGGGAGAACACTTAACTCTCTATTAAGGATATTTATCCTTTAAATTCGTCTGTTGAGTTCTTCTTGTTCATTTTCATGGTCGGCCATAGCTACACAAGGGATAATCAGCTGATAACAAGTGAAGAGCGAGTCTCACTCGGAATGAAAATAAAAGAAGTGAGAGATTTATTTGAACAGAATGATTCCAAACAGAGAATATTCATTTGTACAGAGTGGATCCCAAATACAGAGTGGAAGTCCACGCAGAGGCTCTTGGGGAAAAAAAGATTTAGTTACTTCTAAGCAAGCGCGAGTTTTGATTTTGATAGATGTAAGTGAAGATTTTAACTATGTTGTTAATATTTTAGATTTTCATTTCTAAATCTTTTCAACTTTTATATTATATTAAATTTTATTTAATATCTTAGAAGAAATCATATGGACATTATTATTTTTCCTGGTGAGATGTAACTAATTTATATTTTCATCTAAGCCTATCTCTATAATCCAAAACCAGAAACTTTAAAAACTTTTAGAGGGAAGATCTAATTGTTTATATATTTTAATATTCTCCAGATGAGCCAAAATTTCTTAAAAAGCTTAACACACCTATTACAAATTGTAAATTATTTTCTTCTGGTCAAATAATATTCATCTTTTGACACATATGGCATTAAAAATGATTAATTATATCTTAGAATTTAACTCTCCTGTGTTTTATATATGAAATATAGATCAAAGACATGTAAATATACTTTTATTATGATGTTCTCATTTATAATCTTAGTAATGTATCCACCCGGACTTCCACAGGTAGGGTTGGTATGTGGAAACATTCACATAATAATTATTAGTGCAGAGGAAGTTGCAATTATTTTATTTTTTTATTGTAGTTTCACCGAATAGAATTAATTCAGTGATTCATTTTATTTATAATGTTCAATGTTGTATTTTAAGCATTTTTTCCAACTCTTTTGGATATTTCCATCGTATCTTTGTTGTAGGTAGTGTCATTATTTAAAAAAAAATATAGCATTGTCCAGAAAGCGTTCCCGAGAATACCTGGTGGTCTCGAGTTTTAAAGGTAATCCCTAGGGGTGGCGCCCACCAAATATAGTTCAAACCTCACACACACCGATTTAATTGTTTATTATATTATGTGTAGATAGTTTAAGAGTAATCTTTATTTACCTTTTTTTAATATACTATATTAGAATATAATAATAATAAACGTAGTTTTAAAACAAGAAATTCCAAATTAATTTTTGAATTAAGGACCAATATACATATATATATGTTCGATATGCCTATATATATATATATGATATGCCTATGTAGTTAGAATAATTTTGCGCAAGTCCACCGTTGACAGGGAGTTCGGGATTCTGATCCCAGTTGGGTGTATTAGTGGTGGTTTACCACATGAGATTTTCACTGTTTTCCCATCCTCTCTTCACGCTTATATGCGTGCATTTTAGCCACGCAGTTCTCATAATATTTACTTTTGATACTGTGCCTTTAATATATTTTGTGTTTAACTTATTAATTAAAGTTATAAAATAAAACAAAGTATAAAATTTATAGTTAAATTAACCCCAAACTTGCATTAATACAAAAAGAGGAATTTCCGAAAAGGTATTATAGAAAAATTGTTATATATATTAACTAAATCTAATAAATAACTTAAATTGCTGCTGTAAAAGAGGTGTAAAACATTACTATTGCTAATATAGATGGCCCACTTTCATTGATGATATAAAAAAACTTGTCCATTATATAATTTATGGCATTGAAATGAGATATGAGGGCAATCTATCTAATCATCTCTCCTTCCATTTCACATACATTTGAAATTTTATTATTTTTGTTTGTAAAAAAAATTGAAAATTATAATAAATCAAGTTACAGTAAAATAAGATTATTTGTCCCTTTAATAGATTTATTATCAAAGATTTTAACCTCACTAAAGTGATTTGGATCAATAAAATGCTTATTGGGTTATTCTAGGTCAACCGAATGAGGTTAAAATATCTAATGGAGTCCAAGCAAATACAGAAGATCACCTTTATTATAAAGTCTCTCGTACTAAGAGCAAAGGTGAAATAGGCAGCTTTAAAAATAATACGAATTAAAAATATAATTACCGCAAATAAAAGCGTTACAATATTTTTTTGGTTCATCTGTTTTTACTGTGGTATTCCCAACCTCTTTAATCCAAGTGCGGGTGCATTTCTTTTAACTAACCTACTCAATAATAGCCCATAGTATCCGTCACTAAACAATAATTGTGTTAAAACGAATAAAGAAATAAAATAAATGGCGTTTAAGCTTGGTCTTAGATAATTAAATACAAAACCCGTCCTTGTGGCTTAGGCACATCGTTTGGGAAAGAAGTTTATTCACATGAACTCTTCACTTACTGCGGTCAAAAAAAAAGTATTCATAATCTATTGCAGTGAACCAGTGGCGGGTCTTGGTGGATGAGCGGGAAGATGAGGGTGATCAACCCCATCCCCATCTGCATAAAAAATCACAAATATTTAAACTCATACCTAGATATTTCAAATAAAGACTGCCTCTAATGACCTAACATCTCCCTTGCAATATCTACTACATGACCTAACAACTCCCTTGCCATATCTCCTACATGACCTAACATGTCCCCTGCCCTATCTACTACATGAACTAAACACTCCCTTGACCTATCTATTACATGACCTAACTCCCCTGTCCTATACATGACCTAGCATCTCTCTCTACGAAAATGTGGATACACTTCCTATAAATTAAACTTTCCTCATCCCTAGCTCATTATCATAAATAGTGCATATGAGTATAACCTGAACAGGTAGTAAGACGCACTACTAAAAATAAGTTACGTTTGTCGGATAGTCAAAATTCGATCCCATCGTTCTAAGTATCGACTCGAAATGCTTTGTGTTCCCCACAATTTGTACCATCATGGACTTCTATTATCTTCCTCCCACTAGAATGTTCTCCACAGAAACCACTTTAACAAGCATGACCTTACTACTTGAACACAACATTGTAAACTAGCTGGGAAACAATCAACTGAGGCCATTACCACAATCGCCACGGTGGGTTGGGTAGGGGTATGCAAATATAAGTGGAAATACAAACATTTACAAGCTTGCCCCAACTTCTGTTAAGACCATAGTACATACCTCCCCCCCCCCAATCCTAACCCTTCCCCACCCTAATACCACCAAAAACAACTGTAACATAGCCAATGCTGTGATCTTTGTCGTCGATACAGGTACTAATGGATTTTCGAAAGTTAACCAACTCTCATTCACCTTGGCTGGGGTCAAAGTAGAATCTGGAACTCCTACTTATGGAATAAACATTCATTTTCATTGCGTCTATTCACCCCCTCCCCCTTCTCTCCCCTCACTAATAGTTTGTGTTATATATATATTAGCACCATGTCTTACTCCAAGTTCGGGTTGTACGCCTTTATACTAATGTGTTAGGGATTAGAAAGGTTTGGATTTAGATGATGTGCATCAGCATTTGCATGGAGAAAGAGAGTGGATAACCATTCAGGGAAAACCACCCTCAGTGCATCCGAGCGGGATCGAACTCCAATCTCCCCGTCTTCTGCATTCTAGTCTAACACGAGAGTAGCACGTTAGACCATGCGGCCACAGAAGTGGGTGACATCAATGTTCATTATGTTAATGTGGAAGGTATAGTTTTATAAGAAATTTACCCTAATTTGCGAAGAGGGACGTTTGTAAGCAATCAGGAAAAACTACCCTCAGTACAACCAGTCCTGATTCGAACCCTGACCTCCCCATCACCGGTAAACCAGAAAAAACGAGACTGACACTATTACCCGCGTGTCCACTGTGAGGGGTAGTAGATTATAATATCTCTTCCCAGGCAATCAAAAGATAATGTTGACCGACCTCTTTTTATAGTAGTCAGCATTCCTGGCTACTAATCTAGAGGTCCCGGGTTCGATTCCCGGTGAAAACATAGGTATTTTCTCAGAAAAGGAGTTGTTCCTACGGTCACCATAAGCTGGTTAGTTAATAAAGCCTAAGCTATGTTTAATACCTCTACTGGCACTACAAAATATCATCATCATCATCACCGGGGTGAAGTAACTGCACCTATATAATGGCCTAACCACATATGACAGTTACACATCCGCCACTGACAGTAGAATTCCAGAAATGTTTGACAAACAAAACCTGTGACATACGCTAAAATAAAGAAGAAAATCGATAATTTTCCATATTAGAATGTTAAAAATTAGTCTAATCGAGGTACATTGTTTTCTTGTTTGCGCCGGTCGTGTAGTTTAATTTTAAAAGTCACGATGTTTTGGGGAAACATTCAAACAAGCAAGTAAAAGGACAACTTACTTTGCAGCCCAGTAAATTATTCATAGCTTTCGAATGTTCCACCGCCATTTCTTCACACACAAAAAAAAAACGCACAGGAAAATACAAAAAGAAAGAGAAAAATATACAAAGAGAAGATGAAATAACTGATTGGCGGTGGGGGAGGAACCGCAAATATCAAAACGTTAAAACATAGTTCCTGTGCTCTGTTTGAAAACAAATAAAATAAAACGTTAGTGGCGGTGACTCGTGAGATGAGCAGGTCGATTTTTTTTATTTGCATAATCATTTTATTTACGGGCTACTTTCACGTTCCCACCTAGCTCCATTTCCTTTTTACTTTCTATCCCATGTTTACTTTTGACTTATATTTTACTAAACATGGAAGTGGCGACGGACAAATTGTGTTGAGGTAGATAAAAGCAAAAGGATGGCAAAGAGTTAATTAAAAAAATAGCTTTCATAAAAAATAGGTAAACAATATTAATCTTTTCAGCTAGTACTCTCTAGGGATAGTGTTTGGCTATTAGTCACCTCAAGTGGCAGATTAAAAAAGCCAAACGTAGTAGGATTAATACAAAGTAAATGCGCTCTACATTTTTTGTTGAAATTAATATTTAGCACCGCGTCTAATATGCGTTCGGGTTATACGCTTAAGTATTAATTACACTAATGGATTAGAATTTGGGAGGGTTAAATTTAGAGGAAGTGAACCCGCATTTGCGTGGAGGGAGAGTGGAAAACCATTTAGGAACCCCCCCCCCCCCGTTCCCCC
>CABFWO010000005.1:0-64101 GCA_902155825.1 Timema genevievae | reverse complement strand
CCCCCCCCAGTTCACCCGACCGAGATTCGAACCTCGATCTCCCCGTCCTCGGCGGTCGAGCTCAACACGACTGGCGCGTTAGCCAACTACGCCACCAAGTCGGGTTTTTTGTTGAAATTGAACTCTTGAGTTTCAGAATACTACATACATGACACTACCAGTGTATTGTATAATATAATATATGTTTAAATAAATGTCTTAAATTAAGAAATTTACTCCACCCAGTGGTCAAGCGTTCCAAAGCGTTAGCTTCAATTTTTTTTTAAAACACCACGTCTTACTACCCCTTCAGGTTATATGCCTATGTGATAATTACATTAATGTGCTAGGGATTAAGAAAGTTCAATTTAGAGAAAGTGTACCTACATATGCGCGGAGTAAGAGCGGAAAACCGTTTAGGAAAATCCCCCTCAGTACACCTGACCGAGATTCGAACCTCATCTCCCCGTCATCGGCAGTCTAGTCTATTGCGAGAGTAGCACCTTAGACCATGCGGCCACTGAATAGGGTTTCAACATAAATTAATTTGTCGGAATTTTGGAGGCTATTGGCTGAGTTTGAAGGTATTCTTATACATGGGTTTACTGCTGCTGTTTACCCATCCTTTCTCCACTAATGCGGATGCATTTACTCTTAAAATACTGGCTACTTAAACAGTCATGTCGGTTGCTAGTACTATCAAAACATTATATAGACCAATCCATATTCCAAGAACATAGTTTGAACTATTTTATTTATATGTAAGTCGGATGTTATTCAAAGCTTTATAAGTTCTTTGATAAAAATTCAACAATCATGTAAAGTATTACCGTTTGATAAATAATTCTTATCTATGGTAGTTTCTAATCTCTTTCAATTATAATAGTCGCCGTAGAATTCCTTGAAACAACCCTAATGTGCACGTATATTTTGTTCTTAAATTCGGCTTACATTTTAATAGAGGTCTCATAAAGATCTGTTTACACACAACATGAAAATATTATAGAACTGGTGTTAAATTTTAATAGAAACAATGTTCAAATCCTTGATGTTCTTGGGGATTATTAGACAACCAAGTACAATAGGCTTTATAAATTCTAGCCTATATAACTTCACACGAATATTCCTGTATAGATAATTTATACATAAATAACACAAACATGGGCTATTAATTATAATTTATTCTACATTAGACTGTGAATTTTGGGTAGGATCAGTGTTTACGCCGTTTCACCTGGATTTCTGGATACATAAAACAAACCTTTGGTAATCTTCCCCTTCGTGTTCGCGTTATGGTAGGGATTCCCCTTAAACCTCGTAGCTTTATTTGGACTAAAGCTGTAATTAGAATGTTACCCTAAGGAACTTATAACATACAGCTTCAACGTAGTATATAGATATAATATATATATATGCTTCAACGTAGTATATAGATATAATATATATATGGGAAATTTACTTTTTAAACAGCCACAATTAACTAATTTCTTGTTAAGGTAAAGCATACTGTATGACGCAATTTCAATATTAAAGAGCGCTGGTAAAACGTGATGCATTTTTTGGGAGGAACAAAATTCTGTTAAGTTCTGTGAAAAAGTAAAAGAGGTTATATCTGAGATAGATTTTTTTCGATAAAAGAGAAAAAAAAATTCAATATTAAGATAAACAAAGATTTATGATTTTGAGGAATTTTGAAACTAATTATTTTCAAAATGTTTTATATTCGTCATATCTTTAATTAGTATAATATATAAGTTATGTACCAATTTAATTCAGTTATATATACAAACTTTAGGGATGAATCTTTTGAATTTTCAAATTTCTTGCATTATAAAATATATTAATAATAATAGTTCCTAACGGTATATATTAAGTCATATCGAAGCAACAAAAATTAGGGCTTGGACTATTAATTTGCCATTTTATTGAGTGTGGATTCATATTTGAATACAATTACATTTTAAAAGCGGGAGAATGGTTGGAGATGCGGCTGGGATATGGCAAATTGAATTCGAGATTAGGGACTTGTAGATAGAATTACATATCTAGATTAGAAACATTTTATTTTCTAGGCATCACTAATCAATTTAGAAAAATAAATCTAAAGAGGTGTACTATTAAAAAATTAAATTGTAAGTATTTGCATTGAAGTTTCTGAATACTCTACAACATATACAGGGATGGGCATAATTAGCTGATGGCTGTGTGTGTGTGTGTGTGTGTATGCGAAATGTTTTGAATCTATTTATTTAAAGATAAAACCTGCAGTGTCATTCGAATTCATCGGCATTCTGATACGTCTGTATAAAACATGGACATTGCATGGAATCAAATTTACTCGTATTAATTAAATACTTATTTTAAAGGAATTATACTATTAGGTTTAATAATAACAAAAGATACAAAAAAATAATAATTTGAAATGCTTACAAGGCTGGGCAAATTTTTTTCAAGAAAATTCACTGCAGCCCTTCCTCTTTGATCAAAGTGTAATTACTTCAAAGAAAATATTATAATTTTTTTTTTCAGCAGATGTTGAGAGTCTCACTTTAAAAAAGATGTCAGTTTTGTTGTGAGTGAAACGTTTTCTATTAAACACAATCTCAATATTGAGGGTTTATATGAAACTAAAATTATAGTTATTTATAATTTACTTTCGTAATATAATGCATTGCTAAATAATAAGTGCAAGAAGTATTAGTGTTACTGCAGATATATTCTTTATTTCTAAATTTAAATTTGTTTTAAATTTTACAAATCGACAAAACATATAAGCGTATTAAATTAAGTATGAATGTGTCGACTTATCCTTTAAAACAATCATTGAGAGATACAATATATTCTTCATACTTTCATTAAATTTAACCTTCTTGTTCGCTTTCTTGTAATATTTTGCTTGACAGTAACACAATTGCAACCACTTCTACTAAGTGCATTTATATTTAAGTAATCGTTTGTAGACAAATGCATTATAGGTTAGTTTTTAATTACTAGATTATATTAATAATACTTAGGTATAATTTATGTTCTTGAATGTTAAATAATTGTTTAAGTTTAAGAAAAGGAATTGGCTATTTCTTCACCAAAATAAATATTATTATTATGTATATATATATATAAATAAATATTATTATTATGTATATATATAAATAAATATTAAATTTATGTATGACTATAAATAAATATGCTATATATATATATATATATACATACAGAGGAGAAATAAATATCTTCATATTCCTTAAATTATTAATTTAACATATATTTTCAAACATCACCACTTTTTTGTAGTTATCCTGGTCCTAACATTTAGCTCTTACAGATATTCCAATGGTTCAATGTATATCAGCTAAGGGGCTAATCTTAAATATCTCCCCTCTCCTGATCATAAATATAATATATGTTGTCTCATCGAGATGCCACCCACATAACCAAGTGTGAACCCCGGACAACCAAGGTAATAAGTCAATGGGGGTGAGTCGCGCCTTGAAGCTTGATACATCAGTGAATCTCTACAGTATAGCGCCCAGAAGTTGTTTGATGGGGGTTAACTTTCTGTGACTGGTGCTGTTGCATTTTCGCAACAGATGTAATTTTTTGAAAATTAAAGGTAGTTAGGTCGGATCTCCTCCAAGTATTCCGCTATTATTTACTACTACATAGTATGATGTCATAAAACATTTTAAAAAAAGCTTATTTTCTGAGATACTGGAGTTTTAACTGATGCCATGCAGGAATGTTGTGAATACGCAACAGCACCAGTCATGATGTCATACGCCTGGCTTATTGCTGCCGTATGTTTACATTGCTTAGTTTGTGCAAGTTCTATCCCATGCCTGAAAGTTTTATCGCGTTGTTTTAGTTTGCTATAGTTGGTATTCACGTGCTGCCGCTATTTTACTTAAGATACTAATTTTAGAAAGGAGCTCAAGACAGAAAAGTCTTTTTTCAGCAAAAATGTAAGTAAGTTTTTGAAATAATCTTGTTTGTAATTTTTTTCTGGTCATAATACGTCCTATTTAAAACATATTTTTATGATTGTTAGGTTTTGTAAATTAGGTTACAAAGTTTTAGGTAGTGTAGTTTTCTGTTTATCAGTTACCATGTACTTATTTTTTTCTAATAAAAGGCTATGTTTCTGTAACAGTTTAATATTATTGTAATTTTTTTTAGTAAAATTTACAAAAATACAATATTATTCAAATATTTATATAATAATATTTCTTCAATAATAGTAGTAACATAATGTATTGTTTAAAAAAATTATTAAAATGATGTAGGTGCTAAAATAATTATTAAGAGTTATATGTTTGTGAAAATATTCGCTTTGATGTGTTATAATTGCCGAGAGAACATTTAGCAGTTCACATTGGGGTGGGATGGAAGGGGACGTGAGAAAAGCTTGTGCTCTTTTTTCTTTCGAACATTTGTTTGGCTAAAATAAAGAAAATATTGCTTCAGTACAAACATAGAGTTTAGTTTCCTTATCATGTTGATATCAACAGTTCCTGAATATCTGACATGAGTATGGTGGAATTATCTAACAAACTTTTTTTAACTAAGAGAAAAAGTTGTCATTAAGTTCCAGAACAACATTGAGACATATTCAAGAAATTTTGAGGTCACCATGTTAAGAAAATTAAATTCTATGTTTGTATTGGAGCAATGGTTTATTTATTTTGGCTAAGAAATGTTTTTCCATAAAAACTGCAAAACAATGGCTTTTTCTAGCGTCTCCTTCTATCCCACCTTAAACGAGCACGTTCAATTTTATTGCAGTTATCTTTAAAGATTAAAGATGTGCTAAATGATCACAATTCGCTCTTGTTTTTGTAATATTAAGTTTTACCGTCGAGATTATAACGGGCTATTACATAGAAACACAAAACTCTTACGAACGTAAAAACTACAATAGCGAAATATTGGACAAGATGAAGAAAGGTCTTCCAGAATGACCGTAGGAATTAACGACCCATCCATTACTTCCCTGTGAGCAGATATCCTTCAATACAGAATTATTATACTACCAAGGATAAAATAGAGCATTTATTAAATCTCGATGTTTTAATGATCACCTCAATAGAACAACCAATATCCGCCCACTACAAGTTTAATATATAACATAATTAAAACGTATTAAAGCTTTCTTATTTTATTAAATCAGAGTTTAATGATACACAGCATATTTAGTGGTTAAATTATAACATCTTCTCGAGGTAGACGTAATATTGACTAGAGAAAAGTAAAAATAAATGTATCATTAAGTCATTAAATATTTATGTGAGGTTTATATTATGTGTCTCGTAATAAAAATATATTGTCTAGTAGTTATTCTAAGATTTGTTAGAGAGTATACAAAAAGAGTATGAAATATTAATGTAGTTACTTTTCATACCGGAAGATTTCCAACGAGTTTCCACGATACTTGATAAAAAAGTTTTTTAAATGCTATATTTTCACATTAAGAAGATTATTCGCTATGTCCATAATAGTTTCCACTTCATTTGGTGGGAAGAAACATCTGAAAGGTCTTAGCTCTTACCAAAATATTAATAAATTGTAATTATTATTAATAGTAAGAACCATCTGGAAGGTACTTACTCCTACCAGAATTCTACTAAATATTTATTACTATATCTAATACGGAAAAAAAGCTACCTTCCAGTTGGTTCTTTCTACCATAATCGAGGCATAACTTGTAAACTTAAGTGTTTATTAGAACTAATAACGTGCTAGATCATGCATAGTTTTCTACTCTCTTAACCAAACACTTATTTGTATAAAAAAAATTACACGAGCTTGTGCCTTATTCAAAAGAAAAGAATACACCTAAGGTAATTACTTTGAATATTCCAAATTTGTTTTAATTCGTTTATTTATTTACTACCCTTTAGCATGAGTGTTAATGGTCAGTTTGGTGTATTTAATAACCTTAAAGCGATTAATTTCAATTTAAGGTCGACTATGGATGATTTTTTTCTTCTTACAATCTTAAAATTGTAATACTATCTAAACTTGCATCGATTGTATTTAACAAACATCTTTTTCTTGCTAAAACACGAATAAAATATTTTATACAGGTATAACTGCACGTCTCTCCTATGCATCTTTACCGCAAATATTTTTTTCTTGTCTACTTATTATTAGGTATTCGTCTGGGATCATCGCATATAATTACTCTAATTTTTTCAAATTAGCATGGAGAAAGAGTGGTAAATCGCTTAGTACACTCGGGCATGTTGGGGCTTGAAAACTAGCCATCACAGGCAGACTAGACTATACTAGATTAGCTTCATATTTAATACGCGTTTTTACCGACATGGGCTGTACATTATTGAACACAGTTGCAAAGTATAATATGTAAGCCCTATTCAAACATTTAATCTGCCGTCGTTCCTACCTTGTCCAGGAGCGTCGGCCTGCTCGTGGGCCAGCATCACCGCCAAGTTCATCTCGCACTCCTCTCGACTCGTGAAGCCGAACGGCGACTCCCCGGGGCACACCGGCGCTTCCGAGCACTTGCAGTGATGACCTACTATGTTGCAACCCGATACCAGCGTCGGGTCATTGCATTTGACGTCGCTGCCGGGCGTCCCTGTCAGAAGAAGAAAATAGTTTTGCATCATTGGAATAATTCTGAACATGTTCAGTCCCATTCTATTATCGGGTCACTGCGTTTGAAACCTTACAATAGAATTGGGTGGTTTAACTTGACGTCGCTGTTGGGTGATTCTATTATAAAGAGAACTGTTGGTATAAGCTTCATTATAACAAAAAAAAAAACTTAAACTATCATCGGATCACTGAAACTGACGTCATATCAGAGCATCATGTTCATAGTGGGGAAACAACTGGCAGCAAATGACCCGTGAGTATTTGCAACCATATTCTAGCTAGAATTGGGTCACTGGAATTGATGCCGTTTGCGGGCATCCCTGTCAAAGAAACAACTGTCATCAATATATCTCATCCAAACATTTGCAATCTTAGGAATGGAGTCTGGCCACTGGAACCGGCTTTGGTATCTGGAATCTCTATCAAGGGTAGAAAAAGGTTGGGATAAGTAGAATCGATATGAAGATTTACAGCCTTTTAGCAGTGTTGGTCTCCCGTTGAATGTCTTTGTTGAAGCATAAACAGTTTGAACTTGCAGGATCACGAAAACACTTACAACTTATACGATCATCAGCTCACTACGATCGGTGACCTTGGCCCTGCCAAGAGAGAAGCAGTGACGCAAGCAGGATTCACTTAGATATTAACCAGACGTGGAGGTCAGGTTACTGTAACTGGCGTCGCTTCAAGCATCGTTTCCAGGAGAGAGAGAGTTGACGAGAATGTGAGTAATGATAATATTATAAACAATACACTAGTAACTTGGCGACCTGGTGGTCTAGGGGTAAGGTGTCAGACTTCTGTGCTGGGAGTCAAGGGTTCAATCCACTGTCCCGGCACAGATTTATATGATTGACAAACCCCTCCTTCACCTCCGACAAGACGTGTATTAATCACAACTTGTGAGTGTGGGGAACGACAGGCCTCCATCATGGTTCGGATCCCACGTTAAATTGTAGGTCCCCTATTCAATCTCACAATCACCCTACCATTACACATTAGCGTAAGTGCGTACAACCCGAACGGGTAATATGACGCGGTGCTAATAATAACAATAATACACTAGTAACTCTTATTATTATTTTTATTATTATTATAATTACTGTTCACATTAGTTTAATCCCCAAAAATCCTTACAGCCACATCCCATCCTGTCTTTATCGACCCATAAGAAATCTATATTAATTAGACCTTGCATTACGGGAGGATTGAAACATAAAAGTCATTATCGCGTCGGTGGGCGCCAGCTAAGGCTTCAACCTCTTCTGGTGTGGTTTGCTATTGACAGGGGGGTCGGGGTTAGAGACCTAGTCCGGTGTACTGAGGGTGGTTTCCCATAAATAGCTTTTAACTCTCCCGCTATGTAAATGTAGCTACATTTCCTATAAATTCCACCATCTGCATCCCTATGGGACCAGTAAAAATATGTTGATATTTCGGATTGAGCTAAAACCATTTTGCCGATCTGGTTGAAACTTGGTATCTAGTGTTTTTATAAGATACCTCCCGAGGAAATTTTGGAGTTAGCTATCCAACCATAAAATTAAGGGTAGTGTACTGACGAGTAAAAAGAGAGAAAATTGATTTTATCAAAATTCACTCTAAAGATTTTGATAAAATTTCCTATCTAGGCACTGTTTATCATTACAAACAAACAGGAAATTCTCCTTCCCCCAGGAAAATAACATTTAATAGTACCATACATAAGTTTTAATTTCTAATTTTGATCACACTTCCACAACTATTTGAGATACGAAATGACTTATTGGTGTAAAGTTCTAATCATGCTAAAAATAAAAAAATAAACTTTATTTGAAACAAATTCTTATCAATCAATAATTTCTGAGATATAAAATAATAAATATTTCTTTAATTTAGGTACTTTGAAATTTTTAAAATTGATTGTTTGGTTATCTAGTGGACAAAGATTTTCCTCTTTTCTAAATGTCTCTGTAAAAGTGTAGATTATTTCATCCATGCTATTTGGTGAAATGTAACGCTCTCTTTTCCCACCATGTTTCTGTAACAATGTAATTTTTACAAATCTTACAGGTTTGAAGTAGATGTCTCTATTTTTAGATAAAGGAGAGAGAAATTCTGTGCGATTTACCATTCAAATATTATTTTGTCAACACACACTTCAAATTAAATGTTTTTAATTTCATTCCTATCAAGAAAGCCCTGATTTCAACCTCCTTTTATTTTAAAACATCCTTTCTTAGATTGAGTGAGGGGGTGGGGGTCTTCGTTTTCCATCTTAGAATTAACACATAAGTTGCATCTTAATTACTCCAGTTTAGTTTGTTGGTCTCTGACAGGTTTATAGACTAGCTAAGACATAATTAACAAAGAAAAAATACCTTTCAATACAGATTTTAACTAGCAATGATTCCAGCCTCGTGGACTATTCTGGTAGAAAAAATATGTATTTACTGTCTGAGACTATTGAAATGGAAAACCCATCAAATATAGTAATTTGTTTGCAGGAACGCAACAATTACAGGACAAGTATTAAGATCATTGAAACAAGTTTACTTGATACATTTACTCTCTCATTTTATGGGAAAATCTGCAGCCCGGGTGAGAGAACGGTACTTAGTCTATGAGCCATCTTTACAACTTGTGTATTTTTAAAATCGAACACTTTTATAAGAAAGAACAGGAAAAAATGTTCGGAAAGAAGCACGGGTTTATAAAGAAAGCGTAGAAGGGGGAAAAAAACGTGCTTGCCTCTACTGCAAACTCATTAACGAGTCTTGAATTCAAGAATCATTCTTTTCTCTTTCTACATGGAAATAAGCCACTGCTTTGCGAAGGTTTTAGATTTTCTTTCTTTCTCTTTTTCTCAACATCGTTCTACGGTTCGACTTTATTTCCATATTAAAGATGAAAGAAAGAGAAGGGAGGAATAGGGGATGAAAGAAGAAGTTACAAGTGACGAAGAACCAGCTAGAGTCGGTGCCTTTATTACTCGTCATCGCTGGAGAGGGATAAGGGAGATGGATATACCACCCTTCGCCAAACACCCCATCCCTTTACTTAACCTTCTTTCAAAAGAAGATATCAAATAATGAATAACCAGGAGCATAATTACATCAATCAATCTTTCTTCCCTTCATAATACGGAAGAGTACGATCATTTAGACGGGGGTGGAGGTGAGAACAAAAAAGAGATAACTTTCTCGTATTCTGTTAAACTATATTTTTCTTTTAAGATAGTGTACCTGTAGGGAGTTATAGAGGGAACTATGGCTAGAAACGAGATTAAAATAATTTGTCATATAATACAAAGATAACTTTTTTAATCTGGAGGCTAGTTGATAGCTCTAACTTAACAATTAGGTTTTATATCGAAACGAAACTAAAGATAGATATTTCCATTTGTTACACTAATTATCACGTTATCATAATCTATGTAACATAGTTGATTAGATATGATATAGTATATTTAGGGATGAAACCTTCGAATGTTAAAACCCTAAAATTCTTAAGAATATTATAGATTCGAGAAAATATCAAATTTTAGATTTTAAAAATTATACTATGTAAGTATTTTTAAACTTCTTCTTGAGCTCCTAATACTGCTTGATTAGGGTTCATTCCCAATTTAATTTCAGATGAAACTACTTAACTGAATGTTTTAATAGATATATTTTCAACAAATGCTAAGATTTAGTTGTAGTATTATTTTTGTATTATATTTTTTTAAGATCGTTTTTCTTTCAGGATTTGGGACTCTTAGGTAAAATTAAGATTAAGATTCGAGAGGCCTATTCGTGAAATAGTGGGTTAGACGTAACCCTCCGATTATGTTTAAACCCTTAAACATATTGCACCAGATTGAAATAGCAATATATCGTTGTTTGATTCACCAACAGCTACATGCTGGCTCTGAACATTGAGGCAGGGCTTCAAGCTTCACCAGCCTCACTGGGATGGTTGTACATACTAACTGATGCTGCAGCTCTTTGAAAATACGTCATACTTAATCAATTTTATTAATCTATAAGTTTTAAGTCATCAACAAATAGTCCAAATTTCATAAGAATCTGAACTGACACGTAAACAAAAGAGGGTGAAAAATTATATTATATTTTGTTAGAGACGTATAATAATAGTCCTTATAAATATAATATCTTTTTCAACCAAATTATAAGCCTGCAATATCATCAAACTGATCTTAATGTTGACAATTATTATTCCCTTTGCGAATTTACACACTATAACAAAACTTCCTTTTTTATTCTCTTCTTAACGTGTTTATTGTACATTACTTAATTTGAATTGTAATTTTACTTCTTGGGGGTAGCTCTCAGAACCCATTAACTCCACCAAACTGCTCACGAAAATAATGGCCGACGCCCACTGGGTAAATAGCAAGAGTGGACGTTACTTAATTTGTACATAACATGCAATCTTTTTTAAGGGGTTGTGTACCCTAAAGTTTGGTACAAGACCTTTTTATTACATTTGTTTCTAAATGTTCAGTTTCTGAATAAATATTTAAACAGATATAGAAATTTAGAAAGATATATAAGGAAATTACGCCTTTTCATACCCATTTAGGTAACCAAACAACAAGAAATCAGGTACACAACTTACTCTTACTAGTAATGACATAGGTTAGTGAAGGATAATTTTAAAGGAAATGTACACGCATTCACCTGAAAAAAAGATGGAAAATTACTGTAAAATAATTGTTTCGGAATGGCCATCAAAATAATCGTAAGTTTAAGCAGAAAAAAAGTTGCTTCACATTTAGTGCCTGACACTTTGACATTCTAGGTATTAGTTTGGTCAAGAATGTACACAACGTAGCTATTTTTTCTCTAATATTATCTCTCGAGGTAAATTCTGGTGAATTAATTTATAACAATTCATTCGACTCATTTTGTCAATTTAGATTAGATAATTTAAGTTGCTAATAGTTAATAATGTCATCAAACATAGAAAAATATATTTAAATTTATTTTGGCATAAATATAAATGTGTAATTAAAAAATGTATTTCCATCATTTTTAAATTTTAGCTTTAAGGCGTTATTAATCTTATATTTATGGCTTCGATTGGTTTAGTATCTGAGTTCGGGGTTCTTCATATAACATATATAGCCTCATTTAGAACTTAATCAAAGTACTAGGTTTTCTATACACATTTATATTATGCAAACATATTTATTCCTTACAAGGTTATTTATATGTTAGAAAATGTTTTATAGCTTTATTCTACCACACATTTCTCGTAATAAATACTATCTATGACTTTAAACAAACTTTTAAAAGGTTGGATTGACGACGCTTGTCTTATTTTATTAGCGAGCTCATAAATAAACAATATTTTTTGAGAATTGGTTTATGTATCTCCAATAGATGTACTGTACATTCATTTTAAAAAACCTGTATTGCCTAGAAGTGATGTTTGTATGGTTTTCATTACCCGTATAAAGATTCATGCAACAAAAAGTATAAAGTCTTTCATCAATCAAATAATTAAGAAAATAAATTTTTACATTACTTATATCAAGTTAATTTAGTTTAGTTATTCTATTTAGATGAAAATGTTGATCTAGGAGGTCACTAATAATTGTTACATAATTTTAAATATAGAGCTCATAAAAACTATTAAATATTTAGTAAACTGTTAAGTAAAAAATAAAAATATGGGACTAGTGCTAAAACATAAAACTACAAGCGCATTATTTGATTGAATAAATTAGATAATAAATGGCTGAATACTTTAGCATTAAAATCTAAAGTTGTAACCCAGATCTGCGCTATTATAAACCTTGCGGCATAGAAACCGGCCGTCATCTCACTACCAATATTGGATTAGTCATAATACTACTATACTGTATTATGCTTGTTTGATGGTTTTAAGTAATTACTTGGAAATTTAATTTTTTACTTATTTACTAACATTTTCACAACCATAATTTTTTTATCATGCTCGCTTTGTTTGCTATATTATGTAAATTATATCTCGAATCATGAGAGATTGAACCACACTGTTCTAGAAAATACTTGTTCCTAAGAATTAATCAATACCAATTTCAATAACATTTTAATGGTTTCAAAAGAAATAATTTTTAATGTATTTAAAAGAGAGAAAAAAAGATTGACCTCTTTAATTGATAGAGACGTAACTCTCCTTCTTAACATTTTATAATTTAATAACAACGCCATAAATAAGCTTTTAGACCTTTACCTTATAGTAGCCGTATTTCCGAGAGAAAACTGTTAGCCTCTCCATAATTTAATTTTGTAAAGAACGCAGTAAGGGAAATAGAAATAAGGGGTGCAGGGATGAGGGTGGTTTAGTAAGGGTTTACTCCTATCCATTAATCTGTCACAACAGCCAGTCCGAGCTGTTTAGTGGCTGTCAAGCTATAAATTTTAAAAAAAAGTAAAAGTCAAGTCAAAAAATGTGGAAGGTTTTAATTCAAACATGTTCGCATGAAACCTTATTTTATCCACTCGTGGCCAAGAGGGCAAGAGACGCTTCTATAGTTGATAGGAGTCCTGGTTTTTTCACTTAATTAAAAAAACTAAATGTCTATTAATAGGTCCTTTCATTTATATTGTTTTGTATTTAACTTTAATATTTCAACTTACATTACAGCTAATTTCCCTCCGCTATATCGAGTGTTTTAAAACTCGCATTGAATTTGGTCTTTCGCTGGTGGCAGGGACTGATTAACCATTAGGCTGTCTGTAGTCTAGGGCGCGATATTTGGGGGAGGGGCCACACATTTTGGGCGGCCACCATTTATTTATTGGGTCACGAGAAATGTTGAATGAAGAAAAACAGTAATACAAATTATAATACAATATAAAATTTGTTTCCCAAAGTAAAAGTGAAACCTGAAATAATATTATAAGGCATTAGGATTCTTATTTGAATGTAGAACTACTTGAATTTCTAATTTAATGACTAAGACAAATTAGTCATTCCAGGGCCGTTGGGCTCTCGCCGCGCCTGTCTCTGCCAATATTTTCATTGATGATTTGAAATGAAAAAAAAATCCGTATTAATTTCAAGTACTTTTTTATAGTTACCTCATGTGTATCAATATAATACAACAACCTACTAAATGGTGGGTTTGCATAGTATATTTATTAATTTATTGCACGATATAATAATATAGTTTACCTTTATTAGTGTATTCCAAGCCTGCATAGCTATTAATTAATAATATAATCAATATTAAATTAAAACATAAAATAGCACATTTAAGACGTATATGTATTTATTGGTTGTCATATACTTTTAGCATTATGGTTGGGGTTGGTGGGTGGGATTGTGAAAGAGGGGGTAGGTGCTATAAGCATATTAGCCTAGGGCGGCCTCAACCCTTAATCAGTTCTGAATGAGGTTTGAATTCCAGTTAGGTTAGCTGCAGGTAGTCTTCCACATCTGATTTTTAGTGTGGTTTTTATCTCACGATTATTTAAAAAAAAATTGATCACTAATGAAATTTGAGCTTCACTTTTCACATGTGTGCATAAGTGTTATGTCCGTTATAGAATTAAGGTGTTCTGTAAGTTGTGATTTGGTTCAGAATGGGCACGTAAAATACCTTTAATTTTTTATTTAAAAAAGCGTTGTTTCTATGACAGTTCTACTACATAACATATATAATTAAATGTTAGTATAAATAATAGTCCTACAAACTCCACATGCACCAACTGATGCAACCCTAATCATTTAAGCCCACACACATAAAACATTTAGGGTGGTGGATATCAAATCGAGGCACTCCATCACACTTGTGTGTGTGTTTTAGGACCACAGTTGAACATATTATTACGGTACACGCGCACGCAAGCGCACGAACCATCACAGGCATGATTAGTGGCCATAATAAACTTCCTCTCGCGAACGTTTATGTCCACCGTCGGATTCGCTCGCAACTTCCCCTCACCTCTTGTCACCAATGAACACAAGGGACCAGAGACAAAACTGTCAAATAATTATCCAGATTAAAGTGTTGTGGAAATTAGTTCGGTGCTGGGCTACAGGAGTGTCTGGTAATCTGTAATTAACAAAGAGGAGTACTGTTTGTCATTACCAATGTTAATGATTTTAACCTATGGAAATGTGTGGGTTGAAGTGCATCGTAATACCAAAGAGACATAATTTTATAACTTCTTTTCATTGAATTATTTAATTTCTAAACACATATTCCTATTTTCAAACAAACTTAAACTATTATAGTACGCCTACACGTCTAGTCTTTAAGCCAACATTTTACTAATGGGGGGTGGAACGAACAATTAGGCCTATATTAAGTGTGCATCACACGCCAATCAACTCTGTGATACAGTCGGCTAGAAATCGTAAATTTGCACGAACACTATTGCACGTGGATCATTTATTATTACACATTAATGGAGCTAAAGAGTTAATAGAAGTTCCTAATACTGAACATTTTTGCGATATTAAATGATATTTGGATAGAAACTGTATTGAAAAGGCCGTTTTTTTGACCATTTTAGAATGTCTTCACAGATAATCACTGTGCACAAATCTTCATTCTGACATAATAGGGACATATTGTAGTTATTAACAAGAAACTTTGTCGCTTTGTCCCTCATAGTCACCGCGGAAAATTTCGAGTAATCACTCAAATACGAATGTACTGCACACATTTCTGGCATATCTTGGTCTTTTCTTTTTCCTTTTACTCCTATACCTCGCAAGAGTCGGGAGCTGAGTTAGGCCTGCTATGATGAACGCTCTTAAATGTTTGTGTCAGCACCACCAGGAATTGAACCAGGGTCTCATTGACTTATTATCAATCATTTTAACCCCTTATCCACGAGTAATAGCAATGTATAGGCTTATTTATAGAGTTTAATATCCAATAATAGGTATGTTAAGCGAGCAATAACATTTAATATAACATGTAAAGATGAACTCACCTAATCTGGCTGGACAGTGACAAGTAGGTCGAGGTTCAAGTTCTGACCCTGATCTCCCCGTCATCGGCAGACTAGTTTAGTACTAGAGTATCACGTTAGACCGTGCGGTCACAGAAGCGGGTATCTACGCAGTTAAATTCGGAAACCCACCCACAGAACGCTCAGCTGGGGTTTGAACCGAGACGCATACGTCAGTGGCAATTCAGTTTATCGCAAGCTGTAGGTCTACGCCTTAAGCTGTGTGATCAGCAGTTTGGGTGCTAAACCTATGTTTTGATTAAGTTGCTTGGAAAGAGATATGTAAGTGGCTCACAGAGGTTCAATATTAAAATCAAGTAAGTTACAAAATGAAAAAATTCATAAATTTACGGCGTTTGCAAGAAGTTATATTTATATAACTATTTAGCTCTGCCAAGTCACTTGGACTTAAGGCAAAGCTAAAAATACATTTTTTAAATAAGATAAAACATTTGAAGAAAGCTATGAATAAAAAGCGAAAGAAAGTATCCTTCTTTAAAGTACTGTAGATCCAATCGTGTGGAATAAATGATCAGGGTAACAAAATCACGGTTTATTTCTTCCACCTCAAAAGGGGTAAGGGGTGAAAAGAAAAAAAAAAGAAGGGGGAAGTATAGGAGGAGTCATCTTCAGTCTTTTGAGATGTGATAGTAGAAACCAAGGGACGAGAAGGGTGTAAGAGAAGAAAATGGGAAGACTAAATCTAATTCGTACTCAGTGTGATTGCTAGGGAGTGGCGAATCGAAGAGATAAAAAAAAAAAAGAATGGACTTTTTATTTTTGTTCTTCTAGGTAATCAAATTCGCCACTGTAGTCTCTTCAAGTGAAATGAACGAGAAGAGTACTGAATCAACTTTAAGCTTCTTCTAGGTACAACTCCATTAAGGTTCCTGTAAGTGGACTTATATCTAAATAGTTACGATGGGAAGTACTTTATGAAGAGTTCATTCCAGATCATGTTACTGTTTGGATGCGTAAATCAATTTTTGTAATTTTTTCTGGCTTTAAGAGTAATTATAAATAATTTAATGTTAATATTATTTTTAAAATGTTTTAGAGAATCAAGACTAACAGTTTAACTTAAGACTGGAAAATATTATTTATCACCCTAACATAGAATCAGGAACCGTACATTTTCACCACGTCTTGCTACTGGTATGGATTATCAGAATTTAGTTATTCTAAAGGTGTAGGGATGAAAAAATAAGATTTAGAATAAAATGTACTCGTATTAGCACAGCGGAAGAAAAGGAAATAATCAAGGGAAAAATAATATCCGTTCCTTCACCCGGGATTCGAACCCCGACCTTCCTTTCCCTAGCAATCTGACTAGACAAACACACCGATGCAATTAGCTATTTTTAAAACAATAATTTAAAATGATTGTGGGAGTGAAAAGAATATCAATAGCACTTTTACCTTGTTTTCCGAGCATTCCTGCCTTGTATGGATTGATTTATTTATAGCGCCGCCTACTTGAAGGAACGTAATCCTATTATTACTGTATTGTGGAAATTCGTAATCCTCAAATATATTAAAATAATCCTCATAATATATCTTAAAATGCTTTTTGGTGGCTCTATTAACGACGCTTCAGCAGAAGAGCTTCATTTTCACATTTAATTTGCTAAGAGATTAACTTAAAACGGATTCTAAAAACAAAAAAACACACATGCGTAGCCTACAGTATAAAATTACGTTTAAATATATCATCCTAGTCTTTAAAGTAATAAGATATTACCGAAGACATATATTTCACTAACAAACTTTAGTTTTCTTCATTAGAAAAAAACCTTTTGCATTAGCTAGCTTTTTAACTATAAGTAACCCTATTCCAAACAACTGTGCGTTGTTAATTTTCCTTGTTTTACCATGAATAACAAACAATATTAATAAATATGGAAAACATCCCACTGCCGGTGGAAAGGCCAGTATATTTTGAGGTTTGAGGTAGGCTATAACTAGGTTTCCTACCAGCTGACTTAAACCAAATACTGCGAAATTTTGCTTTAAAAATGTCGTAGAAAATGAATCAATTTTGTTTTTTATGTATTTATTTTAATTTAAAAATTAATAAATAGAGTTTAAAATGCTTAAGAAACATATTGATACCCTTAGCACTCATATTAGTCATCATATTATTATCATCATCATCGTCGTCATTATCAACTGTTTCCAACCTATGGCCGGGTTAGTTTATTAAAATTATTCTATCTTCCTTTATCCCTCTAACATCCTTCCTCCTCTAATTGATTTATTCTTCTCCTTTCATTTGCACACTTTCTTTTATCTGTTCTTTCCATCTCTTTCTTGGCCTCCATTGTGGTATTTTTCCTAAATACTTATTTTCCATAATTTTCTTTGGCCTCCTTTCCTCATTACATGCCCATACCATCTCAATCTTGCTTCCTCTACTGTCTCATGTAACCCCCAATTTTTCCAGGATAGTTTTATTCCTAATCTTGTTTCTCCTCGTGACAGCTAGCATGCTCTTCACAAACTTAATTCGCGTGGCCTCCACTTTCCTAGTCTCTCTTACATTCAATATCCATGTTTCTGCTGCATTTGTGATTATGGGTATAAAGTACGTCCTGTACATTGTACAATAATTCCTTACACCTCAAGGGCATTTCTCTTCTCCATAGCAGATTTCTTACACACCTATCGAACAACTCTCCCTGCTCTCCTCTTCTCATCATATTCTCTCTACTTCCCCTTTCCCATCAACCAAGTTTCCAAGATATTCTACGCTCTGTATTTTAATTTATAGTATTACTAGGCCTTCTCTTCCTTGTCATAACCATCATTTCTCACTTGCCATGCTAGATTTTACTACACACTATCTCACTTCCTTATTCCATTCCTGTAGCTGTTCTTGTAATTTCTCTTCCTTCTTCCGCCATACCATCAAGTCATAAGCAGACATCATGGCTTTCATTCTTTACTCGCTGAGTTTTCCTTCCACTTTGTTCATGACCATTTTCATTACCATTACAAATAGAAGTGGTAAGTTGGCACTCTCCTGCTTCACTCCTTTATTATTTGGAACAACTACGTCCTCTTACTCTCCACCTTAACACAACTCTTGCTATCTTTATACATGCTTTTCACTCACATTACAAACCCTCTTTCCATTTAATTCTTCTCCATCGCTTTCCAAACTTTATTTATATCCACGTTATCATGCCTGCTCCACGTCCATAAATACCATTACCAAGTCTTTCTCAAATTCATACCTTCCTTCTGTAACGGGCTAAATTGGATTAGCCCTGTTCGATTGGAATGTGTGAGAATGAACTGATGCAAGCAAAACAAAATATATTACTTTAATACTAGTGTCCCATACTAGACTAGTAACTTGTATTTGTTTTCTTTATTTACTCACTCCGCCGAGTTCTGCATCGAGCCCGAGGCCCCATTGGAAGGAGTGAAGACTGAAAACCACTCCCCACTTGGAGCTCCGTTCTCGTTGAAATCAACAAACCGACTGATAGCGCCTCTACGGCTGTCAGCTCATGCAAGTCACGTTTCCAGACGTCTATCGAAGCTTCCCCCACCACTCATCGCTGGCTGTTCTGTCAACGGGCCTTCAGTACTATATATTCATCGGTGAACCGGGTTAAAATATTCAATATCACTGCTGTACCAGCCGAGAAACCTTGCGTACACCGCTGGGCAACGAAGTATACGTTACACCAAGGGACTTGCCGTCTAGGACGATGGATTCACCACTCGATAGGAGGAAATAATAATGATGGTCACACCGTACAAGAGAGAACAGCTATAGCCAACCGCTTGGTCTAGAGTCTAGACCTAGGTCGTATCATTTCTATTATTATTTAGCAGGGTTAATAAACCCCAGGGTTAGGGTTATGCGTTTCCTGTCTTTTATTGTCAGGAGTTACTCTAGGGTTAAGTTAGGGTCAATGTTTTGGTTGTTATGTTAGGATACTTTAGGGTTAAGTCATGACCAATGTTTTTGTTATTGTGTTGAGATAGGAGCGAACTTGGCTCCTAATCCCGCACGCGCCAAGCGCTTTTTCGGCCCTACATTTTGGGTAGCCGTTCTAAGTGTTGTATCCCGCACCACATACTATGTAACCATTGTGGTATTTTTTAATGTGGTTCGCGGGCAAGCAACGGTTCAGGTACTAGTGAGGACCTGGGAAGTATGCCTTGTTAGGCACTTTTGTTTGTACTCTAACGTAGGTTATGGTGTTCAACCTGCGGGCCGGCCTTGTCCTTCAGACGCGGCTCGTGTTTTGCCTTTCGAGTTCAGTTGCTTTCCCCTCAGGAATATCTGACTCAGGTATCGATACTGCCCCTCAGGTACTGGCCAGGTTTTCTGTATCACTGGCTTTCATTTTTTGCTGCACTCCTCTAAGGGTGCTCAACTTGTGGATCATTGCCGCCGACCCTGCTCGGCTCGCGAATTCTAGTGTTTTGTAAAGTTGTGTCTTCGCCCGCTGGGCGATGGGTTCTAGCCCAACCTAACAGGTGCTCATTATACCTGAACCCGACCTTACCCAAGGCTAAGGCCACCTGTGAGCACACGGGCAAGAACTGTTTTTAAGACTTTGCCAAATTTTCATTTCATGTATCCTGTGACTGCTAGACCTTAATAGTTGTTATGTATACTATACAATATAATGACTTATCAACATTCTTTAATGGTACTTACTGAGACTATGTGCAAAACTATACTATGTGCAAAACTATACTATGTGCCTTATCTCATTAAATCATTCTACAATTGATTCCCTCGTTTGCAATTTATTATATATTTGTGTTTACATGTCCCCTTACTCCCTCCTTATCAAAAGGCTACTGTAATTGCCCCATTAAGTAACCCCAAGGAAGGGGGGTCGGGGCACTTCCATCATCTGTAGTATGGCAAAGATAAAGTTTATTGTAGACCTCTGTTCCCTAAATCAATGTTGCTCCTCTATCCACCTTCCTTTCAATAATATGGTATATCTTAGTATGAGCCACACTTTAAAATAATCAAACCCTTCCAACGCTCCAGGAAGCAGCAGCCCTTTAACCCCGAACCTGAAATAAGCTGTGCTTGGTGAATAAAGGAATATGGTCATGTAGAAATTCGATAGAAAAAAAAGACACTAGAACCATTATTTTAAATGATTTAACTTTTTCTCCCCCTTTTATTGAACTTGATTTCAACTGATCTGTCCAAACGCGAAAATTTCTTTTATTAAACTGTGATTTTATTTTTAGCCCAAATAATCACTTTCCAACTATTGACGTTGTTTCATTTTGTTTAGTGTACCCTCACCTAGAGTAGTAATAATACAAAATAATCCCCGACTAATATTGTAATCAGAATCTGTGTTCACCACTAGAAATTTTTTCCTCACACATCCACGCGAGTAAAATAACAATAATCGCGAAAGCCATAAGCTGTACATGTATAACACGTATATAACCATTCTCTTATAACCGCGATTACGAAATTCAATTATGAAAACCTTGATGTGGGGGGTTAGGGGTAAGAGAGAGCCAATTTAACGTTCTTAACATTGCCGTTTAATTAACTTCAAAGTAAATACCTTCCGTCGCAAGCAGCCTCGCCCCAAGTTTACCAGGACAAGAAGAAGAAAATGAGAAGACAGTAGCGGCAAAAGTATCTTGATGAGATATTGAAAATAAAACGGGTGAGGTTGAGGGGCGAACGAGGGGAAGATGATAACAGGTGCTTGTTTCAATTATAAAACTCGGGGTTGGTATTGAGTCAACTTTATTTCTGTGAGTGGGTTTATTCTTTGAAGTGAAAGATTGAAGGGAAAAATTAATAAATCCTCGTGGTCGCAACGGAAGACGGAGACTGGGGAAGTAAAAAAAAATATCTTAATGTGTTCAGCACATATAAAATATAATAGAACTAGCTTTTACCCGTCGCAGCTTCGCCCGCAATAATTGATCAAATCTTTTAATTTTTAACTAAACTGTTTTGGTCATAAATCAAAATTTATTGTTTTCAAATATCTATGCATTTTTTTCAGTTCTAGCTTTAAATATTTTTGCCGTATGATGCTATCTTTATTTAAACATTTTAATTTTCACTTTTAAATATTTCGTAGTAAAATAAATATATATTATTTAAGCTATCAATTATTAATTTTAATATTTAAAAAAAATCTACCTTCATAATTAGTAAGATAAATAAATAAATGAAATAATATTTTTTTTGAACTACATAGCTAAAATCACACCATATTTATTATTTATTAGTATGAAACTACGTAACACTAATTACTATTTACTTTAATTACAAAAGATTAAATCATAAATTCTTAAATAACATAATTTCAATCACAAAATATACTATTGAACTTTTATCATAAAGGTGACTTATTATTTACACGTGAAAGCAACAAAATTTCTCTCAACTTTTTGCTCTGTAGAAATATTCTACAGGTTAGATGGTGCGTAAGTTTCCGTTTTGAACTAATCTACTAGCTTTAAAAAATGGTGAGGTAAAAAGTAATATAAAGTTAGTAATATTTTAATTATAATCAAATTAATATTTACTCGTAAAATTAAATTAAAATCACAATATTTAGTTTAAACATTAGTATTGTAAAATTAATGTAAAATCAAAGGTTGGGAATAGTCCTATATGTTATTCCAGGACATACCCTACCAACGTACAAAGTTTCATTCAAATCCGTTCAGCAGTTTTGGCGTGATTAAGTAACAAACATCCAAACACACAAAACTTTCGCATTTATATTAGTAAGATAAAATTTATTTACATTTAAATGAATTATTGTTTGAAAAATTATTACAGTTTATTCAAAAAATAGTTGTAACGCCAATGTCAACTCGAAGCATATATTATTTGTTTGGAAAATGTATTTAAAATTAATTTAAATTTAGCATTAATTGTATTTATCTCTTGAAAAGATGACAACGAACAAAATATTAAATGCGAAATAATAAAGCCTTAGTTCCACAAGTTAGCCAATTATAACTGATCTGCGACAAGTATTGGCTTATTTCTAGATAACAAACCAGTCCACACAAATAATTATATATAATATTGGAATTGTAGAGGAACCACTCAAAAGGTGCAAAAAACTTAAAAATTTGGAAACTAATAAAAAATATTAATAATATAGAATAAAAACCTGATTTATTTAATCCTTTTAGTTGGTAGAGACGATATTTACGCTTCAAAAGCAGGAGAAACTAGTATATAAATTCCAATGTAAAATTCAAAGAGAGATTTCAGATTATAATAGTTACCTGTTTCCATAATTTTGTTTGGTTGTTTCGTAATCATATCATTAAATAAGAAAAGTGTTTCTTTGGCAAATAAAAACTACACAGGTAATGTTCAACATGTTTATTTAATGTAAGCTTAGGCTACATTAAAATGCATATGTGCTAAGAAACATAAATAACTACTCTTATTAAAAGCCATCATGTAATGAAAGCGTGTGGGGGGTTAGATCGACAGAAATTAATTGTTGTAGTCCTCATAATCATCATAATTATCATCAACTATTTATAACATGTGGCCGGGTCAGTTTAGTAAAATCCTATACATTATTTATGTTGTCAACATCCCTTTTTCTCAACTAAAACAAAGCCTACAGCGATGAATAAGGTATCACTTGATAGGATTTTTTACCAACTTCTGAGATAGCATACTCAGTTTACGTTAAAACACATTGTTTGTTTAAAATATAAGTTAAAAGAAAAATCCAACAATATTTTTGCATCAATTACTTAAAAAAAAACTCTCTTTGCTATTTTGTGAATACATTTCGCTGAGTATTTAATTTCAACAACCCAACAAAAGACTAAATCTTTTTTGGGGGAAAGGGGGAGGGGAAGGTTGAATGTACGAAAGTTTCGCAAGGGTTTACTGGTGCCTTCATATTCCTCTATCCTTCCACAATTCTTCCTCCTTTATTTGTTTCCATTCATCTCCTCTCAGATGCACACTTTCTGTTATCTTTTCCACCCATCTTTTTCTTGACCTCCCCTGTGGTATTTTTCCTACATACTTTATTTCTATGATTTTCTCTGGCATGTATCTTTTTCCATCCTCATAACATATCCATACCAACTCAGTCTTGCTTCATCTACTATCTCATGTACTCTCTATATCCCCACTCTTTCCCGAATAACTTCATTCTTAATCTTTTTTTTCCTCGTGACACCTAGCATTCTCCTTACAAATTTCAGTCCCATGGCCTACATTTTTCTAGTATCGCTTACAGTCAATTTCCATGTTTCTGCTGCATATATGACAATGGGTACAAAGTACGCTCTCCTATACAACCCTTCCACACACTTCAGGAACATTTCTCTTCCATAGCAGGTCTCTTACACACTTATAGAACAACTCCCCTGCTGTTCTCTTGAATTGTTTTAGTGAAAACGCCATATGCTCC
Organism: Timema genevievae; assembly: GCA_902155825.1. NCBI lineage: Eukaryota > Metazoa > Arthropoda > Insecta > Phasmatodea > Timematidae > Timema > Timema genevievae. The sequence goes on along the minus strand of CABFWO010000005.1, from coordinate 40,145 downwards.
CTTCCAGGCAAATCTTCACATTCATTTGTATATTTGGCCTATCGGCCGAGTCTAATAAGCTGTGAGAAACTTTATTTTATACATTCACAGAGGAATTTACCAGGAAACGCAATAAACATACTCCCTGATCTTTTGATTGTGAAAATTTGGCTCTCCGAAATGTACAGAAGATAATGATCCTTAAAGGCAAAAAGAGGGAAGACTTTAACCAAGGGAGTATTCCACATCACTTTTCGGAAATATTCAAAGATGTGTTGGACATCAACAAGGAAGAAAAAGTTTGCAGCAGCATGTATTTGATGTTGAACGCAAAACAAACACTTTATTTAGGATTACAATGAATTATGAAAGCGTCATCAGAGGCCAAATTACTAATATGGGATAAGTCAAATAAGGCTCCAAGTCTTGCAAAAGATGCAATCAATCTTTCATTGCAGAATGGGTTTAACAATCACTTCCCATTTGAAAGAAAAGTTTTACTCTTTGGGTATGACTTCAATTTATGTTCACCAATTCTTCCGCATGTCCATAGGACAGCAATCATCTATACAAGTGTTGCATATTCTCAACTGTGGAAGGAGTTTATAATTATCAAGTTTAACGATAATGTACGGGAAATCCACAGAAACCTCCGTTATTGGCTAATGTTAATGAATGATGGAAAACCGAAAAAATGCAGCTAGAAAGAAAATATTTACACATGGCTCGGTAGTGCACGAGGCATTTGGAAATAAGATGAGCCCAACTAATATTTCGAATGGCCATTATATGTCCACGAGATTACAAAGTTGCACAAATAAATAAGGAGGTATCTCGTATTTCAGAAGAAGTTCATTGTTACATTATTGTGAGCTCAGTCGACTGTCAAGATAGGCGGGAAAAAGGCATCCATCCAGTGGAGTTTTTAAACAGTTTGACGCCCTCAGGAATATAACCACACATGTTACACATGGGCAGTGTAAAAATGCTCCTTAGATACTTAAATACTTAACAGGGCCTATCTAATGAAATTTATTAGCAGTGACAAAACTGGGTAAAAAGTTATAATTCATGCAACAGTTTTTAGAATTTTATCTCAAGTGAACTTATATTTCTTACCGACAGTTGTTTTGATATCTGTAGACCCTGGCGTTCTCTTTATTTTGAGACGGGGGCATTTAGATTAAACTGGCGTTCTCAATAACTATTAATTAGCTACAAGGTCAAACCTTGGATTTGGTTTATATCTATCTTCCCGAGCTCGTTTTTAGCCATGGCCAATTGTAGGAAATGTAATAATTCATTTAATACAAGTATAATAAATTTAGCTCACTCTCAATTTATCTATTACGACAGAACTATACCTTTTAACAACACCAAAATTCATACATTACATGCGCTTATCAGTTGAAAGCTATTATAATATTCCTGACGACATGCTTTACCTTATAACACTTTTTTAATAATCTGATGATTTGGTCATGTAACCTCCGTTTAACCTTAACTTTTTTTAATTCCTCTATGATTGTACTATATTGTAACCAAATGAGGTCAACGAAGTATAATTCATAAGAAATAAGAAATAATATTTTTGAATATAATTATTGACAATCTAAGTTACTTAGTAAATGATGTTATAAGCTAATGAAGCTGAAAAGATCACTTATAATTACTATTAGTCTAAATTATTAACATCTTGCTTTTGAACCAAAATATTTTGATATTAGAATGGCAATGCAGTCTTAATATTTTTACCTTTGATTTCCATCACATTTTGTTATGTAATTTAGGTGGTAAGAAGGGTATGGTGGAAAGGACGAACCAGGGGTGTGTAGTTTCATATTAACGCATAAGTAGTCAGTCTACTGTACTAACACAAGTTTTCAGCAGTAGCAGACAGTCAAGTTTTATTATTTTAAAGAGAGACAGAGAACTTAAACTAAAGTGGCACGAAAGTTTCCAAAAAAGGAGAAGGGCGGGGGGGAGACTGAAGGGTTCATTGTTTCTAAAGTAATGCTACCTCGTAAAAGGTGAAGTAAAAACTTTGACTAGTTAGTGTGTATATACGTATGTGATGCTTGCATATTTCTTCTCTACCATTACCAGTGTGTCTGGTGACGGTGATGCTGCTTTGTTGAGAAATGTTCATCTTGCTATTTCCCTCGGCTCGGTTTTATGTCGTGTTCAACGAAGTTTCTTCGCATCGAATTTCTTGTCGTCGTTAAAAGAATGTTAGGTCTACCATTTTGCATGTTACGTTCCCCAGCCTCATAAATGCGAACTCCTCAGGAGGAGAGGATTCATAAGATATATTGTCTAAGCCCTAAACGACGTTGGTTTGTTCTAAGGTGATTCCTAAAATAGTTTCTTATTCCTAACCAGTTAGTTTAACCTCTATTATTTTTAAATATGGTACTTAGGTATTTGGTTCAAATGTGTTTAATGCAAAATACAAATATCAATGTTTATTATCAAATAAAACTTCCTTGAGGTTAGATTATTTATTTAGTCTCTTTTAAAATACAGTTTAAATAATTAAATTTCAAGAAATAAAACTTATGTTGAAAAATTAAACTTGGAAACGGAACTTTAGCAAATAATTTTTGTCTTAGACGCCAATGACTTATCACGCAGAGCCAGGAATTACTCATTATTTAAGGCAAAGTCTATTATTAACGTGTGAGGTCGTCATCTCATTTATAACTTTCAGAAATAAAACCAAGAGGCCCAATATTGGTGTGCTCTTTATCCCCCAATTTGCATAAATTGTTTGTACAGGCGATGCGTTTCTATACAGTTCATTGAAATAAACATTTGTCATGAGTTATGTAAGATTTTTTTTTTTTGCCATGGGAATTTAACTTGATTGGCTGTTGGGTTTTTTCTACTAAATGAAGACACAACAACATCAGATGTATAATCACGACCATACCACTATTCATAGGAAGTAAAATTTTCCTAAACAAATCCTGTAAGCCTAAAGCCATAGATGTAATTAAATTACAAAAGGGGTTAATTTGGCTATAAAAATTTAGTAAGCTGTCTATTGTCGATATATATATATAGTTCAAAACAATACATTTTGGAGCCATTGTAATAATAATCTAAAAGTAAATAAAATATAGGCCTATATCTCAAGAAAACGTAGCTATAACATACAACAGTCAGAATGAGATAAGCATAACTGACCCTAAAGAATACTGATAGCCAAATATTTAAAGGATGCAATCAAATAACCAACTAAACAACATGTTGAAAATTTAAATACTGTAATTCTTAAATTTCAAAGAACAAATGACTAACACCTAAAATAAATTAAAAATCTAGTATAATTCATAATAATTTCCCATTCACATTTTTAGGGTATTTTTTTCAATGTCTAGGCTATGTTGATTGTGAAATATGTTGATTTTTGCCTACATTTAAATACATCGGGTTGTCTTTTTATTTACCCATTTATTGTACAACACTAAATAGGGGATTTATGTATGTTTTTATTAGAATATTATATATGATCAATAATTTGTTTTAAAAGATGTCAATGTATTTTGTTTTAAAAAACACACTTCTAGTAATATTATCTCAGGTTTAATATTCGTAGTATGCGTAGTCAATAGCCAATTTAGCCATTAGATAATATAATTTTAAAATACACATATCCATCCACACGTTCACATTGACAAAGATTTGTGAAGCTTCCGATTTAATAGCATCATATTTTAATTTCCGGTTCGTCGGAATCCTCAATATTACAGCCCATTAGCCACGCGTTGCAAGGTAATAATTTAGTAAACTCATAAAGTAAATTAGTGAACAACCTAACATTTCAAAGTTTATATATATATATGTATGCTATATATTATGGATCTACTCTATGTATAATGATATAAATACAAAAATCACTAGCTAATTTAATGAAATAGCCCGAAGCGCTAATCTACTCAATTGAAGGGTTTATTTCAAAAACAACACATGTCAAAATTTCACATTTTTCATGAGAGAGAAAAAACCTTTTGGCATCTCCTGTAGTTAAGCTAGACTTTTTTTTGCCGATATCGTACATGGGGTGACTTTTTTTTTATGTTACAGCAAGTTGAATAAGTTGTTAACATAATGTCTTAATATTATTTTTAGCTAATAATTTTTATTGTTATTTAAGTTTTGGAAATGATGTAGGCTATAATTCCTAGTTAAAAAGTGAAATATTTATTATTTAATTTTGCTTCTTTATAGAAGGAAATATGGTGCTAGTAGGGATATGAAAAAAGTATCGATACTTTACTTTGATACTGGTATTATTTTACTCGATACCATTTTTACTAATATCTGGTATCGGAACTGTATCGAAAGAAACAACTTTTTTGTTATCTTCACTCATGCTGGGGTTAAATGTTTACCAGAATGGACTGTGGAGGAAGAATAAATGACACTATTTCTCTATTCTCACTCATTTTCTGCATGACAAGCAAGAAGCAACTCTAGCATTCAATCTATTTTAGCTCGTCATAATTCATAGCTGTTCTTTCATCTTTGTTTAACACTACACCCTGATACCTGACCGGACGACGGGGCGAGTGGCGACCAGTCTTACTACCCCTTCCTTTATCAATGAGCACGGTCATCACAAAACTAAACAAAATAAGATTTTGTGCCTTGAGGGTGCCTCGAGCAGACGAAGCAGAAAAATTTATCTGCGTTTTGGTGCCGATACCTACTGTTATCGATACTAGTATGTATCGATATGTTTCTTCCGAAACTTTTAATGAGTGCAATATCAATACTTTACTTTAGATACCACAACCCTAGGTGCTAGCTACAATGTGTATGTGTTTCGTCATGGCAATAAATTCGTAATAAAATTTGATTATTTTTTAGATTATTTTATATTTTGGATATTGGTCATGGATGAATAAGGAATTAAAAAAGGCTCCTTGAGTTTTCTATAAAGTCATAATTGTGTTAGCCATAAAAACAAAAATAAATTATAGTATAGTACTATTAACTAAGCTAAATTAAAACAGTTTTTTTTTATTATAACATTTTAAACAGGAACTTTAAAACGTGTTTAGTGAGAGTATGCTAAAAAAAAAATCACGTGGTAGTTTAGCGAGTGGTGCGTATAACCCGAACGGGTAGTAAGACGCGGTGCTAATAATAATAATAATAATTTAGCGAGTGGTGAAGAAAGAGAAGGGTGATCATAAGGTGGGAGAGAAAGGGAAAAGGGATGAAGTCAGCATGGCTATAAGACCAAGACACACAGAAAGAGGGTGGGTAATAATCCATGAACGATAAAGATAGAAGACTCAAGTGTTGGTGGGGTTAAAAAAGGGTCATGTTAAAAAATATATGACTAAAATTTAATATAAGGACTAAAATTTAATAAAGGGAAAAATAGAGCTTTCATTAAGTTCACATCAGTTCAGTTTGTTGCTTTTTTTGTTTCATCAGGATAATTTATGTCCTTTTTTTTATATTGGATGGGAAGCGTTTCTTTGTCAGGAGAAACACAAGAGCAAGGCGAATGCGGTTGATGTCTAGTAAGTGTTTGTGGACAAACTCGTATGGACAAAATCAGTAATGAATGAATGCTCAAGAAATGTGGTTTGAAAGGGAATCCAATAGGTAAATTTGAAAGAGGAATTTTACGTTGGTTTGGGCAAGTTAACAGGATGAGTACGGCTCGAGTGACGAAGAGAATATATGAAGGTAGAGTGTGTGGATCAAAAGGAAGGGGTAGGCCATGTAAGACGTGGCTAAATGTTGTAGATAAATGTGAAAAAGAGAAACATTAAGAGTGTTAAGAGTAAAATAGCGTGTGTATGTATGTATGTATGTATGTATGCATATATGTATTCATATATGTACATATGTATGTATGTACGTATTTATGCATGTATGTATATATATGTATGTATGTATGTATGTATGTATGTATGTATGTATGTATATATGTATGTATGTATGTATGTATGTATGTTTGCATTTATATATATGCATGTATGTATGTATGTATGTATGTATGTATTTATGTATGTATGTATGTATGTATGTATGTATGTATGTATGTATGTATGTATGTATATATGTATGTATGTATATATGTATGTATGTTTGCATGTATATATATGCATGTATGTATGTATGTAGCGGCACTGTCCCTATAAGGAATTATTCCATAAGAGGGTCTAAGGAACTCCAAACACAGCAGCAGAAAACCATCTATACATTAAGAAGGCAGACGAGTGAACAAAATACAATAGAAGGGTTGGAAGAGATGTAAGGGACGGGGAAGAGGCTGTGATGACGTCACCACCTTTGGGATAATCTTCGGGAAAAGGGTGGGGCCGTGTTGGGGAGCATGCCTCGAGGAGTCCCCCCACAAACAAAGATGTGATAATTTAATTTAGCGGTGAAATGGCCTTTCCGGTTCCTCTCCATACCAACTCCTTTTCATCGTTATTCTCTCTACCTATTTCCTCCCTAAGTTTCTTTTTCATTATTCTCTATTAGTATTCGTTTCCACGAAACATTTATTTTTACAAACTTTAAAAGAAAGTTGTAATTTCTATTAAAAGGTGTAGTAAGTGAAAGCAAATTTTGTTAGTAATGTTTTCAAACGTGACTAGAAAATTTGTTTTAAAGTATCTCAAAAATTGTGCTGAAATACTTTATTATTAATTTGTGTGTTTTATGGCTACTAACGAAGTTAGATGATTCGTAATGGTGAAAGAGTGTGCTAACTTCCTACTTGATATATATAAAAATATGGTACCATAAATAATAAGACCATGTAGATTATTATTAAGTTTATAAAAAGAGAGCCAAGATTTCCATGCTTCTATGCACACTAGGTTGAGAACTTTAAGAAAATATAGACTTTTTTTGCAGTAAACTATTATAAAACTTTTATTTACTATATTATTAATATTATCTTATAGGTATTAATAATATTGAAAAAAAAAGTGGCGGCTAAATATCACATGACTTGACGTATGAGGATTGTTTTAGTTACTTTTATAACTGAATTGAGTTTTATTACTTATAATGCATGTAATATGATATTTTGAAGCTTAACCTTCCATAATTCTTGACACAATAGTGAACAGTTTAATTCTTGATTGGAAGTTATATTTATCCTAAAAGTTATGATTTTCACCATAATTAATATACATATAAAAACTTTACTTCACAAATGATAGATCCACTTATTTAATTTTAAATGTGCTTTCCTCTGGCTAAATGGCTAACGAAATACACAAGTTTGAGAGAACTTGTTTCGATTCCAGGTGATATTGAAAAATATAATTTATTATCAGTATGTAGGCTCACCTGGATTTACATTTATTAATATAGCTTAAATCTAGGCTCAGGGCTGGGTGTTAAGTCATCATAACATGATCATCAATATTCTTATGCTGAATCCGTTTGCAAGTCATATTTAAAAAGTACATGTTAAAAATATAGCTAAATAATATTATTTCATAAATATATTTAGGAATCTTTTCAGATTTCATAAAATAACATGATCTCCTTTAGTGTCGACATACATAATTATTAAATGGTACGTTGCATTTGATTGCATTACGAAAGCCAAGTTCTTCTACTATACTATTTTTTAATCCCCTCTTTTTGAGAAAGGGATGATAAAGATGGCATGAAAGACATTCTCATGAAAAGAGATATACCCTTTCATTCAACGAGAAGAGAATATAAAACAATGAATAATCTTTGAAACAATAGCAACATTAAAGAGGCCACGAACCAGATATATTGATATATTTCAATAGTATTCCGGACCTTTTCAGTGATATAAAAACTGTTTTTCAAAACTAAGTTAAAACAAATCTTTATAATTACGATTTAAGTTTATAATTGAACGTTATTAAATTCATTTCTATCGTATTTTCAAAGAAAAAAAAAGCGTTTGCAAATAAATAGGTCTCCTTATACGTTTCCGCGTCTCCATTATTATTATTATTTATTATTATTATTACTATTATTATTACTATTATTAGGTATTATTGTTATTATTATTATTCAGATTATTATATTTTATATGTTTACAATTAATTAGATTAAATACAATTATAATAGAAACTGATTTATTTATAGGCCTAAACATATTTTCGTTCCAAATTTATAATATCTATAAAGTATAAACTATTCACTCCGATGAAAAGTTGGGAATGTTTATTAGTTATTAATTAATATGGTATCTTTTAACTGTTTTTATCTGATCTACATTAATCATCCACACCAATTATTAAAAAATCTACAGTATTTTTTTAAATACAGAAATAAAAAAACTTGCATACAAGGAATAATTGCGAGAGGTTACATACAGCCTCTTACTGAATAATGAGGATTTATGCCCCGACACTTTTCTGCCCCCCCTTTTCTTCGTCTGAGGGATATTTTTTTCCCCCAAATATAAGGAGGGGAGGTATGAGGAAGAGGTAGGAAGCTCCCTCTTAAGGGAGATCGTACAGTGTTGGGTGTGGATTTCTAAGAGAGAAATGAGGGTGGGAAGGGACACTATACTGGGTTATAAATTAGGCCTCACCCCCTTATATTCCAACCCTTCCCTACATTGCACCCTTCTAAAAACTCCCCACAAGGGTGAGAGAAGAAAACACCCCACTAACAAGAATACACAACATCCATGTATTTTGTCTCACGACCACATTAACTCTTATATAAATCACATGTGGCAAAAAAAATATCTACTATTGTTTTATTTATATTTTTAGACTTTTGATAGATGTTTTTCTCTACTTTAGAAGCTAGTTGATGTTGATACAGTTTATTTGAAATTATTGTTGAGTTGTTTTTTCTTCTTTTAGTGAAGTTTATGAATTAAGGATGAAGTGAACACATTTTCATGAACAAACTGGATAAAAAAAAATATGTTGTTGGAGTGGTTTTGTGTGCGGTGCTAAGAGATTTTATAATATTTTAAGGATTTACCTTGTTTATTATTTTTAAATACTTCTTTAGAAAATAAGTCATAATGTTAACATGAGTTCTACTTAGTTAAACAAAAAAGAAGAATTTTATTTTTCTTGCAATAGTTAACAGCTAATTTGCTTTTAACCTTTCACAAACCCTCATTTCTAACAAAGTTCAATCAGCTTTCAACTTTTTTTTTGTTAAAAAATGAATAATAAAAAATGTAACCTCATCGGATTGGTTATAGTACGCCAACATTAATTTAAACTACACTTAAGTTAAATATAAATAATATATTGAAGTTTTTTTAACACACTAAAATAATACTTATAGAAAAGAGATTATTTTGATGATAATGTACGTAAATCAGAAATAATAAACAACTTCAAAACAATATAAAAAATAAACAAATAACTCAAACAATATATTAATGTCAACCATTAAAATCAAGTAAATAATTTTTGTGCACCACGTCTTATACCTTTCTGGAATCTCCATATTTTACACGAATCGGGTATATATTAGGAAGTTAAACTTTAGATAAAATTTACCGTCACTTTTGTGCAGGTAGAGTGTAGAATCATCTTAGAAAAACAAACCTCAAGTAACAAGGTTGGGATTTTAACCCCAAACTTCCCATCGCCAGCAAACCAAACCAGATTAGGTTGATGCCTTAACCCTCGTGCCCACCAATCCGGGTGAGTAGATATTTGCTTTTGGTAAAAAAAATAAAAAATTGCAGGAGGCATTTTCCACGAAAAATATTATTATTTAAAACAAAAATAAGTGGTATGGTGTACCACACAGACTGTCTCCCACTTTTATCTTAAAATAGACATTTTCTTTGTAAGATTTGTTAAACGAAATAATAGTTCTATACATTGTTGTAGAAACACTACACTAAAGATCATAAATGAAATAATATACTTTGTTACTTACTCTGTGGCATCAGGAACTAGAAGCACTGTTACAGAAAAATTGAGAAAATAGAAACATCTTTGTACACCAAAGAGCATAATAATCAAATTAATTTTCAAAGACCTGAATTAAAAAGTATATATATTTGATTATAGCTAAGAAATTATTGGTTTTATAAGAATATATTTCAAATAAAATATTTTTATCTTTAATAGTACTACAGCTTTACAATGATGAGTTATTTCGTATCTCAAATAGTTGCGGAGAAATGATGAAAATTGGAAAATTTCCCCTATGTAAAGTACCCTCAAAGTTATTTTCACGAGAAAATGAGAGCTTGCATCTTGTTTATATTGATAAACAGTGTTTGGAAATAAAATTAAATGAAAATTGTTAAAACATATTTTTATAAATTCATTTTTTCTCTATTTTCTCCATCAGTAAACTACCCTTAAATTTAGGGTTAGATATTTAATTCAAAAAAACCCTTGGGGGGGATCTTATGAAAACCCTAGATACCAAGTTTTAGCCCAATTGGTAAAATAATTTCGGCTCTAAACCAAGGTACAAACAGACAGACAGATGACATTACGAAAACCAATATTTTGTTTCAGGGGGTCATGAAACTTCAACATTTATCAAATTTTCAAGTTCGATTTTTTTTATGATCACAATACTTTCTCTCCGAATGGTCGAGGGGAAAGTAAAATTTACGAGAAAGAAAAGAATAAAAGAGTACGTGCTTCAAATACCTTCAACCTCCCTTCTCCCTTACAACTAAAAGAAGTAACCCCCTTCTCACCTCTCCCTGCCTATCGTATCAATACATATTTATGAGCTCTTGAAGTGACGTCACACTTAGGGAGGCCCCACTTAGCGAATGAAACGTTTCTTACGGCGTGACGTCTTTGCCTTGATAAGTAAGTTACCAATAAAATCTGGATATAAAGACTTTGTTAAAGGTAACATCATAAAATTATTTTGAGCGTTGTCTTTTAAATTTCTTTAGCTAACAATTGTAATGATCGTAATGGCTATCTAAGACTTGGAATGTCAAACAAGGAAGAACGAAATGTAGAAGATGACATTTTATTTAGTCAGCACTCTGTTTTTATGTTCTTAACTTTCTCTTGACCCCTTGGAGAAAGCACTATTGTGATCGTAAGAAAATCAGACTCGAAATCTTGGTAAATTTCAACTTTCCATCATCACCCCCTGAAACCTTTCACGATGCTACATGTCTATTTGTCTGTCTGTATCCAGCCATAGAGCCGAAACCATTCTACCAATCGGTCTAAAACTTGGTATCTGGAGTTTATATAAGGTTCCCCCAAAGTTGTTTTCTAAATTAGATATCCAACCCTAAAATTGAGGGTAGTTTACTGATAGGCAAAAAGAGAAAAAATCGATTTTCTAAAGTTGATTACTTTTTTACCATTATAACCCAATTAAAAAATCTTATTTTTCCATGAAAATCACTTTGAGGGTACTTTACATGAGCAAAAATTTCCAATTTTGATCATTTCTATGCAACTATTTGAGATACCAAAAACCTTATCAATGCTAATATGTAGTACATCAATTATAAAATTATTTTATTTGAAATATATTTTTATAAATTTAATAGTTTTTGAGTTATATGTATATATATATGTCTTTGAAAATAAATTAATTGTTATGGTCTTAGGTTCTCAATGTTCTGTAATAATGTATGTTATTTAATTTATGCGCTTTGGTTGAGTGTTTCTGCAACAATCTATATTATATTGTTTCACAAATCTTACTAGTTTTTAGTAAATGTTTTTATTTTAAGATAAACCATACCATTTATGTTTCACATTAAACAACCCATCTAGTTTTACCGCATATTTACAACAATTTAATATAGAAGAAGAAGGTATAATTTAGAGGATAACCACCCACATTTACGTTCAGGGAGGGTTAAAAACTATTTTATTAAAATATATCAGTATACCTGAACCAAAATTAATATCCCGTTTTCCTCGTCTCCTAAAAAAACATGGATATAAGACAAGAACTACACCTTTATTGGCGTATTCACCAATACGGGTAGTTTGTTATCTTAGAGGATATCAAATAACATCAAGGGGGAAACTGTTTTCATGGCTACGTTCAGACCCTGATATTGTCAGCCAGTCAAACTTGGCTAGCATTTATTGTTTCTTAGTGATTCAAAATTTGGAAAGGTTCAGAAGAGCTTTAAGAAAAATGTAGAAATAAATGTAGAATAGCTAATAATGATTATAATTTTTTTTTAAGTTATGTATTATGCTGATACACTCGCTCTATTCAGAAAGTACTCGTTAAATACTCCTGGTTTAAATATGTTTTTAAATGATCACAATAAACTTCCCAAAACTTCCTGCCGTATGGTTTCACAACAACAATTGCATGTTATGGAAACTATCTAAAGTACCATAGCAGATGTGCTGAGGTCATCATTAGCTAAACTCCATAAAAAAAAGTAGGATTCCTGACAAAAAAAAGTACACAAGTACAAACAAGTTTCAGTGTGCATGCGTAAGGATGCCAATAGCTAGATATCTTGTGTCATTATGTTTAGAGATATTTTTATCAGTCCGATTAGAACAACTACTTATTAAATCTGAAAAATTGTTTGTAAGACCCTGAAAGATAAAAAGTGGTTTTGAACAATTTAGCTTTTTTTCTAAATATAAAAAAACTAAAAACAAATAGTGAGTGACAGGGTGACACACTTTAATCGTTTATGCGATTATTTAGAGGAGCTTACTCATATTTATTTCTAATCAATTCGTTGGGTAGAATATACATATTTTGACATCAAGTTTGGGGCTAATGGGAGCCTCTTAAACGTGACTGACAACTTATAGCCTTAAAAGTAGTGTAACAGTGGCATTTTATCTACAATCTACAAGCATGGTTTTCATAAACACTCATCTTCAAAACTTTAACCAAGTAAATATAATTGTGTAAATTAATAACTTTAAATTTATGGTCAGGAAAAGCCCACACTGGTAGCTAGGTGATCAAAAGCATCAGTTGTGTATTTTCTGGTTTGCCGGTAACGGAGAGGAAAGGATTCTAATCCTGTTAGGGTAAATTAACTTTTTAATCCTATGTGTTTATACTCGCTATATTTATGTAAATTCTCATTAGTTTATTATAAATTCTACCATTTTCAAACATATTAGTGTACCCTTTTCTAATGATCAGGTCAGGTAGTAAGATGCGAAACAAGGAAAAATAATTATACTCTTGTGTCATACTTATTCTTAGTATGGTAAATTTTGGTAGCGGCAGATTAAAGTTGTTTCATAGGTTAAAGATAATTCAATCAAAGGAAACTCACCAAAATTCACCTATAGAGAAGAAAAGTTTCGACACTATATAATAATATAAGTTTCCAGTCCATCCAAATGGGATTAAAATCAGGTTTTTAATTTCCATGATACCGACAGACAAATTTGCGGTATGAGCCACCGTTCAGTATTTTCTCTACTCCTTGAGCCAATTCTTGTAGCCCCTCCCCCTCCCAAAGTGTCAAGATCTAGAACAAACGTACTCTAATAGTGGTTGGGAGTGTAGTAGTTCCGACCAAACACCAACCGCACTGACTAAATGGGAGAGTAGCCATCTTTAAGGAGCTTGTGTTTTCAAGTTAAGACCATGTTGGTTGTATTCCTTTCATACATTTTAACACCATAGCTATGGGGTATGAATGAGGAGACAGTATTCATAATAGATTCACACACACACATTTTTAAAGAAAATTTATGGGAAGGTGCAATGGAAAAACTAACCCTTGAGCACCCAGCCCAGATTCTAACCTTTACCTTCTCATAACAACCAATTTGATACATTGTGAGATTCATGCCTTTATGACCATAGGTATGGGTGGAGGAATATAAGATACCGGATGATTACAAATGACATAAATTAAAAATTTGGCTAAGTCAAAAATAAAAAAATTGATTTTCCGAATGTCAAAAGGTTCTATGGACGGTAACCCATCTTATACCCTTATAGGGGACGATACGATTAATTAGTTTGTAAAAAATTAATTGAAATTTACTTTAAAAATAGGTATAGTTCTCACATAATTTATGACAGTTAAAACAATATATATTTATTAATTGGCACTTCTAATGATGACCTGCTAATTTTGTTATTATAAGTTATATGTTGAATAATGAATTTAACAAAACAATGATTTATAATTTTGGCTTCTCCTGCGCAGGGTGAAATAATGGATCACATATATTAAATATAGATCTAACAAAAAGTTTATACAAAAGAAGTACTTGTTTACGATGTTTGATTAAAATAATTTTAAATATTCCATTCTTGTAATTATTTTGGCCTATTTCTGACACAATATTTGCATTATAAATGAAAATAGCGGTGTATTACCGTAACAACTCAGAAATACACCTAATTAACTGTACTAAATTTAGTGATAAACAAAGGAATGAAAGTAGCATACGTGAAGAAATCACATTACGTTCTTCACGCTAGAATCTTGAGTAAGCAATGGTACCAAAAATTATATTACCTACCTGATATTTTTGAACTGTATTGCACACTTACATAATACTATGATATTTATTCTTATTACTAAACAAATCAGCATCAAATAAAACAAAATATCGAATTCTTGAAGTGTTTTTGATTAGTAGGACGAAAACTTTCAAATAATAATAATAAAAATAATAAAAATAATATAATTATGTAAGTCACTCATAGCAAATAATATTATTTTTATGAGCATCCAAGAATAGGTTTAGTAGTTAAATTGCTAGCGCATAAATTTTTTTAATAATGTTTATATTTTCTGCAATTTTCAGTAAAGATATAAAATAAAGTATTAAATTTGGAATTAAGCTATTTACACGGATCGGTAGATAAAACACATGTGATGACATTTTGGGGGCGTTATCATAGCTCTTGGCACCAATATGCTACTTGTTCAGTGAATTTAGAAACTAGTATAAAGACACATTTTGGGAAGAATATTGAGCGAAAAGTTGCGCCATTTTTTATTATTGTACTGGAATAAGTTCGCACACGTTATTGAATTCAGGTCCTGATACTTACCTTTGTGTTTACTTATTTCAAACACTAAAAAGGTTACACGTATAAATAAACAGAGAATATTTATTTTTAAAACCATACAAAAGCAGATTAAAAACCAATGGTAACAAAACACACTTATTCTTTGAGAACCCTGCCCAGCCCACTTAAACAAAATAAAAAAATAACCATAAACACAATTTTATAAAGTCAGAAATGGTCTGGAAGAAATGAAACAAAATGACCTTTAGTTTGTAGGTCCTACCCTGGAGGATTCCCCTACACTTGCTAAGTGGAGTATTGTGGAAGTACGTAGTTGTCTAGTGTAATTAGTGTGTTGGAAGAGACGCTGCAATAAGGTTTGGAGAAGGAAATTAAAACTAGTTCTGTCCATTCTGTTATCACCTTCATATGTACGCACGTACTCCCGTCCGGAAACTTCATTAGCGACAAACGTTATTAAATAATTACAAAAGCCATTCAGACACGAGGGTGAGTAGACTCGAGGAGGAAAGCGGGATATAAGTAAATTGTAACAGGTCAGAGCTAAGGGGGCTTTTACTAAAGGCTTAGATGCCCGAAGGTGAGTTCACACTATTGTGTTATTTTATAACCAGTTTAACACCACTTTATTTTGTAGATGTTTTTCCATGGGGTAAATTTAACAAGTTAAAGTTGTTTACATCTGGGGATTCCTCATTGCATTCCAAAAAGAAATATTTTAATAAAAAGGGGCTTTCAATTTATGGGCATCGTTGACACAAACATTAGCTGATAAACTTAAGGTGTTCGTCTGGGTGGCTGAATAAATAGTAATAGATGACAACTTCAGATATAGAAGACACTGGATATAGCTTAATTCCCATGACGTGCCTAAAATTTTAAAACAATCACATAGGTCAACATTCGTGTTTGTTTGTTTGTTTGTTTGTAGTAAATCCCAGAGAAAGTTAAGACGTTTTGTGATTATTGAGAAAATCTAAGTTTCAAGGACCTATTTAGAAATCTCGAACATTTTTTTATGAAAAAAATACCATTCTTAATAATATAGTAGCGTTCATATACTCACCGACTAAAGTAAGTAATGTATATATATATATATATGCGTACATACATATGTGCATGTTCATCGAGTTCACCGAGTAAAACAATGAGTCGTTTCAAGAATCGGCTGTTACAAATAGTGTATTTTATAAGCAAATAAACACCAATATTCTTATGAATGAACATGACAACTAGAAAAAAACTAATTATCTACTTTCACAGATCCATACGTTATGCTGTCACTTTTGATTGATCTTATCAATATATATAATATATAAAATAACACTATTAATAAAATGTGATAAATTTTTATCGCAAAAAAATATGTTGTTTTTTCCCTCAGAAAGGTGTTTCAAATATCCATTCGTGTGAAACTAAAGGTATATGTCAAGACCAAGCTCGGAACCTTTGATTCTGTTAAGATTCAAAATAAGGAATTTAAATAGAGGCCTAGGGTATTACGCTCTAGCTTATATTATGTCAGATTTAGCCTCTATATTAAAACTGTTTTTAATATTTAAAATAAGTACACATTGTTTAATCACTGGTTTGTTTTTTCCTCAAATAACCTTTTCTAATGGTACATTAATATTAAACTTATTTTCTTTGATGTTTTTAAATAGAGATTTTGAGATAAGATAGCATCCTTGACTCAGACTTGGGAGGCTGAAGTTCAAACCCTACCAGCTGTATTGAGCCACCATCCTATCCACCCTCTAAATAATCACTTAGTGTTCCATCTTCTTTAATTAAAAATCCTGTAGTTCCTATTACTAATATCTCTCAGCCTTTTTTGGCTACATTAATGCTTTGTTTTTAATTAACTTTATTTTTATATGTAATATTTAACGTGTAATTTCTGATCTGACTATATCAGCACACAACTTACAAAAAAAATATTTTAGAACAAAAACAAATTCTGCCTTAAATTCA
The DNA here is from genome assembly GCA_902155825.1 of Timema genevievae. NCBI lineage: Eukaryota > Metazoa > Arthropoda > Insecta > Phasmatodea > Timematidae > Timema > Timema genevievae. The sequence goes on along the minus strand of CABFWO010000005.1, from coordinate 23,246 downwards.
TCACTGTAAGAGGTTAAGCCCCAATTTGAGCAATTATATATATATATATTTATATAATATATTCATATGCTATGATTCGAGTCCGGGACCTTTAGTTCGGTAACAAACGCTCTACCAATTGAATTAAGGTGTAGGATATTGAATGCACCAATATTTTCAATGCAGGCTTAAGTTAAAGTAAGAATTTCTATAAGAATAGCCAAGTCTGAAATTTTAAAAGTATTATTTTTATTTCCATACGTTCACATGCCAGTTGATATATATTGCTGCTGTCATTTATGACAGAATGAGTCGTTGTTATTGACTTATAGCCAATGTTGGCTACTTTATATATATATATGTTTTATATTCCTCTACAAGTTACTTTCCATCGTAATCACAAAACTAAACATTAAAGTCGATTAGTTGTTACAATTTGATTAAATTTAAAACTAAGAAAAAAATTTATTTTTTTAATAGGTATGCTCCGAAATATTCCCTTTAATGGGCAGTTCAATGCAAATAGTTTTATTTTGTTCCACCTCGTTTTATTATCCGTCTGAGACATCCACATACTTGCACTAATGGGCTAAGGATGAGTAAATTATAGTTTGAATAAATGTACCCGAATTTGCTTGGAGATAGCGTGGAATACTATCAAAGTAAAACCCGATGCTAATGTATTTATTATTCCTGCCAATCCATATATTTATGCATATATCCGTTATATGGCTAAGTAGTTATAATAGCCAAGAATGAGTATGTTAGGAAGCTTGATTCTATTCCTTTGAGGGAAGGTGGGAGGAGAAATAGAAGGAGGTAAGGGGAGGGTGACAGGATTAAAACGTTTGTCTAAGTATTCATCCTGTTATACCATTAGTAAATATCTAGGCATTAAGGTGCGGTTTATAAATCCGGCTTAGTAGAAAAGGTTAAGTTAGCTTTTACGTCATATAATGAGTGAATGTGTGTGCTTAAAATGTAAACGTTTGTTATATCCTAGTAAAAATATTAAACCATTGCCCAGATTTAGATGACATTTCTGGTTCGTCCCATACAATGCTCGTAAGTACATAAACTATGATATGATCCCCTTGTTGTAGAAATGTATATTTTTTATATCATTTTTGTATCTTTTAAGGGATTTTAGAGTAATTTTTATGTATTTTTGATTCATTTTAAGCCATTCCTTTTGAATAAGTATATATTTTAAGTAATATCAATATTTTTATAAATGCATAAATGATCAAACATAAATGTTTTCAACCAACTGTTGTCAGAATGAGAAGATGTTGTAATGTAATGTAATGTAATGTAATGTAATGTAATGTAATGTAATGCTTGGTTAGACTGCAATAAGGCTGGAGAGCGCTCTGTTGGGATCGGGTAGCTATTACTTCTCTCTCTCAAGCAGAGATTTGTAAATCAATATTATATTTAGCAGAACGCAAGAGTTTAATTGTTTATTCCATTTTATATTTGTAAAGTGTGCATTTTATTTAGTCGTGTGCATTTATTACAAGCTTTTGATCATATTTTTAGGTCAATTTTGAAAATAAGAAGTAATTTTTTTAAAGTTTTAAGTTATTTTATGATCTTTTTAAGTCATTAAAATTCAGGTCCTGCTTATAACTAGTATTTTCGTTATATCCATCGCGTCACGTCGCTTGCAAGAACTGAATTTAAAGAGGGTAATAGGTCGGACCGTCACATGACGTAAGAGTAAAAGTGGGTTACTGGCGCGCAACATAGTCCAGAATAAATTTACGGTGGACGTAATGGAAGTCGAGTTATCTAGGGATTTGCAAACTCATGTGCTAGTTTTAATAATTCAAAACTTCAGTTTCAGAGCGGGATAAATAACGTTCCCCGACTTACTGAATTATCAGGTATGACTATCATATCAACTGTTCGCGGTGCTAAATGGTTGAATGCTGGAAGACCAGTCCAAGTGACGAAAGAGGGTACATATTCGCTCAATAATGGATAAAGTCAGAAAATTATTTCAAAAGTACAGGGGAAATATCTAATTTTAGAGTAAATGCATGTACCCATTTAGTTCGTTTATACTTTCATAAAAGTGTGAGAATTTTATACCTTTCGAATTTACAAACGATTCTCCACCAAAATGGTTGCACATAATATAAACACCCATTTTGGAGCATCTAGTGTGTAAGTTACTTTTTAATTTCTACGTGTGCCTAATTTTTACGCCATGGGGGAACGAAATATAAACCGATACACAATTTCGAAAATATTTTGCTAAGTTTATTAAAAATGGCACATCTTCGTTTTGGCTGTGAGAGTAGGAAAGTAATCATTTTAAACATTATAAGAATTTTTGCCTAAAGGCGTTTAGTAAAATATGGTCAGCCAAAACATGTAAATAAAAATTTAATAATCCTAGTTCAATTATATTTGGTGTACATACTCCCTGACTATTCAAACGAACTATTATTATTATTATCATTATTATTATTTATGACGCTGGAAAAAACATAATTTCAATTCTAGTTCTATTTCACTTTAATTTATTCTAGTGCTGGCCAATAGTCGTGAGACCTAGGACAGGCCAGCACTGAAAAGTACAGTGTATGTACCATATAAGCACGTGTAATAACATGAGAAAATATGGTTCACTGGCGGTATAGGGGTAAGGTGTCAGACCTCTATGCTGGGTCCGGGGCTCAATCCTCGGTCCCGGCACAGATTTATCTGATTGCCAAGCCCTTCCTTCACCTCTGACAAGACGCTTATTAATCACAGCTTGTGAATGTGTGGAATGTCAGGCTTCAACCGTGGTTCGAATCCCACGTTAAACTGTAGGTCCTCCATTTCATCTCACAATCACCCTACCATTACACATTAGCGTAAGTGCGTATAAACCGAACGGGTAGTAAGACACGGTGCTAATAGTAATAACATGAGAAAATGAGATAAACAATCATATCCAAATAATGATACATACTGATTACTGATGAATAGTTACAACAACAACAAAAAAATAGTAAAAGCATAATAATGTAAATTTAAATATTTGAGGCATACTTCTACAGGCTAAATTATTTATAGGGGAGTTCCTTAAATATCTCTCTAAGTTTAGCTTTTCTTTTATGATAAAAGTCGAATAATATTATTATAAAAGCCGTCGTACTAGTGGCACCATAGTAAAAGTGATTAGCTTAAGGTTGAATTAAAATATTAAACAATTATCATAGAGACGGATAAAAAACTAAAATAACATTAGTTTAATGCTATTTGAGCAAATTTAAAACTAACTTAAAAATAAATTAAATCAGTTTGGTTTTATTAATATTTTTGTAAATTGAAATATTGCTATTAACACCGATATTGACCAATTTTTTTAAAACTACTTAATATTTTACTCAAATATATAATGGACATAATAACTATGAATTAATTTATTAAGTTTTCCTAACATATAAAATAGTGAGAGATTAAACTAAACTAAATTTATATTGGCTTACCATATTTTATTAACTTAACATGACTTTCCTAATACAAACTAACATATATAATAGCACATTTTAGAAAACATTCTAAGTAAATCTTTAGTAGCTCCGCGAATATCATCTTCGATAACAATTTCACATTCTAATATATTATACCCTGCTTAAGCATTATTATACCTTCTATTTCGCTTTTAGCACTTCATTTTTTCTAATACATATAATCTATGACATACCACACCTTGTCAGTTAACATCTTCTAGTCGTGTAAGCACATTGTGTTTCAACACACGACGACGTAAATTTGTTTAAATGATTTCCTATATAATCTTTTACAATTTTCTAATATATATTTTCTATTTTTTTCAATTTAACCTTATTATTCTTTAACATATCTAATTGGATTCCTTAATTTCGGTTTTACAGTGTCCAATGAATATGGTACGATATTGAAGTACCGAAACATGTCGGATAATAATCTTACAGAATTCTCCAGACTTAGACTTAACTCAACTTTTTCACTAAACTTAAATTAACTTTCAATTTATATATACTATATTCAAAACTTTTGATTGGAGATGTTAACCTTATTTTAACTTATTGTTTAAAATAAGTTTAATATGTTTCATCTTCGTATTAAACTACACTTGTATTGTAATTTTTAATAATATGTTATTAATGATAGTTTGACAAGTTGACTCTTTTAAATGCACTAATTAATGAATCAATGATTTTTTAAATATTATTAAATATTGTTATAATTGGTCCAAGATTATAAATAACTTGTCTAGGGTCTTTCAGTTGTATGGAATTTTTCATTAGTATTCTCACATTTATAATATCTTAAATTTGAAATAATATTTTTCTTAATTATTTAAATAACAATATCTAAGTCTTAATTTATTTATATTTAATATCAGTTTCGGTGGCTCCATGGTCTGAGGTGTCACTTTCTTGTGGGCCTAGACTACCAATGAGAGAGAGTTTGGAGTTTGAATCCTGGTCGGGTGTAATGAAGGTTGTTTTTCTTATATGGTGTACCACTCTCTCCACGCAAATGTGAGTACACTTTCTCTAAATTCAACCTTCCTCGTCCTTAATACATTAGCGTAGTAAGTACAATTGCGTATAACCCTGACGGGTAGAAGGACGTGCTGCTAAAAAAAATATTCAATTTAACTTTCAATCCAACCTAACACAACTTAACTTTATTATTTTATTTATGGAGGGAGGAGCTTGGATTGTCAAGGACAGGGGTGAGGGGAAGTCTTGTGTGAAGGGCTGTCAGGTGAGTGGCCTTTCAATTAACCCTGTCCTGAAAGTCACGCGTATCTGAATCGCAACTTGGTGATCTTTGTCCTGATGGTAGCATCAATTTTGGATCATGATGTAAGTTCTTGACACATGAATTGAGTGCAAAATTTAGGGCCCCAGAAGAGTATGTAGGGTCCCAGTCATTAAAAAAATGCCCGTATAATTAGTGTGTTCAACTATAAGCCAGCCACTTTTTGTGATCTAAACTGTACCATAAAAATGGGGCACAATGTTTGTGACCCGTCACAAGTATACAGTTGAATATACTAATTAAACTCAAAGTTTGCTTTTAACAACAATTTGTATAACCATTTTTCTCGGAATATATTTGAAACTTAAACTAGCTTTTAAACTTTTAAACAAAAGTCACTAAGGGAACATTTTTAAGGTGGGGAAGTAGAAAATGCTAGTTAAAGGCAGTGTTTTTACCATTTTTATAGCAAAATATTATTTGGCCAGAGTAAATAATTCTCCAATAAAACATAGAATTTGATTTTCTTCAACAGTGGTTGAATATGTCAAGGATGTTCTGGAAATTAATGACAACTTTTTATCTTCATTAAAAAGGTTTCTCATCTAATGACGCAATGCTCATAATAGATATCCAAGAAATGTTGATATCAAGTTAAACTATATGTTTGTACTAGAGAAATATTTAATTTATTTTAGCCAAAAAAATTCTTGTCATAAAAACTGGAAAAAACACTTACCTTAACTCATGTTTCCTACAACACCACCTTAAGGAGATATTTCAACATCCTTCTAAGGAAAGGACCGGAAGCAACATTGCAAACACACGCATCAGTGGACACGTGATCTCAATTTACAAGCTCATTTAGTCTGTTGTTACGGTGATCAGATGGGTAAATTGGGGTTCGAGTCTTTTCCGGATATATTTAGGCCGTTTTATTTTATATATATTTCCTCAACCTCGTTTTACATAAATGTTGGAACATTTCCTCCTAATTTTACCTTTCTTACCACAATAACACTAGCGTATTTAATACATCCAAATGGCTATTAAAGTGTGGCGAGACAAAACAATGCAAACAATTATCCTCAGCTCAGGGTGCACTAATCACTTACCTGCCAATAGTATTACTATAATTATTTCCTTAACCCCAGTGTGGATCATAGGGCCGCAACAGAGCTTCTCTACTTTGGCTACTCCTTACTGTAGTTTATGTGATGAGTTAATTCCAGGTGAGGTGGGCTATCAGCCCACCCAATCCATGGATTTCTACGAGCGAGCGAAAATTACCCAACAAATTGTGCCAGAAAGGCACTTTCATATACGTTCCAGACATTCCAATGCAAATGATCTTTAATGAAATTTTCTTTACCGACCTAAAATATTTACTGAATTATTTAAGGGTATACGTTTGAACAGGAATCTATATATTAATCAAGTTAACGCCGTTTGTTGTCAGACAGTATTGTATTGTAGTACTATTTTCCGGCCACAAAACCAAACACTGGCGACAATAATAATTAGGTTAGCCCATGTTGTGGGAAAGAGAAAGGACAAAGTTTACACAGTCGAATAACAATCTAGTTTCCCTCCTACACAATTAACCGCTTCACAACTTGTGAGGGAAAACATCAACAACGTAAATATTTGTCGGGAATACGGCCCGACTACCATGCCCCGCTTGTGTGAAACTAGGCACGACACATGCCCCCCAACTTTTTCGATCAATTTTTGAACAATAAATATGTACACGTATGAATTAATTTTTTTTTTTTAAAAAAAGAACAGTTTTTGTGTTAGCCTCGATTGGGTAGGGTTTGAAACTTTTATTTATGAAATTGTATCTTGGTATTATTATTTTTTACAAATTGTAATATAGTTTATGTAATTCTATACCTTAGCTCAGTCAGTAGCTTGTCTGTCTCTTCAGATAAGGGTCCCAGGTTCGATTCCCGGAATGGCCAGAAAATGTATCATTGATTAAATGTGGGTTTGCACTTTCAGAGTCTTTGTCTTTTATTGTCTTTATTTATTTACAGGCAGTAAATACATTTATTCATTTTATCCTAACTACATACCTCAATACCTATTAATACTTTGGTCCTTCTCATCTTCGTCCAGCCGGAATTCGGCATCCTCACTGGTGCATCAGCAGTTTGCACTACTGGAATCCAGCGGGATGCTCTGCAGCCCCCTTGTACCATCGAGGCAATAGATATTCCCGGAGATAACAAGTTATTTAGGTTAGTTAGTTGTAAGACTAGGATAGGATAGGGAAGGGAGGGTAATAGGAATGGGTAGGTTAGGAGAAACAATTTCAGGAAATGTAGAAATAGGGAAGATAGGTAAGGAAGTGGTTCGCACTTAGGTGTAGGTGGAGCACCAACTTCGGTAAGGGCGCCTCCCCAGGTGGTGGAAAGGGGGGTGCTCGCCTCTGCTGGGCGCACCGTTGGACTGGGATGAGAATTCAGGTCTGATGGGGTAACCAGTGGAGGAGAGTACCGGGGAAGTAATGTACCCGGTGTGGACCAGCTGGTGAATGAAATTGTATCTCGGAGATAGGTAATAAAGGAGCTAAAACCTGTTTATATTAAATAAAATTGGATCATGTATAATAGTAGGAAATGTTCTGATACTATGTAAATAAGGCCTGGATTTAAAATTGTAAGATGCCAGGCCAAATTAGATTGGTAATAAAAAAAAGTCTTAAGTTATATTATAAGTCATATGAAGCTGCGAAAGGACTAGCAAGCCGGTAGTGGAAAATAAATGGCTTGAATAAAAAAGTGACCGAGGCAACAGGCTGCAAACAATAATGCATGTATAATATAATACTAAAGACAAAGACAACCTTATAAATATAACACAAAAGAGGTATTGGTTTTTTGGTTCAATAAAAGTGTGCTAAACTTATCGATGTAAATTGGAGGGGGGGGAAGGGAGCTTCATAGCTCTATCCAAAGCAAAGGATTGACAGGACTGTACTGGTGAATGGTTTCCAACCAATAAGTATCAAACCTGACTTTAAATCCAACCAACACAGGTCTTCATGAGTTAATTACATTATTTTGTGTGTGGTTGGTTATATTGAACAGTTGTCTTGTACATTCATGTCAAGCCTTGCTTGCTCTGGACCAAAACCCATGATCTACCACTGTGATGATGTATGAACATTTAAAATAATTACCATAATCACTTATTTTAAAATATACATTATTTGGAAATTTTAACTACGGTAACTACTTTAGGGCAATTGGATTATAGGGGATAGCTTGGAGGATATTATTCCAGAAATTGCACCCTAATTCTACCCGACGTGAATTAAATCTTGGCCCTCCAGGTCCCAAGACCTGATTTGTCAGTTAAACAATTCTGTTACTGCTATAGTTTAAAGATGCATCTCTAAAAAAATATAAAAAGACGTATAATCAGCCATGAAAATAGCACCGTATAATAAGATTTAAATTAATTTTCAAATATGCTATTGTTCTGTTTCTAAAGCTGTACTTGAAAAGAACTAAATTAATCTCGCCTGAGGGGTAGATGGGTCATATTTAACAAAACGTGTAAAAAAAAAAAGGGGGGGGTCTTATAAAAGAAGGGCGCGGAAAGCAATTACATCAATGAACCATGATGGACACAGTTCTCTTCACAGTCTAGTTTATTAGATTTGCCATTGATTAAAGCCTGTGGGTGAAGGGATTCTGGGTGTGAGAAAGTGTGTTGCTGTTAAAGCAGCAATTTAAACGGGTATAACCCCTTCCTCCCACACGGACAAACCAGATGCGTCTGGGTCAGTCCTTACTCCACACTACCCCAATTACCCCCATAGTTCGAGTTTTAAAGCCTGTCCCACTGTGTTATCCACTATACCTCTTTACCCTGGGGGTAATTCAATACGCAGGAAACCAGAGCCCGTAACAAATTGATTTAGATTTGTGTCCCAGTGCTGTGATCACCTAGAGACGGATTCACACTTATAGGACTGTGCGCCGGCCGTATCGTGTTGTTAGCATTCAGCGCGTGGTAGCAGCACGGTCGGCGCACTGTCCTGTGAGTATGAATCCCACTTAAGGGAACAACCAATCCAAAAACACTTTTTTGCACTACTTATTTTTTTGTTTGTGGTACAATGGCATAGTAGAGACGAACATTTTTCTCTAGTTAAAATTTACAAATAAAATAGGTTTACCTTTTAACAATAATTAGGTAATAAGATTATGTAAAATATATACCTTAAGAAATCAACGAAATACACCTTTTCTTGTGCAAAGCATGTTGCCTACATTCAATTTTCTGAACTAACAAAAATCCAATTTTCAATAACGCGTTATTGTTTTTCATTAGAATAATTATGATTTCCCAAACAGAGGCCTTAAACTAATTTTAGTTCTATTAAAATATTCAATATGTTCTATCAAACCACATATTTATGCTATCACAATTAAAGTCTACAGTGAGTATTTAGCCATTTTTATTTTCTTTCCTTCTTTTTTCATCTAGAGAACCGTTCAGATTTCCAAAACTTACTGTTTCTCAACCTCTTGAGCTCAATGTACGTGACTAGCGAAGCATTTATCTTAACAGTCGAAGAGGCAACTTGTCAACTCTTACTTTCTCCTTCCCCAAAGCCATCTCGTACTCAAGTGCTTTTTTCTAAACTACCAAACTACGGTTAAACAATGGCTTTTCTTGCAGACTATAACCTTAGGGGAAAGAGAAATACATACACATATATATGTCAAAAAAGTTTTGACGGTAAAAAATACTGTACGGTTGGGAACGTGGGTGACGAATTTTTGCGAGAAAATTCTCTCTTTTTTTTATCATGATATTTTGTCTGAAAATAATGTTGGATGTGTTTTGAGATATCAAAACTGAAACTAGGAATGAATGTTAGCTACACATTTCTGTAATAAAATGTATAGACAAAATATCTTGTTAAAAATTCTTTCTTTTCAAAACACTTTCATTGAGTTATTTTTATAAAGTGAAATCTCTAAAAAGCAGATACCATTTTGTTTTGTTTTTTTTAATATTCGGTGTTAAGAAAAAAAGTCCGCTATTTGGAAAAATAATTAAAATTTTTTAAAAATCACAACGTTTTAACAGAGAAAGATATATTTTAGCCTATATACTTTAAATAACAACTACAATAGAATTACTACACTGTGTAGCATTGTATGCAGGATGATTATTATGAATAATGAACATAGATTGCATGTAGCTTACTGTGTAGATTGTATAATACACAGAAAAATACGCAAATAAAATGAGATGTGAACAGTAAGCCTTCTGTACTTTATATGACTAAATGTGTGCATTAGCACAAACTAAAATGCTGAATCAACTCCCGCTGATGTCTCGGATGGGGTGGGAGGTAAGACCTTAAAGTAATGAAGATACTACAACGTGGCATGGAACTGTACTTAGGGCTGGTTCACACAGAACGCTAAGCTAAGCTAAGCTGTGTTAAGATTTTTCAGTTTAGTTTCACACTCATTACTAAGTTAAGCTATGGTTCCCCTTTTCCCTCTTGAATTCACTGTGATTTTTTCTGGTCTGCTCTAGTGAAGTTAAGTTGTGGTATTCTCTAAAAGTCTTGTTTGAGCTCAGATGATAGTAATGATGAAGAGGAGCTGATATAAGCAGCTGTTTTGGAAGAGGAAGAAACTGTAGGAGGTGGATGTTTGACTTGTTCAATTAACGGTTCCATTGAAATATAAAAACATTTTTTAATATAGAATCTAACCCACCTCGGTGGCGTAGTTGGCTAACGCGCCAGTCGTGTTGAGCCAGACCACCAAGGATCGGGGAGATCGAGGTTAGAATCTCGGTCGGGTGAACTGGGGGTGGTTTTTCCTAAATGGTTTTCCACTCTCCATCCACGCAAATGCGGGTTCACTTCCTCTAAATTCAACCTTCCCAATTCCTAATCCATTAGTGTAATTAGTACTTAAGCGTATAACCCGAACGGGTAGTAAGACGCGGTGCTAAATAAAAAAAAAATATATATATATAATTTAAATAGAATATTACTTAAATACACGTTTAGAGATCAGTTAGAATTATAACAGCGAAGATATGTCAGGGCGTGGAACTGCTGATTAGGGACATTGATAGAACAAGTACCTTTTCCTAAACTCTTTCAATTATTTCTGAAACCTACATCCCATTTGTACAATAAATTAATCAATTAATCTATTTCAATAGACAGGATCAAAACGAACCCCACAATTATTTGCCGCATCCGACTAAGCCATCCTGACACGTATTGGGGGAGTAGTGACACTAAATATATTTTGGCATATGAGTACTGTTGAATAAAGTTTTAGAAATAGGTTTCCTGAATTTGGAAATACTTGTGATATAATATAGAGATTGACGTTAATTGACTTTCTTTCATGAGATTTTTAAATATTTTATTGACATAAACTTCTCTAAACAGTGTTGTTGGGCATCACATAGTGTGAGTGCATTAATAAGAGATTCGATCTAATTTCTTAGCATGCAGCGTTGAATTTCAAGATTATCGAGACTCGACTAGATATTGCTATCGGAGAGTTTTTGCCCAGGGGCAGATTAAGGGGCGGATAAACTATCCAGGGAAACGTTCGTGTTGACGTTAATGACTAGCCACCTCGGTGTTCTCATGGGTGATAATATCAACTACTATCTTGGGAGCTATAAGTTTGCCGAGTAGCGCACATATAAACTAAGAAATAGTTTTATTCATACCACTTTAAAATAATTTACTGGTTTAGTTCTAAGCACGCGAAGTACAATATATTAGTCTGTTTTTTAAAAACATAACACGTAATTTTTAAATTAAAATTCAATTTTTCTTACACTCTAAAAAAGGTAATTTTCACATAATGTTTCCGTAGCAGTCTTTTAAAACAACATTAATAAAAGTATTTGTTTACGTTTATTTTTAATAATTTTAAAAATGACATGAACCGCTTTGGTGGCCACATAGTTAAAGGGGTCACTCTTGTAATTAACTAGATTACCAATGACGGGAAGATCATAGTTCTAAACTGGTTGGGTATACTGAGGGTGGTTTTCCCTGAATAGTTTCCCAATCTCTCTCTCTCCACATAAATGCGGGTATACTTCTTCTAAACTCAAACTTCCTCATCCCTAACGCATTAGCGTAACTAGTACATAAGCGTATAAACTTAACGGGTAGTAAGACGTGGTGCTAAAAATTATACATGCTTGAGCGAGAAAAGAAAGGACAAGAAAGGGGAAGGAGAATGGAATGTAGAAATTGCAAACTAAATACAAAAGAATTATCATCTATTCTAGACCGTAACAAACAATAGATAAGGTGACCCCTCCTAGAAAATATCGGCACCACCAAGATAGAGTTTCCGGCACGTCTGGGGAGTGTTTTATATAGCAATCTCGCTAAAAGACTATCGGCCGTTCCTCATGAAACACGCGAAGAACCAATCTAACGTATTGCCACAAATCACGACCATCCGAACAACAAAACGGGAAGATAAAAGAAAAATAAGAATTCGGAATCAGGAAATTGGCTAAGGGAGTGGATAAAATTAGTTAAAGGTGAGTATCAAAGGATAAACTGTAAGGGTTAGGCAGTCTTTCAGATGTTTACACACGCTGTGGTTTTTCCTTAACATCTCCAGGTAGAACATGTATATAGTTTATAACAACTCATATGATGAGATTTAATACTGTATACAGGATGTTCAAAAACTCATAGCTAAAACTGCACAAATAATTTGTTTGAACCAAAAGTAATATCAAATTTATATACACTTACATCCGGAAAACTATGCTAATACCATTAGATTGTGTTCAAAGTTTCGGCGTACAGCGCCGGGAGAGCAAAGCTGTTCTAACATGCGTGTACAACAGATTGCATAGGAGTTAGGCGCGTGGCACTGCACACCTCCACATCTTGGAGCACGGCAGTAGAACTTACCTTAATTAATAATAAACAACACAGCAGTTCATCTATAAATGCGAATACGTTCTGAGGGTCATAATTAACGGTTCTTCATCACAGAAAGTGCTTATTACATGTGCAGTGCCACAAACCTAACTCCTATGCAAGTTTTTGTACACACATGCTTGAAAAGTTTTGCTCTCCCGGCGCTGTACGCTGAAACTATGAACACAATTTAATGGTATTAGCATAGTTTTCCGGATGTAAGTGTATAGGGATTTCGTATTACTTTTAGTTCAAACAAACTATACGTTCAGTTTGGGCTATGAGTTTCCAAACACCCTATATATTATAGTTTAACGTTTTTTAACATTAATACAGTTTATATTTTGATATGAGAAATCGTTTCAAGCCATATTTTCTATGCCCAACAAATTTCTCTATCGTTAGTGGTTACATTTTTTTTAAATACTTCCCCAAATTAATGGTTTTCCATTTTAGAAATTGGTGTTGGCTGACGGAAGACACATTCTAAAATAAAGATCTACAAGACTACCATTGATTGGCTTGGCACCACCAATGTATTGCATTTTAAACCACTTTAGGATTGAGGTCAGCGCAGCTGGAGGGGTAAATGAAGGCTCTTCACATCCTCGACCAATCCTTGAAGGGTGTTTGTCATAGAAACTGATGTACGTTGTCAGATTTCTTGACAGTCAGTGAGTATGTTTGCACAATAGTAACGCGCAAACTCCCGCTATGTGGCAACCATGCTTTTCAGCCTACTCACCACGCGGATCCTAAAGCAGTTTAAATCGCAGTATAAACACCGACGTGTTCGGCTACTATCCGGAAGATTTGATTCAGGGCGAATTATTGAAGGGTGTTAGTGTTGTATTTTCTATTTATAATTTTTAATAAGGGTTTTCCCCATTAGTTCTTCAGGCATAAGATGGGTGAATATTTCTATTTATTTTTTAACCACGTCTTAATACCCGTTCCGTTGACATGCATAGAATAATTGCACTACTGTAACGGTCATTAGAAAGGTGGAGTTTTGGAATAAATGTACCCACTTTGGCTTAAAAGTAGAGTGGGAAATCATTTAGGAAAATAACACATTCATTACACCCAACCGGGATTCAAACCCCGATATCCTTGTCTCCCTTTGTTCAGTATATGTGTGGATCGTTTGATTATGTGTTCCCCAGCGTGGATGTAAATTTAATTAGTATTCACTTTATTCTGGCTGACTTTCCGAACGAGTCGTAAGAGTTGTAGCCTTAAAAATTAACATATACTTTGTAGTAGTTGTCAACTTTTGTTTTATTTTTATTGCAATTTCATGTTTAAATAATTGTGTAACGCGGGGGAAATTAATAATTCTGTTCCAGAAACATATTTCTAGCTCTTTATACATACGACGCTCGAAAGACGCACTTCAATAGAAAAGCTTTATTCTCACTTTTAATATCTTTAGAAATAATTTTAAGCTAACTTTAAAAACTAACAACATACATAAGTTTATCATACTGTTTATAAAGTGACGTTGAAACATACAATTACTAACGAGATTAAATATGTCCTTAAGTTAAGCAGAGGCTGAGAACAGGGCGCATTGGCAGTTTAAGTTCACCGACAAAAGGAATGGACCTGTCGTGAGACAGAACACCTAAAACGGAATGGACCTGTCCTAAGACAGAACAACTAAAAATAAATTACACAATTCCCGGTATTTAATTTCAACTAAACCGTGTCACCCTCCCATTGTGTGCACCTAAATTGTCAGGATGGGTTGAGGCCGAAGATGGGGGAAGTGACTGGATTTGTATTGTGTGGGATAGTAATTGACGTCCGGCTGAGTTTTTACAGTTTAATTAGTTCTAGTACGTCTATTACAAAACGTGATGTTGATAAGAAATATTAAAATATTTGAAAGAACTTAATGTAATTATTTGGAGCTCGTGACAGAACGAATAATTTCAAGAAAGGCTTAACCAATGGCCTTATCGACCTCTAGGTAATCCTACACTGTTTATGAACCCCAACATCCTGGGCTCAACGGTAGCGCTCCAATACACGTATTGATGTTCTGGCGTCCTAGCCCACGCAGCCCCAAAAACGGACAACATGACCCCCTAGACTCGATGGTGATTAGTTAGCCCTGTTAGCTGGGATGCACTACTTTGTATTCTGCCTTCTGGCCTATTTACCGTGAGAAACGCTGACACTGTTTATGTCGTCAGCGCATATGCTCTATTTGCTTATAGGTAATGATAAAACCTTGTAATACTCGTTTTGTCATTCACAATCCAGAGCACCACATCATCAAACAAACACGCATCAATTTAGGCCGTGTCGATTACAACCGCTTGATTTTATTTTTTATAGTATCTTACATAAGCACATTAATCCAAATCCTAATGAGTAGTCAATGACACACTGTGTCAAGAAATGTTTAAAATAATATGTTGGCGTCAAATTGGCCATGTTATATTTTACTATACATCAATTTGTTCCTTATATGCATATAGAACATATTTATTGCATTTTTGATTCATTGTATCGTAGTCTCCATGAACGCCTCACTTTTTTAGCATTGATACAAAGTACCAACAAGTTTAGACTGGAAATATTCATTCATCAGATATGACTAAATGAAACAAAACAATTTTTTTTGTCCTAGTTCCTTCTTCGGGACGTCGCTTTTATGACTATACTTCGTGAATAGGTTGACAGGAGGTTTGGAAGAATGAAGTGGGCAGAGAGAAGAGGAGTTGACTGGTCACAGGAGGAACAAATAAAATAACCTAAGAGTAAGTCCGACCGGACTGTTTGCGTTTCGCCCATTCAACGGGTGAATGAATACCGCACGATCTGACGAACGAATGGAGACTAGCCGAGTTTCAAGGCAGCTTATCGGGTATTTACAGTAGCTTCTGAGGGAGTTGAATAAGAGAAGAGAGAGACACAGAAAGTATCTCTTTTATAATATTATTTTTTAGTTTAGGTTTACTCCGCTAGGGGTGTCAAATTTTTGAACGGAACCATAGAATCAAGGTACTTCTTATGGGAATGATAATTTTGAAGCATTAAAACCAACAGAACAATTGACAATAACCTTAAAATTTTCTTTTACGACCATGTTAGCATTTAAATTACGGTATCTCTTTGAGGAAGATTAGATCATATTTCTAACAATTTACTTTGGTTCACATAAGTCCAACATTGCGCGTCAAAATAATATTTTTTTCACAGAATTTTATTGCCCGTCTAGTATGTACAATAATTACGTTAAAATGGGGTAAGGACTTTGAAGGTAAAATTTAGAACAAATGTGCCTGCAATGGCTTGAAGGGAGATTAAGAAACCATTTAGGTAAAAAAAAAACCTCAGTGCACAAAGCCGTGATTCAAAACTTAACCTACACGTAGACGGTGTACTAAGCTAAAGGAGCATAAGATACACAGTAAATACTACTACTACTACTACTACTACTACTACTAATATTATTATTATTAATAATAATAATAATGATAATAATAACACATTCAAAAAATGGTAAAAATCGTGTGGACATAAATATAAGAGTTTATAATTTAGTTTAGTAAAGCTTTACATAATAATCATTTGTGTTAAATTTAATTTTTTTTTTAAAGTTTGAATTTCTGCACCTCCCGCCTCCTTTTTTTAATGCACAATTTACCAATTATATTTGCTAGCTTCCATTCTTTTGTTCTTAATAAGAGCGTCTTTATTTCATTTGCCTTTTAAAAGTCAATAAAAAATTTCTTAATTCACTCGACTAATTATTAAGAATCTTACTATCATTTAACTTTCATAATACTTTACAACTTAGTACAATGTTCGTATTTTAACCAAGTCTATTTTAAAACTAGTTCTAATTTATTTACAGCATAAATGCAAAGCATACTATGGAATGGGTTATTTCAATTTCTATACAAACAGCACAGTCAATTTATATATATTCTTTAAATTTTATTCTTTGATAATACAAATCTGTACTAACACCAAGTTTTTATAACGCATACAAATTGTTTCAAGGCCAAATAGTTAAGTGTTTATATGAGTTACAGGTTTTGTATTAATCTGTTAACAGGTTCAAAAGCAATAGGCACGTTTACCAGCTCAGTAGGTTGACATACTATCAAGTGAGCTTGGGTGTGGGGCTTTCGCGTCAATATGACGACGTTGAACACTAAATTATAGGCCTACTTTTTGGGTGAAATTGCCAACAATATAGGGCAAATTTAATATATTATTATATTAAATTTATATATATAATAAAAGGAAGTGTTTGTCTGTGTATGTGTGTTTGTTTGTTTGTTTGTTTGTGTGCGATGCCCAGACAAATATTCGGCAAGCAAAGATCTGAAATTTGTAACGTAGGTGGACGGAAGGGGGTCCGAATGCACCTCAAAGCCGGATTTTTAAATTTTTATTTAGCTTTTTAATTAGGCTATTTTTAACAAATTTTGGAAGAAAATATTTTAAATTTGGTTTAGAATTACGTTTCAGAGATAACGTTTCCATTTGTAATCGGGCACAATGGGAGGGGGAGTGCTTATATAATTCTTATAACAGAGTGGGTAACGGGCAACGCCGTGCGGGATTTCTAGTAAAATATAACACACAAGTTTGTAAAGAATAGCCAGCTACAAGAAATTTGTACGTGCTAGTTAAAAAAATTTAATATTAATAAGTGCTAAAATAATAAAAAAAAGTTTTAAGATTATGATATTTATTTAAAACCATCAAGCTCTTATTCTAATGACGCCTGTGGGCTTAAATTTTGAACCTTTTAGCAGATTTATAAAAAAGGCTGGTAGCTCTTATATGTATAAGTACTCAACATCACCCATATTATTTAAGTTTATTTCGGCCTACCATTTTGAGGTCTAGAATATATAAAGATATAAAAAACCCTCTGGATCTTATTGGAAATAAAATTCAATCTACCGAGTTAAAATATTTTTATTTTTAAAATTTTACTATAATATTTTTAAATGGTATAAGCTTGGCAAAAAAATTAAAAGAGAGTCCTACTCATTGGATGTTGACCTATTTCTGTACCTAATTAACCTAATTAACTTATTTCATTCTCTATATCTATTGACCCAAAATGTCTAAATTTTGAAATATTAAAATATCCCTGTGTTTGATGTCAAAAAGTAGTAACAAACATTATGACTAGCTTTTAAGAAATGTTTTACATTTAAAAGATGTTATACTATTTAATATATATATATATATATATTTGAAAGTTAGGTTTAAGTACGCCATATAATCTAAAAACACTTTAGCCTACTTATATCAATGTATTTCGAACTTACTGGTGCAAACATTATTATCTTAGAACATAATTCTAGTCAATATTTCCTGCTTAACAATAAATGTGATTAGTACAAAAACCATGTCCACACGTCTGTGAATTTTTTGATCCCTCATTTAACATCGTTCTTAGTTTAGTCAAGATATGTCCATTATTTCAAAATCTATAAATGTGGCACGCATGAACAAAAATAAACAGGCATGGTTGTCATAATAGTAACTCAACTATTATATGGAATATAAATTATATTACACAATAGTACATACTCTATCATATAGTCTATTATAGTTTCTAGCAAGATTTAAAAAATTAAGTCAAGAGTAAATGACCCTCAAACGAATTTATTTTACAGAAAACAATATACTTGGTTATTCATGAAACACGCTACAGACATTCATTTTGTGTAAAAACGTTAAAGCTATTTAATTTTATTTTTAATTTAAAAAAATCATTATTTAAGTACCCTTAATTTAAGGGCTAAAATTAAAATGTAAAATAAAATCCCCTAACTATAACCAATATAAACATATTACTATCACGTTTGAACAAAAATCCTCCAAATTGTTTCGATTGGGGTCTCAAGAACAGACAGACACACATTTTTGATAGTTCTTGGGGGAGTTATCACGATTACAATACTTTCTCTATATTAAAACACTAAATGGTACTCAATGAACATCACCATGATTTAATATCTAATTATTTCCATATTACATATTTAAATCTGATTTCCGATGGCATATTAGGGTGGTTCTTCAATGCTCACAGGGAACGTAAATGACCTACATCTCTGCACGTAATGGAAGATTAACTTCCCGGATGTTGTTGTTTCAGAACAAAAATGACGTGTTGCCATGTGTGCTAGTCCTCGGCCAACTTCTCAACTAATCTCAACAGAAACCCCCTGGTAAATTATTCATTATATTCATGGAAAATATATTAAGATTTATTCTGACGGTAATATTAAATTAGTGTCAATGTTTGACTTGTTTTTTGTTTCTCGCGTTATTAACAAAATAACAAAGTAAGCTCAGGATTAATGAAACATAATTGTTTAGTGTGAAGAGTAAGGTTTATCTTGTTTGCCCTCATATCACGGGCTACCAGTGTTATTTGCTAAGAAAAACATCAGGTAAAGCGTTAGTACAGTCCCAATTTCATAGTAAGAACCTTCTCTGACAATCAAAAACCCAAAACAGTTTATTTTAAATTATGTCTGGATGTCTGTCTCTCCTTGTCCACGGGTCCTAATCAGTTTTATAAATTTTGTTAAAACTTGATATTTAGATTTTATAGAAAGCCGAAGAATATAGGAATAATAAATGAGGAAGGTAAATCTTTAAAAAATGCTATAGCAAGAGAATAAAAAACCACATTTTGAGGGGGAAAAACTCATATTATATCAGCCAATTCTGTCAGTTAAAAGTATTATTTTTTCGTATATGCCGAAACATATTTTGTCCCAGATTTTTTATTTCAGATATTTATTTTAAAACTAATGACTTAGCCTGAAACAGTAAAAATATTACCCTAACGTTAAGTTTGAGCTACACAAAGTTAGTGTTTTACTTTAAAGTGGCTCTACTTGTAGTGTATCCCACGTGAAAGTTAGAAACCATAATTTGATTAACCTTTTTTTTAAATTGATAAGGTACTTCAAGACTCTACCTGTATTAAAGAACTATGTTCAAGCTTGTTACATGCTTAACCTCAAAGTTCTTATGTTTTGTTTAATTGGTTGCTGTTCTAAGAACATTTTTATATAAATAGCCATATGCTTTACTTAGTGGTTAGACAAAACAATCACGAGTATGGGAAATTTTGGTTCTATTCTAGGTGATAACCATTTCCGTATGAGTTTTCTCAGATTTTAAATTAGTCAATATGTATGTGCTAGGTCTGGGTGTCTAGTCTTAGACGCAATGTCATAGAATAAGTAATATTGTAAATATTATTACGATACAGGTTGTATGATTATAAACTACACATTAAATAAATCAACAACTGCTTAAATAACTATTAAAAAGTGAACCCATATAGTAATTAGGTCCATATTTAAATAATGTTCAAAAAACTATTTTAACTATTCAATATTTTCTGCTATACTATTAATCATAAATTTACGATATCAATAGTTTGTTATTGTCAAAATAGCAAGCTCCTTTTTAAAATAAATATTTTGAATTGCTTAAAATAAAAATATTGCTGTAATATTTATTCTTTCGCTAGTATTTAAAGCAAATTTAATGTTATGTTATAATCTACTTATTATTTGTTTGTACTGTGATACCCAGGTGACATTTAATTTCAGGATGTTTTATAAAAATGGACTTAAACTTAATAAACTCTAAATTTCAACTTTTTTTTTAGTACCGAGTATTACTTACTACCCGTTCGTGTTATAGGCTTGAGTACTAATTATGCTAATGGATTAGGAAATTGGAAAGTTGAATTTAGAGGAAGTTAAGCCACATTTGTGTGGAGGGAGAGTGGAAGACTATTAAGGAAAAACCACCCCCAGTTCAACCGATCTAGATTCGAACCTCGATCTCCCCGTTCTCGGAACTCTTGCTCAACACGACTAGCGCATTAGCTAACTACGCCACCGAGGCGGGTTAACTCAATACTATTACAGACTATATCTTCTTTATACAAAATTCTGAAGTTTGAATTCATAGTAAATCTGAAAAAATGGAATACCAAAAAAGTATCATGGGAATTATTTTAGATTCTACACAACTTCATTAGAAGTAATTAAGATGTCTGTGTAATATATGACTTCTTATTATAAACACAAGCCATTCATGAGAAAGAAACTTTAGAACAATAGGAAGCAAAGCAATAAAACAAAGTAATGTTTTAGATATGAGATATTTCCTGAGCATTGGTAAGATGAAAAACAAAAGACAATAGAGATAAGGGCGGGAAAAACAAATTAAACTTTGAGAGACTGCTAGTCCAAGCTTTACTTTACCTTCCTAAGTTTGTAAGTAGACTTACCAACTTACTTTAGGAGATAATAATTTTTCTCTAGTTGGTTGCAATTATATTTGTTCTAATTTACGATTGATGTTATAATTTTCACACAAAAACACAAAATAAATCACAGCAAAGAACTTCATCTAGAACATAGCTTCAATTTATGATCAAAGTTCTAAAATTGTTCGATATGTGTTTCATAAGTTCATAGTAGCTAAAGATATAAATTTAGTTTAATGAATTTGGTAAGACCAAATATTATACTACAACAATAACTAGGACGATATTTTTCCACGTACCGATATGATCTAATTTAAATCGTTTACTAGGGTGTGGTGTATAATTTGCTGCGCTGCCTTAAATTAGGTTTGTTTGTAAGCCATGTACTGGTATAACCTCGTGATTAGAAAGTGGACGTAGAATACCAAAATAAAGACTTTATCCATAGTATTACATGATTTTTAATTAGTCTAAACAATGTTCCTATTTACCACCGTAAAAACAGCCTATTAAATAATATCATTTATATAGTTCATTCAAGGTAAACTTCATAGATTCATAACAGATGAAAATGTACTAAAAATAGAGTTATGTTCACCAAGCCATGGGCTATAAATTTTCCTCCATTTTAATTTGGTAATGCTTATTGAGATCACTTTTAAAAATGACAAAATATATTGTGATAAAATAAATTCAACGACCTGGTGGCTAGCGCACGGGCTAACTAGGCTAAAACTACGTCAAGAACACGAAGAAACTTAAGTCTCAAAACCACTGGAGAAAGTGTTGGAATTTCTGGCAAGGCGACAATGTAACTTGAACTTACCATAATCAAGTATTACAATAACAACAAAAGTGCTTAAAAACGATGGACTGCAACTTTGGTAAAATGAACTCAACGAACAAGGATAATAATATATGTCACGCTTAGTCTAATGGTAAAATGGATGCAACAAATACAATTTTTAATATGACAAATGAATGCAGATTATGGTTTTTGTGAATATGTAGTTAATATTTTCAAACTCCACCAAAATCCTACCTGTGAGTACTCGTCTATATATAAGGCAAGTATTACAATAAATAATAAAATATCTTAGTTTCTAAATATCAATAATTATTAATAAGAGAGTAAATTTAAAAAATGTGTGTGTCCTTCCTGGATCAAAGATTAGCTATAATCAGTAGCATTACAAAATTTAGTTAAGAATAATAGTTAGTGTGAGGCTTATAATGTTAAATAATATTTCTTTAAAATTACAAAGAGAAATAGTAATTAATTTTCTAATTGCTGATAGCGTGGATGTTCTGAGTTAAAGAGTTTGGTTTAATCTCACCCAATGACATGTTCCAAAAATAATACAGCCTTTGTGCCAATTTTACCAATTGCTCCATAAAATTTTAAGCTCTGTACAACGCTTGATGGAATTCACACTCAATGATGCAATGGTGATTAGTCTTGATATTTACACAAGTGCGATTTACTTTAATGAAATTATTTGTTTAAAATTGTACCGTATTCCGTGCATGAACAGGATATTTATCCATATTCATGGATATTGTTATAAGAAGAGCCTGGTATATTTCACAAAAAATTTCAACCAAAACATTTATTTTCTACAAGGATATCATATTCCTTGTCAACCTCACAACTCACGTTAAGAAGTTTTATTTCCAATGAGAATACAGGGGTAGGTTAAAATAATATCAGAACATTTTAAGATACAGATGAATATAGACCTGTGTTTTAGTAACTTTCCAAAGGAAAGAAAAGCCCACTTGCGTCGCTAGAATAAGAGTATGATGGTTTTCAATAAATAAGATTATCTTAAAATTATTTTATTATTTTATCACTTGTATGTACATATTCACTTTTTGTAACTAGCAAATAAAAACTTTCCGCAATTAGCCACTCTTTACATGTTTATCTTTTATATTTTACTAGCTTTGCCCGCGGCTTCGCTCGCGTTAATGTAGATTTTATCAATAAATTCAGGTTGTCGATTGATACAGGGAATATGACAATAAAAACGATGAACATATTGAGGTTGTTAGTCAATAGAGGTAGAGATAAAGAAAAAAACAAACTACACAATATAAATCAGGATTAAGTGTAGGATAAGAAAAGAAGTAGCGGAGTGTGTGTCAGTAGAGTCACAGGTTATGCCTTGCCACGAATTGGAAGATCCTACTCCATCTTAAATTTAACTTACAGTTAATTAACATCCCTTATTTACTCCGCTTGTTCTTGACCGTTGCAAT
>CABFWO010000004.1:981419-1027011 GCA_902155825.1 Timema genevievae | reverse complement strand
GGGTGGTATGAATTCTTGATAGTTACGTATCAACATTATAATGGGATGGATCCAATTGTAACTAACTGTAAGTTAACGTTACAGTTATGAAAATTTAAAATATAATTATGATCTTGTTTCTGAAACCAATATACAAATTAATAGCCAACTTTAACTATATTGTAGTATTAGTATAATGTAAACAACATGAGTGATAGCTACATATATTAATATATTTATAGATTATATTTTTATTTGTACAATATTACCTGTAAAACTGATTTGTATATCCCTTAATGTAGATGTGTTTTTAGTCAAGTGTGGTGTAATACTTCACTATTTTCAAACAATAATACCTTTATTCATCAGAGATTTGTTTCGCACAAGAACAGTTAAATAAACCGTTAAATTTGTAACCACACAATCAAGCAGACGACAAAATTGAGTCACACTTGGGTCCTTTGCGAGAGGTGTATTTATGCCCATCGAATATAGTATAGTGATCACTTTCTCGTATACTTGCGTAGGCATAAACTAAAACATTAAATACCCCTATCAACAATTTAAAATTTCTTCAGAGTAATATACCACGAGCTACAATTTTTTGAAAAATACTAGATATTGTATAACTAATAGATCTAATTACTTTGACACTCTTTAGTTGTTAAATTACTTCAGATGTGTTTTTGTCATTTGCTTTGTATAAGTTGGACTTTTCTCTGTTCCATAAATAAAATAAAAGTTTTGTAACTAGGCGTAGATCTATTTAGTGATAGTAATTCTATTTAATTACTACTATTCATTTTACAATGCATCATATTTAGGATGGATTTACATTTAAATGTGAAAAGATTGCGCCCCTTCTTTTGATATTTCATCACCATCTAAATAATGTTCAATGTTTGCACCTTAATACTATGTCAGTGTTCTCTGACTTATTTTAAAATCTATCTTTAGTTTGTTCTCAGCTAGCTTCACTTAGGGTACGAGATCTACTCTCACCGGGACTGCTAAGTATGCAGAACTGAGTAGGTTAGACTTGAATTTTTCGGGGCCACAACTGGAAGGTGAATAGCCACGAATTTGACAGGAGGTGGGGGTGGATGCTATCATCACCAAAAAGACGAATTAATCATGCTGAAAAGGTGGCCACTGGACACTTGGAGTACATTTCACTCTCTAACGCTCTTTCCTCTAGACTCTAGAGCGTTTACCAAACGAATCTATATCTTATTCTAAGTCTTAGCCATAAAAGTAACTAATTAAATAAGGTAGCCTAAATGCCTCATCAATTTAGTAGCTAAAATTACCGTAGCTCAGAACCCCAGCCGATTCAGGGCCGAAGTCCTCTCTGATGTGTTCTCATCTTCTGATGAAGCCTTCTTCTCGTAGGCTGAAATTTGCACTAGTTCTCCACGTGGTTGGTCGGAGCACACACACTACAGGTGGGTTCAACTTTCTCCAGATATTGATGCCAACTCTCGCCAATCTCGCACGTTTAAACAAAGACGCTGCCGATAGATAACAATGCGGTTATACGAACAGTTTTTTAAATACGAACATGGAACAAAAATGGCTTGATATCAACAAAATAAATCAAAATTACCACACATAATAAAAGAAAAACGAAACTAAGTTTTCGCTGGGAGGGAAAATCAGCCATCTTCCCTTGATACATTCCTGCAGCTGACTGGGGAGTTGGTAAAGGGTTGGGGTAGAAACTTATCAATCGTCTTATGATCTTGACCTAACTTCACGAAGTCTCAACAGATCACAGAGGACAGCTCCATCCAACAGGCCTCGGAGATNNGGAGATGAAAATAAGCCGCTCACCGCTAGTGTAACTGGCCACATAATAAATATTGGCAGATACAATGTAATAATTAATATACACTATAAGTGTATGTTATGATTAATGTGAATGGTTAGTAGTGCATATTGCTATACATACAAACATGTTAAAGATATTATTACAAATTTATTGCATTTAAAACAAATATCATATTATTAAAGACATATTTTATCATCTTTTGTTCATACTGTTCATCCATTATTTAGACTGTAGTATCATTTCATGCTTTCTATCAAATACACACCTATAATACTCTCAATAATATACATATATTTTCTCAAAGCGAATAAGTATAGCATGTTAACAGTGTTAACCTATTTTAGATCAAATAATTCAGTACACCTTCTGGTTGGGAATCGACTCCCAACTTCTGCCAACGGTAAACCAAATCAGACTAGACAAGATTTAAGCCTCAAGCCTCTAACCCTTGATCTGAGTTATACTTTAATCAATTCACTCCTTTTAGGTCCATTGAGTTCACACCCACTTAAAGTACCATTTTATAGCAATTACTTTGAATTTTATTATGTACACAATAAACACAATATATTTATGCATTGTTAAAATAAATATCAGATGGTCAATGTATTTTTAAGTTCTCATCTTGTACTAGTTAAAAGAATTGCAAAGCATAACTTACATTAAAAAAATTAAATCATTTAAATGAAATAAGAAAAAAATATGAAGGACCTATAAGAGTTAAACATATTAAGTGTTAGAGGACATAAACTGTAGTTTTAAGGTATATTTTTGACTCTGGTTTTGAGCAGTATTTTAGAGAAATCTTTTTATTTTTCCACAACATTTTTTTTAGTGTAATTCAAAAAGCATACACTTAAAAAATATTATATAAATTAACCTATTGGTAAAAACTTTGATTGAAACTCCATTTAAATAACTAAGTAGTGTGTGTGATAAGATTCTAAGTGGTGCTATCTGCTTAAACATAGCCAATTGCAAAGTAAATAAATTTCAATCTTGAGTGTTGGCAAAATTATTAAACAATTTATTTAATAATAGTACTGAATGTGTTAATTTGTTAAATACATGTTCATTGATTAATTTGAGTTTTTGAACGTTTGAGAAGAAACATTTAATTATTTATTAGTTGGCTTATTTCATAGTAGGTCCCTTTCAATCAAGTGAAAGAAGGTGCTTAATATTTGTCAGGTTATTCCCATTAGCAATGTCTTTAAAGAAAGATCTGATACTATTATTGAAACCATACTACTTTGTGAACATTATTTTAAGTTTGTCATTCCTTTTGGCCAAAAAACTTCCTCTTGTTTGCACCATTTTCTTTCCTAACAGTAACACACAATGTGAACTGGATTCCAGAGAGTCAGAAATATTGTTTTTTTTACTAATTGTAGTGATGATGAGAACAAGGAAAGCTGGCAGTGTCACCATGATTAGCTATTTATCTTCAAGTTTTATATACAATAAAGTTGCCAACAGCATTTTATGGTTTTATGCAGATGTAAGGTTTGGTATTATCTATATAATAATGTTTGTATTGTGCGGTTTAGTACTGCCTGAACCTACCTACACAGGTCCTGAGAATGTAGTGTACTTCCGAACTGTGACTGGTCTGGACGAAGAACTGGAACGAGACAAGAGAGTAACATGGTTGGTCACATTTTACACTGTATGGAACCCATCATGCACTAACTTTGCTCCAGTTTTTGCTAAACTGTCTGCAGAATATGCTTTGGATAATTACAAGTTTGGTAAGATTGATGTTGGACGGTATCCTGACGCTGCGAGGAAATATCAAATCAATGATTCATCTCTAAGTCGTCAATTGCCAACATTGATTCAGTTCAAGCAAGGTAAAGAAGTGGAAAGACGTCCAACTGTGGACCACAATGGCAAATTGGTCAAATTCTTTTTCTCCGAGGATAACATCAAAGCAGCATTTGATATGAACAACATTTATACAGAGTGCAAAGCAAATCCTTTAAAGAAAAAGAAAGCTGTATCTGACGTTAATGGTGTAGAAAACACGCATATTAAATCAGAGTAGGGCCTAGGTATATTTAGAAATAAATATCCATGTTTATGGTTGTTTTTTCATATCAATCTGACTTGAATAAATGATGAAGTTAGTCTTTTGCTAGTCGATAGGTGTGATGTTGTCATACCTAGCTTATTTGGACGTTAAATAGCCCTTATTAATACTCTGCGTATAATCTGTATATATATGTCTCCTCTCACTACACATTTGATATATATATATATATATATATATATATATATATATATATATATATATATTATTATCAAATAAAAGTTGTGAACTATCCTTTTGTGTGTGTGTAATGAGCTTTTAAACTTATACCTAAAGCATGTAATATCTGAAGAACCATACTTTCATTTTGTGTATGTCAATATGATTGAAATTATTTTTGGATTGGATATGAGCTAAAGGATTTATTGAAAATACAAATATAATATTTTGTTATTAACATTGATAACATTTTACTATACAGTCAACTCTCGATAACGCGGACTTGTATATCTCAGACTTTGGATAGTTCGGACACAATTTACCGATGAATAAAATTTTATTTAGTAGGCCCTAACATGCTGGCAGGCTAAAAATGTTATAGAAGTAGTGTAATGCAGGGGGCTGGCGGAAATCTCGCCCCCGCACAGTACAATACAGCAGGTATATATAATTTGTAAATACTATAGGCCTATTGTAATCTCAACCTTTCCCATCCAGTAGGGCCTACCTAACAGTGTTATTTGTGTATGTGTCTTATCTAATATGTATTGTTTATGTCACATTTAAGTATAATATTACTATATAAAAAGTATCAGTTTTTATTCCTTAGGCACATATTTATTTCCCAAGTCGATAAGACTGACATTTCCTAACTCGGACAGACCCCTGTCCCCTTAAATACGAGTTATCGAGAGTTTACTATTATTATTTTAGTGATATTTAATATTTCAAAAGTGACAGCTCTGCAGACTAAATTACTTGACGTATGAATATTTTAAAGCAATAACTGTAAGATATTATCCATACTAGGTAGGCCTACCAGAATCTTACATATTAGTAGGTACTGTCATGATAAATACTGTACTAGCACAAGATTTTATTTTAATGTTTAAATGTGGAGTTTTTTGGTAGGTTTTTTTATATCAAATGCAGATATATTTTCAGTTAAGTTTTGTCTAGAGATGGTATGCTTGAATCCTCGATTTATTGAATCCTATATTATTAGAGATTCGTAAACATAAAAAAAAAAATTAATATATTTATGACGATCTTAATTTCAAATAATTTAATGCAATTAGTAAAAGAAATCACATAGACTTTTTTCTTTGAAAGAGAGAAAAAAAATTGTTTTAATATAATTAATTTACTAAAAAAAAGGTGTTTTATTTGTTATTTACAATATAGGTAATGGACATGACCAACACATCATTTTGTCAGTGACACCGAGCCGAATAGAACTATTTTTTTAGATTACATTTGGAATATTTTCACCTAAAATTGGACATTTTTTAAGATTCAAAGTTTCTGATTTGTATTTGAGAAAAAAATTAAATTAAAGATTTAGATTTGAGAAATAGAGAATTCAACCCATTTCTACCTTTTTAATTTTTAAAACTATGCTGCAATTTGACAAACTCCAATTATTTCTACTGAAATGCTTATAAGAATTTTTAACAGGGCCTATTGCCTTAATTTTGTTATTGTTGAAAGTTTTTGAAAATTATATGTTAAATGTAATTGTTTGTAATTTGTAAAAATGTGTTAACTTATATACTGTAATCACTACAAATTATTTATTGAGTGCAAAATAAAATTAAAAACCTGTACCCTGGGATTATATTTTATTACATTGTTTTGTATTAAAAAAAAAGGTCGTCAAATCCCAATTTTGATTAAAAAAAAATCAAGAAAGCTTTTAAAGGGATTTTTGGATAAGGCCTTTTTCGAAAATGGAATTAGAAATAGCTTGACTAAAGGGATACTCTAGTAAAATTGTAGACCTAATTGCAATGTTTTTTTAAATAATAATGCCAGCATTATTAACAATTTAGATTTTTGCTTCGCCAAGTAAGCATAATATAGTCCTAACACGAATTAATTTCTCAAATAAATCATTGGAGTAAAAACTCACTCAACATATTTAATGCAGCAGCAGTCAAACTACACAGCAAGTGAAACATTTGTTACCGATATTTTTTGTATGCACATTACTGGGTATAGTATACTATTTGTATTTATTCACACTAATAAGGTACAGATGAGGAAGTTAAAATTGAGAGGAATTGTATTCTTATTTGCATGGAGAGAGGTTAGGGTAACCATATTGAAAAAAACAACTTTCAGCCAGGGCGGTTGATGGCCTCGGGAGCTGGGCAAGACCCTTTGAATCTAGGGTTGAGGGTAAAAATGTTCCAAAGTATTTTTTTTTTTCGTCTTTGGGCTTTAAATTATTTATTTAAATAATTTTCGAGTGCGCAGGACATGCACCGTGAATGGAAGAACCTAGAACCGTGTTCAGGGTATTGACTTGTAAACCCATTGGGAATAGACCATCGGGAAGACTTAAGACGCAGATGGAAGAATACAGTTAGAATAGACCTGAAAGAGATAGGGTGTAAATGAGATGGACTGGGTAGAACTAGCTCAAGATAGGAATAGATGGCGTGTTTTTGTAGGTGCAGCAATGAACTTTCTCGTTCATAATGCCGTAGGGTAAGTTTTAATTTTAATGTTATAAAATCAGGGTTGTGGAGTCAGAATGGCAAGCCTTCGACATTTTTATACCGTCAGACTTGGACTCGACTCCAACTACTTTAGAAATGGCCGCTCTATATTAAATAGTAATAAAATGACTGCAGTAAAATACTAAAATAAGATTAATTTATGCAAGCTTATTTGACATTATGAACTTATATTTGAATAAATTTGTTAATCAAAATTACAAATATTGGTCCTAAAAAATAAAATGAAATATTCATCATATATTTTTTATATTATTACTATATGTTTTTATTTTGAAGCCGGAGTCAGTACATCATGCATCTAGATCTTCACCAACTCTTGACTTCATTCAAAATTACTTCACAATATTTGACTCCACAGACTTATATAAAATACATTTTATCATGTTTTATACATAAAATTATGCTTAATTAAAATAAATATGGTACAGAATAAAAGATTAAAAAACCCCAGAGCAGTCCTGAACACAAGACTGATGTAAAACTGACACAACGTGCACCAACATTGCCCAAGAGTACTTGGTATATAGTTTACTATTCTCGTCTTTCATTGGCCGAAATACTCTGCGGCAGCGAGAGGCAGTTCAAATTTGGCTTATTTTCCCTCGACGGGGACGCATATGCCTTTTACTCTTTCTCCCCTTTATGCCATTTGAATGCTTTAGAATAAAGTTTGGGCTGGCTTCTAGTAGGTCCTCGTGACGGGGACAGACCCAGTCACGCTTGACAAATACAAAGCTCTTACAAAAATGATGCAAAAATTATAAAATATATCAAGTTTTCAATTTAAAAGATATTTGTAAACATAAAATAAGATTTTATTTTGCTTAAATGTTGTAATCCCTACCTACTTACCTGAAATTGTTTGTTCTTTTTAACTTTGAAAACTTCTGGGACAAAAAGATGACCTGAAATCGTACATTACTTTATTACATTGAAAACTTCTGGAACAAAAAGATGACCTGAAATTGTTTGTTGCTTTGTAACCTTGAAAACTTCTGGAACAAAAAAAGACCTGATATTGTCTGTTCCTTTGTAACCTTGAAAACTTCTGGAACAAAAAGATGTCCTGAAATCATACGTTTCTTTGTAACCTTGAAAACTTCTGGAACAAGAAAATGACTTGAAATAATTTTTTCCTTTGTAACTATTTTTTTATATGCTCATCACTAGAACTGCTCCCACATCATGTATTAGGATTAGGGAATGGGTACCTTGAAACATTGTATCGCTCAAATCCTTAGGGATATTCAAGATTTGAGGATTTAAGAAAATATTGAATTCAAGACATAAATACTTTAAAAAAATATTTTTTTAAAAAATTTTGAATTGTAATTTGTTTAATAGCTTTAATACAGCTTAGTGGTCATTCAAAATAATTATAATCAAAGGAAAAACTTAAAAACCAGATCCCAAACCATTAATTTAACACTTAACTGAATGTATAAACATTATAAATAATGGATAGTAGCAAATACTGTTAACATTAGTTCTATCTTCTATTATTACATTATACTTAAAGTCCCGCTTTTGTTCATAATTTATCACAAGATTCGTAGATAAAATGATTTCGATTCTAAAAATAGTAGATTCAACCTAACTATAATTAAGATGTTTGAATTAGTCACCTCTCCCAGAGATTAATAGTTTTATTTATGTGTCAATCTGACACTTTTGCTCAGTAGATAGCGTGTGTGTCTACTGAGCTAAGGGTCCCCGGTTCAATTCCCGGCATTGCTGAAACATTTATCATTGGTGAAATGTGGGTTTACCCTTTCACAGTGAGGAATTAATTGCCGAGGACTGGATGTTGTGCCTGTACTAGTCTTAGTTTAGATTATAAGGAATATGAAGCTACGACAGACCAACCATGTCGGTAGTGGAAAATACATGGCTTTAATGAAAAAATATCAATGGCTGGAAACGGTAATGGATGTAATTTATGTGTAGAATCTAAAAATTATACATAGGCTTGGTATACCTAACCTTAAATATGTAAAATATCTACAATGCTCTTCGCTAGGTCTTTCAAACTGGCGGGCCTAGCTGATTTTAGTGACCGACCGGCTAAATAAATGTATGTTATACATATCATAAAATATTTCTAAGTACAACCCTTCTTCCGCCCAGCTACTTAATGCCAGCTAGTTGGCAACATTTATGATCCATATGGATGCTTAGAACTTTACTTTTCTGTTTTCATTTTTTTTTTTTATTCAAGTCATATATTTTTCTGCCCGTCCTAGTCTTAAGATTGATTGAGCATAAGGCCTATAAAGCCGGTAGTGGAAAATATATAGCTTGATATATGCCTAAAGAACTATAGTTTTATTATATTAGCAAGGTGACAAAAACGTGAAAAAACCCCAGCAGTAAATAAGGAATATAATGTCTTTGGAAAACAAAATTTTGCAAATAACTATTAAAAAACACAGGAATATTGGTTAATTTGGGACATTTAACCACACTTTAAATAGTATAATTTTTTAATGGATAAAAAAATAGTGAATTGAAGAACTACGCACATTTTTTTCTCTATCTTTTTTCCCCAATTGTGCTTTCT
The DNA here is from genome assembly GCA_902155825.1 of Timema genevievae. Taxonomy (NCBI): domain Eukaryota; kingdom Metazoa; phylum Arthropoda; class Insecta; order Phasmatodea; family Timematidae; genus Timema; species Timema genevievae. Next base: position 1,017,865 of record CABFWO010000004.1, on the reverse strand, counting down.
TCATTAAATTTGCACTTATAAGTTTATTTTCCTTTTTTTCTTTATTGCTAACAATTTCCATTATTATAAATCACAAAACCATTGGCTCATTGTTTAACATTATTTTGCTTGGACATATTTTTTCTACTCAACAAAATCTCAATAATGCCATATCCGAAAAGCAAGTGAAAAATTGTTGGCAAGTTGATAGATTTGAGGTGAGAAAAAAATGTACAACTTGAATTAATTAGTTATTAATTTTTAATCCTCAATAATTTATATATAAAATTGATATAAAAATTGCATTTTAATCAGGCTACAATGTTATATCTAAAGTAATGTTAAAATATTTTTAAAATGAAAATATTAATCTCTTATAAATAATTATAATTGATTAGTTACACTATTATATAATATAATATTTAGTTTTTATTTACACCAGAGTAATACATTAAAAAAATATAGACTTTGAAGCGTAGAACTTAATGCAATTATTAATGACTTCACAAATGGTATAAATGGAAAAAGGTAAGATATGTATAATGTCATGTACTTTAGCAATTGAAAAGAGGGTTTTCTTACTAAAGAGATTTTTATAACTAACTATATAATACAAAGAACCCGTATACAAACAGTAAACTATTTTTCAAGGATGTGTAAAAATCACTTTTTAAATGATGCTGAAATGAATAATATGAAATATTCTCCAAGTCAAAAGGAAGTTCGAATAAACTATCTAAAAAAAAGAGTTGTGTCGGAAAGGGGGGAACTATATCGCTTTAAGTATTAAATACAAATTCACAAAACGTTATATATTGGAAACACAATTAAGGTGGATATGTAGGGGACATGAGAAAAGGTCGATGTTTTTGCAATTTTTGTAGTTTTTTTTTTTTTTCAAAAAAGGGGCAAAGAAAATAACCTTGGCTGTTTCTGAATAGTGTGTAAACCTGACAGTTGTACACTTGAAAACAATTATATGTCTCCTAACACTTCTGGTGCTTTCAATTGTTTAGGGAAGACTTTCGGACAGTTTAATATAGTGTTTCCCACACTGTGGCACACAATGTCTCATTATGTTTCATTAATCATATTTTTTATGATAATATTATGTCTGACAAATTATCACAGATTTTGAAATGATGTCATGGACTTTCATAAGCCTTTCTTTTGCCAACCACCTTTGTAGACTAGTGCTGCCATTGGACAAAGCTTTACGTAATGGATGCCTCTTAAAGAAAATCAATTGTCACTGCCCAATCCCCCGACCTAGGTTTCATTCTATCGGAACTCATCAGGGAGGAGTGTGAAACGAGCAACGCAACTTCCTAAAAGAGGAAACCGAAAAAAACACAAGAGGGAGAAAATGGAAAATTGTAAGGAGTGATAGAATGAATGATGTAAAAGCCATATTGTGTTCGTCCCTTTTATATGTTTCTATCTACCTTTCCTATACCTTCTTCCAAATATAATACAATTACCTAATAAAGCGAAAAGAGGTTTTCCTTATAAAGGTATATTATATATTTGTAGTCTAGTGGTCAGAAATCTTGGCTACAGATTCAGAAGTCCCGGTTCGATTACCGGTACTTCCAGATTTTCTGTGAAGCAGTGGTTCTTGAACGGGACAACTCAGCCTCGTGAGGACAAATCAGTTGCTTGAATAAAGAAGTAGCAGCTCTGTTTTAGAAAATTGAGATTAAGGACCGGAGGAGGGTTCAATGTGCTGACCAGATAACACCCTCTATCCGCAAATATTGACACTATCACCGCCAATAGATGGCGGCCGATCATTCAGTATATTTTGACTGCAGGCTGACGTCATGAAGTGTTTTTTTCCCCTTCCATCACAACTTTGTTTGGCTTACCAGTTAAGGTTTACTAAAATTTACAACGATCACTTATACTTTACAAATTATTTGTTTCCTGATTTTTATGAAGACCTGAAAGTGGTACAGGACTGGCAAAAGTTTGTGAAACACACGACGAGTGATACAACTAGATCTTCCTGGTGGCCACTTCCTAAAGATGCATTTCCATGGTAACATGTTAAATTTTCTGTGGCATAGGGCCACTAAATCATATGTAAAACATTTCTGTATTATTTACTTATTACAATAATTATTAACAATGATTAAACTTGCAGTTTTCTTACATTTATAAAATATTATTCTTAGTCAGTTATTAAGTTTAGTATTGGAACTTAAAATTCATTGTGTGTTCGTAAAAAATATTTTTACACTACTGTATAGTTGGACTTTAATTAGCTTGATTCAGAAAAGAATTTAGCCAATTTACACATGAATATAAACCCACAGTACAGAAAATCAATTTGCTCATATTATATTCTTCCATTTATTCACATTATAATACTTTAGTTTGTAGATGATTGGTCTTTTAATCATATGTGTAAGAGAAGCATCACTCACATGAATTTAAGAGGTAAGTGCAGTTAGAGATGTGTCAATACACCCCAAAGAGATTTTTAAAACGATTGAAAATAATTGTCTCTTTTAGTCTGGACTAAGGCAATCTCCAAGTATATTTAGCTTCCAGGTGCCCTAAGGTGGACTATTAATATATAGCCCTTGTCTTATGTTAAAAATTAATAAACATAAACTGAAGACGTAGTTTAAAATAGGTTTGTGCAAAGCCCATTCTTTCAATGTAAAGAAAAGTTGGAAGCAAATATATAAACTATATATCTTTTTGTTTTCAAAATGATGTCAAAAATCACAACAATTATTATAATAAGTGTAATCAATTAAAAAAAGTATAACCCAGTTATTTTAATTACAATTTTTAATTTCAGCTTTTAATTTGCAATCGATTTTACTTCAATAATGCGTATAAAATAAAATGCATTAGGCAAAATATAATATGAAATAAATAAAATTATATAATTGTAGAAAAACAAAGTACCAATTAAAGTAAAAACATGTTAACAACCACCTCACTATTTCAATGCTCTTATTTAATCTTCCTCAGGAAGTAGTAGTAGTAGTAGTAGTAAGACTAAACAGGAAGCTAGCTTCAGTGATGCCAACTTGATTGTGCAGGATGAAAACTTCTCTGGTGGATTTTGAATTTTCTGGAGGTTCATCCAGGGAATTTCAAATCCACCAAAGACGTTTTCATCCTGCACAATCAAGTTGGCATCACTGAAGCTAACTTCCTGTTCAGACTTACTACTACTACTACTTCCTGAGGAAAATGCACTAAGAGAATCGAAATATTGAGGTGTGTTTAAATATGTGTTATCATTTTACTTTTATTTGTGCTTTGTTTTTCTACAATTCTATCATTTTATATGATATTACTTACATAAAAATAGCCATGTTAAGTATAGAATTTTTTTTCTACCATTGATAATTTTATTTTAAATTAAGTAACTTTATAAAATAGATACAGTGCAGAAACATTATTTAATATGCTTAAGAAAAATTGAAGCCAAGTCTGCACTCGCCAAAAACTTAAAATTTCCAGAATTCTACAAAATTGGAAAAAATTGTTCTTGTAGCATTTTCCTGACATCAAACTGTGAATGCTATATGAATCTTTACAAGTAATGCAAAGCTTCAAATTCTGCAAATTATTAACTTGGTTGTGTTGTGAATTTTAGTATAAGTATAAAATGAATGAAGCAAATATGATGCTTTGCACAGGCCTAATTAAAACCAAACTAAACAAATTTGTACATATTTTGTGTAAGGACTACACTTAGATAACACAATATTAAATGTACAAAAAAATAGACCTATGTATGTAAACTTAATATGACAATATGTGCCATTTAAAGATCATTGTTCTGTATGAAACGGTTTCCTTCAGAATTCTTGCCCGAGTATCTGTAGCGGCACTTTCCATATGCCCCTGAAAACATAAAATAAAAACAATGTTTTTTTACAAAACACATCAAGTGTTTTCAGTCTGCGTGACTGGGTATATTTAGTAAAATGCCTTCATGTTCCTCTGTCTTTCCACACCATACACAACCTAACAAACAATTCAGATGACAAAGGTTCACCTCAATGAACAAGAATTTAGTAACAATAAGTTTGAATAAAAGATAGATGTGAGTCTAATACCATTATAATCTTTGTCTTATATAGTCTTTGTTTTAACTAAAAATCCATCAAATCTGAATTCTAGAAAAAATGGCAGACATTGATATAATAATTATTTTAAATTTTTTTTTGTTCACAGTGACTTTTAACATTATTTTGTTATAATTCATTCACTAACATTTTGTTTTTTTCTTAGCACCACGTCCTACTACCCATTTGGAGAAAACGCTTAAGCACTAATTAAGCTACTAGGTTAAGGATTAAGAAGGTTGAATTTAGATGAAATGTATTCATATTTGCGTGGAGGGAGCGTGGCATTTTTTTGGGGTAAAAACCACCCTCAGTGCACCCAACTGGGATTGAACTCTGATCTCGTCTTCGACAGTCCAGTCGATAGCGAGAGTAGCGCTTTAGGCCATGCGGCCACCAAAGCAGATAACATTTAGTTAGTACTAAATTAATGATCAGGGGTCTGATTAAGTTTGTAACACGTGTTGGGATACACAAGTAGCATAATTGTTCTAAAACAAATTCCAATTCAAAATTTGAAAATTTTTCTTCCTTCTAATTTCAAATATCCTTTAGTAGGCCTACTTAAAGATTCGAAGAACTCATCCCTAAAAAAATTAAATTATTATTTCTAAAATTATTTTATATACTTTCTTCAACATATAAAATGATGTGCCTCAAAATGTTAAAAGTTTCCCTTGAGTAGAATTTATATACAAATTTACAAAACTAATAGGAACTGATAGCATGTTATCAACTGACCTATGTGGTCTCCCATCTCCCTCTTGGAGAGTGGCAGCGGTGTGTACTCACTGCTACCAACATTACTGTCCACTTCCTTCAACGTCAGTTTGCTCTGCAACCAATCCAAACATCTTACACTCGACTAGCACAACAATTCTGTGTGTACGGAAGCAAGAACCTGATATTTGGTCTTTATTTTTTTTTCTTGTGCATCAAATCTTATTACCCATTTGGTTAGGGGAGAGACAGACTGAATTTGGATAAAATTAACTAGAGATGGAACGCTCGAATCCACGATTCCTCGAATTCTATGGTATTTGAGGAATTTTATATTTGTAAACATCTAAAAAAAAATCTCAAATACAATAATTATGAAAACCTTGACTTTAAATAACAATTTTAAGTAATTGATAAAAATAGTTATTTAGACTTATGTAGTTAGATGAACAACAAACTCACAAAAAAAGAACTACAAAATTGTATTAATATTATAATTAATTTACTAGAAAAAAGTGGGACAAACCAAAATAGTACCAATGGTACCAAAGGTCTTAAACAACTATTTTTTAAACATTTTCAATCTAAGTAAAACTGTACATTTTTAAAGATTAAAATTTGGATTTAAGATTTAAAAAAAAATTAAAGATTCGGATTTGAGAAATAAAGGATTCGACTAATTTATAATATTTACCCATATTTGTGTGGCGGAAGCCGTTTAAGAAAAAACACACCTTAGTACATCTGACCGAGATGTGAACCCTGATAATCTCATCCCCTGCAATAGTTTATTACAACAGTGATGCCTTAGATCAGTGGTGTGCAACATTTTTATGGGTGCAACCCCCTTGAAATATTATTTTATTTAGGAAACCCCATGACACCATGTAAATAAAATAAATGTTTTCCTCCTACTTATGCCGTCTCCTCACATTCACGATGAAGTTTTGGTGCCCTACATATGTTTCTAAGACTGTCAGATGTCTGGAGCCAAAGTCATTTTATTGCACATAATATTTGCTTACAGGATTACAAAGGCTGCATCTTACCTAACAGGTAACTGTCGTCATAATTGTTAATTTTGTCACTACTACCAGGAAAAATAATCTTAATATCTTAAAATAGTTTAGGAAATGCTCAATAATTGTATTACTATTTTTCATATTGATTTAAACCACCAATAAACTTAAAGTGTGAATAAATAATCTTTCTAAAACAATGTTAGGATTGTCTTTATAAGTATAATATTGTATCATCCTCTTCGGTGGTCACATGTTCTAGGGCGTCACTATCTCATTAGACTGGACTGCCGAGGATAGAGAGATATGGGTTTAAATCACAGTATGGTTTACTGAGGGTGGTTTTTGATAAATAGTTTCCCACTCTCCCTCCACACAAATGAAGAATAAACTTCCCTTAAATTCTACCGTATTCTAACCACCAAACAATATTGTTTCAAAACTATAAAATTATTTATTTTTGAAAAATAAGGCTTAACCTTTCATAAAAATTTAAATTGTAACTGGAAAAATATATATATATTTCTCAGAGAACCAATAATTAATCAATTTTGTTCTAAAAACTGCTGATGAAGGGGAGCTCAAGGTTCGAATCCCGGTCGGGTCTACCGAAAGTGGTTTTTCCTGAATTGTTTACCGCTCTACTTCCACGTAATCGTGGGTAGATTACCTCTAAAATTCTTCCTTCCTCCTCCACACCCCATTAGACTAAATTATCATATACAGTAAAACCCCATTAGACCGAGCTTCGGTAGTCTGAAGTTCCGAGTAATCCGAACACTATTATTGGAAAAGAGGGTAAAAAACAAATAAAGTCAAATGAAATATACTTTATTGGTTAAAAAACTCAAAGTTAAAAGAGGCAGGTTATAGTCAACAAAATTTTTTTCCTTTAACTAAAAAAGATACTGTAAATGTAAAACTATAGTACATATTATGTATTATTTATTAGTCACATGATTACAAATTTTATAAAACTCCTTCAACTGTAATTAGAAATTAGTGGAAATAGTTTCCTTGTTGACCCTACCATATTTTTCTCCGAATTTTCTCTAATCCGAACAAGCTCTGGTCCAAATTAGTTCTAGTGAATGTGTATAGCCTGAACAGGTATTGTAAAGTGATGATAAAAAAACTTAGTTGTGAACAGATTAATGTATAAACTATTACAACAAATAGGTAAAGAGGAACCCAAATAAATTATGCCTGCATAGAGTTGGCTTTCAAGGTTGGGCAGTGACACCCACAAACTCACAGTAGTGTCCGGGCTGATGACCTTCATGAAACGTCCTCTCCTACTCGCCTCCGACCTCTCAGCAGCTGAGACGCGAGTGGAGTCGAGGAAGTGAAGACCCGGCATGCGATGCAGCACGTAGTACCTGGAAGCACATAGGATTTATAACTAGGTGTGGGACCTTCGACTCCTAGAAGCTTCAAATATATAGAATCCTTAATGACATCCAAGATTTGAGGATTCAAGAAAATATTAGATTAAAGATTGATAATGATGATAGTAGTGTCTTCAAAATTTGACTTGTAATATGTTTTCTAGGTTTAATAAACCTTAGTGATGGTTCAGACTCATTATAATCATAGAACAACCAGACCCCAGACCATTCACTTACCATGAATCGAACTTTTTTATTTTTTAGCACCACTTCTTACTAACCCTTCAGGTTATACATCTAAGTACTAATTACGCTAATGGGTTAAGAATTGGTAAGATCAAATACACAGAAAGTCAACCTGCATTTGCGTGGAGGGCAAGTGTAAAACCATTTAAGGAAAAAAAAACCACCCAGTTCACCTGAGCAAGATTCAAACCTCGATCTCGACAGTCTAGCTCAATATGAAGCTAGCGCATTAGCTAACTACGCCAATGACACGTGTCTGATCTAACTAAATGTATGAATGTAATAATCAATGGAGCTTAGCAAAAAAAAAGTCCAAATTTAGCTATTATTTATATTCTACATACAGCGGGACTGTCATATATCGAAATTCTCTATGTATTGAAGTTGAGATGAGTCCCTGTGAAATTACACAGAAAAACAGTTTCTACATATCAAGAAAAAATAATTCCATATATCAATTTTTTTTTCCATGATGAATAGGGATTTTCCTCCTGTAATGATGATAGTATAAGAAAACAAGCGAGAAAAAATAGAATGCAAAAGTCGCAAGAGGAAGAAGGAAATGTTTTATCAAGGTCATTGCGACGCCGGCCGACGGGTCGCCCAGCGGGGTCGTATTGTCCCCAAACTCCTCTCACCTCTTTCCCCAAGTTGCCTTCCTCCTCTATAAATCAACTTCAGCCCCCTTAGCCTTCTAAATAGAAATTTTGCCTGAGTTTAACACAATACGTTGTGGTTTTCAATTCGCTAAAAATGTTCCGGACAATGTATTTCACAGACTTAATAACTGTGAACACTTTTATGATGAATCCTCATCAAAATTTACAGTTCATCAAGACATTAGAAAAGTTTTTCACACAAATGTAAATCCATTTAAATACCACCGTACATATTTTTTTTTGAGGTATGTTCAACACTTTTTTTTTCTTGTTCGTTTTTAAGTATCTTTATGAACATAACTTGTATATAACGTGAGTCATATCCATGTATAATGAGTGCATTGATTAGGAAATATTTCTAAATACAAAATACAATAAACTACACAATATCATGTATAAAAAGATTGTTTCTATACGTCAGAGTTTCTATAAACAAATTTTTTTTTATGGAACCATCGACTTCAACATATGGAAGTCTAATTGTAGTTAAGTTGCATTCTTTCTCCATGAAATGTTAAAATAGCTGGATAATAGATACCCTGATTAAATGTTCCTCATTGTAAAACGGGTCAGATAGTCTTAAGTCCATATATATATTAGAGATGGGTCAAATTCCTTACTTCTTGAATTTTTAAAAATGTATAATTTAATTTAAAGTGAAAATATTGAAAAATAAAAAGAAGTTTAAGGCTTGGTGCCATTATGCAATTATATTTGGTTCATAAAGTCTATTACATCATAAACAGCCTAGTGAACACTTTTTTAGTAAATTAATTTTGTGATTTTTTATTATATTTTTATCTTCCAACTGCACAAATCTATATAATTGCTTTTACCAATAATCACTTGAAATTATTATATCAAGTCAAGGTCATATTTGAAATATTGTTTTTCAGATTTTCACGGATATCGAAACTCTCGAATACCAGTGGATTCGAGAGATTTGAGGAATAAATACAAATTGATATTTTTACAGCCATTACTGTTTCCAGTCTATGGTCAATGTTTTATTCAAGCCATATACTCTCCACTAACGTCTTGCTAGGCCTGTCCTAGCTTCATATGCCTTATGATCTAACTTAAGACTAGGATAGGCACAACATTTAGTCTCCTGCCATTAATTTATCAATGTGAAAGGGTAAACCCATATTTCACCAATGAAAATTTTCGGCCATGCTGGGAATCGAATCCGGGACCCTTAGCTCAGTAGACAGACACACCACTGACTGAGCTAAGGTGTCGTGTGTATATATATATATATATAACTGTGAAATTCTATCAAAAGCTTCCAAAACCATCACAATTTAGGAGAATTCATCTGGTGTCAATCCCAGTACCTGTATCTTTGGTAATCCTCCTCATCCTTCTCGGCATCTGACAGTTGGTTGGGGCAGGCGGTATTTCCCAGAAGACTGAGGTAGGTCAGGGACGGAAGATGGCTCAACACTTTCGTTAGTAGCAACTCGAGGTTACAGATCTTCCATGCATCAACATACATTTAAAAAAAAATGGATTGGAGGACCATCTTAACTAAAAATGCAATGTGGGACAAACTAAGATTTCCTTTTAAGAGGGCCAACTCGCTAAGAGATAAATTACTGTGAAGATGTTCAGTTCTAATGCAATATTTAATTCTAAGATGAATTATTTCAAAATAAGGTTCAAGCCTAAATAAAGTCAAATAATGTCAATCGGGTTCTTTTTCTTTAACAATCCTATCTAGGTTTGATTTTTATTAATATAAAAAATGTGCTAAAATGTGACTTTATCTCATTTTCAATTACTTTTCAAACATATTTGTGGAGCTATGAGACCAGGAATGATGAAAAAGTGTTCTATATTTAGCCTTACTCTAACAAATATAGTAATTTTTTGGTAGGCTCATGACAGAAAATTTCAAGATATCTGAGAACTAGCAGTGAGTTTTCCTCTTTACCTTGCGATAAAAAGTTTCCTAGTTTTCTTTCCCCTCTTTTTTTATTGACATAACAAAGGGTGTTTGTAGGAGATTGGTGAAAGGGAGTATAAGCTTAGACATAATAGAGAAGTAGTGTCAGAAAACGACAAAGACTATTATATTTTAAGCCGTGTGTTCTGACAGCGAATGATACTTTCTTGCCAAACAAGGCTGCCACCTTAAAGGTATTTATATTTTAATGGTGTTTTTAATAAAGTGAGGTCAATGGCGGCATACATTCTTACGACCAGGACTTATACAAGTCTTGGAGTATCATATACTAGTTAGGGTTACATGAAAGTAAGATTAACTACATAAAAAAAACTTCATATCAAAAATCTGTGTTATTGAAAAAAAATCGAAGATTTTAGCTTAAAAAGTGTCTTAAGAAATTCCTTTATGAAAGTTTAAGAGAGAATTCTGAGAAAAAAAAGGGGTCAAGAAGGTTGTATCATAAATCCTAGAAATGACTGCATGATTATGAGTTTGGTTATCTGTAAAGATTACAGTAGAAAAGTAAAATAAAAACATTGCATCTTATTGGATGTCACTAACTTGCAGGCTAGGCAGAGTATTTTAAATGCTGCCAAGCCTGCCAACTTTCAGGGTAAACACAGCATACAATTTATGTTACTATCTTTAACCTTCAGGGTAAACACAGCGTACAATGTATGTTACTATCTTGCAGGCTAGTCAGAGTATTTTAAATGATGCCAAGCCTGCCAACTTTCAGGGTAAACACAGCGTACCTCGTATGTTACTATCTTGCAGGCTAGTCAGAGTATTTTAAATGATGCCAAGCCTGCCAACCTTCAGGGTAAACACAGCGTACAATGTATGTTACTATCTTGCAGGCTAGTCAGAGTATTTTAAATGATTCCAAGCCTGCCAACCTTCAGGGTAAACACAGCGTACAATGTATGTTACTATCTTGCAGGCTAGTCAGAGTATTTTAAATGATGCCAAGCCTGCCAACCTTCAGGGTAAACACAGCGTACCTCGTATGTTACTATCTTGCAGGCTAGTCAGAGTATTTTAAATGATGCCAAGCCTGCCAACTTTCAAGGTGAACACAGTGTACATAGTTTTCTCGAGGTACTCACATTGTTCTTGTTAAGAGAGAGGGTGTGTAGCCGAGGAAGACTAGGTATGACAATGTTGTCACCAAGGTTGTTGTTATCCAACACTAGTTCCTCTAGGTTGAAGAACTTTCCAACTCCATCTAAGGAGGTGAGGCAGTTGAAACTGAGATCCAGGCAATGAACCCGGGACCCGTACAACTGCGCCAGGGCAGGAGGCATGCACTGACAATCCTGACCCACATAGCTTAGCTGAAACAAATAAAAAATAACCATTTTATATTAATTTAAATAATAAACTTTAGCCAACCGATTTCTTGTTTTGAAAATTAAGATGATGCAAATAAGACTATTAAAAAAAAATTGTTCGAAAACTAACTGCTATCCACATCTATTTTACTTTAAGTAAATATTATTATTGACAAGATTTCCTTTTTTTAGCAGAAATGGTTTTATACCTTGCAGTAGCCACTTATATTTCCAAAGTCAGGCAAAGGATGGAGACAAACTTATTTGCTTAATTTAGAGACAATGCACCCGCATTAGCGTGGAGGCAGACAAGAAAACCATTTAGAGAAAAAAAAAACTCAGCGCATCCGACCGGGATTGAACCCCGATCTCCCAGTCTTCGGCACTCTAGTCTAAGACGAGAGTAGTGTGATAGACCACGCGGCCACAGAAGCGGGTTCTTTGAGTAATTAGAATTAATGCTTAAATTTCATATGTATAACTGATTTCATTACTAAAAATATATTCAAAAATTAGTGTCTAGCATCATCCACATATTAAAAATATAGCTTCCTAATTATTGTTTTATCATGTTTAAATATGTTTGTAACTGAACAAGGGCTCTATAACATATATGTAAATTTTATATTATTTTATTGCCCTTTATGTATAGTTTGACCATTGGTGTATATTATATAACCACTTATTAATAAGCTTGATTAAAATTTATTTATTTTACTGCTTTCATTTGATGATTTCTCACATTATAATATGTCATATGTGACATCCTTTGCCGCTTGACTATTTCCCAGTGGAGGCGTATACACACAAAGCTTAGCCGCACACCCTCCATTATTAAAAGGACAAACATTTTCTTTTAATAAAAAAAGTCTAACATATTTTATCTTTGAATGTAACAGCTTAGGGACAGTAATTTTCAAAGAGCTCAATTTCTTGGTGCCTTCAGAATAAAGGTTCTGATAGGTCTACTATGCCTCTGGGCCTTTCTATTCAATGAGTCCTTATCTCCCCATTGCAGCCCTTTACATGGTCTTAAGGGACGCGAGTCGAGCACTTAGGACTACTCTTATTTTCAAACACACTCGGTTCCATCACCATATAGAAGTACGATAAAACAACATGGTTGTGTAAGCAGCATCAGAGTAATTAGAATAATAGCTAATATTATGCATTGTGAAAGTACTTACAGTCCAATTTTCATCTTAGATAAAATTAACATATCATTTCGCTGCAGAAATTTATAACGTTTTACTCTTTTATATAGTGTTCTTTTATGGGTAGTGATAATATGTTTAAATCAAAAGCAAATAAATAATAATTATTTTTATTATCACTGCGTCTTACTAACCGTTCGGGCTACATGCACTTACACTAATGTGTAATGAAAGGGTGATTGTGAGATGAAATGGAGGACCTACAGTTTAACGTGGGATCCGAACCATGGTGGAGGCCTGGCATTCCTCACATTCACAAGTTGTGATTAATACACGTCTTATTATTATTATTATTATTATTATTATTATTATTATTATTATTAGCACCGCATCTTACTACTCGTTCGGGTTATACGCACTTACGCTAATGTGTAATGAAAGGGTGATTGTGAGATGAAATGGAGGACCTACAGTTTAACGTGGGATCCGAACCACGGTGGAGGCCTGGCATTCCTCACATTCACTACAAGTTGTGATTAATACACGTCTTATCAGAGGTGAAGGAAGGGTTTGGCAATCAGATAAATCTGTGCCGGGACCGAGGATTGAACACTGGGCTCCCAGTACAGAAGTCTGACACCTTACCCCTAGACCGCCAGGTCACCTAAAAGCAAATAAAGAATATTCAAAAATTGTCCCACAGAGTCTGAGATATTTAACTTTGACGGAGCCAGGTTTGTAAAACGCTGATGTAAAGTATTGAAGATTTGTCAAAAAGCATATACTAAATTTTAGGACCAGCATTATTACTCGATATTCAAAATATATATCTTTATTAAAAGCGTTTCTAAATATCCAAATTGGAAAAAAATAAAAAAAACATAAATAATAGCTTTGATACAGTAGTGAGGCCTGATCCCTAAAAGTAGATCTGAGTGTACCACTGTTCCGCAGGTGGTTGTTACCTGCGAATAAGTGCCTGTTGTGCTATTAATGTTTGTCATTAAAGAAATATGCGACAGATTACGGAACTGCTTAGCTGCCTGTTCCAAGGTCGGCCGATGGGACAGTGATTTACTTGCTTTGTCGCCGTTAAGACCATTAGGTAACATGTCCTCACTTAGTGTGTAGAAAACTGTACACGTGAATCCCCCTTGGGTCAACATTGCTTGTGGGCATATAAGATATTCCATAAGACTGTGCTTTGCCATTTCTTCAGCGGTTTGAAGCAGTGCTTCATCTTCAACCAGCTACCACACTTATTTTACACTTGGAAATCATCGACAAAAATCTTTGACTGACAAATAACAATACATAGCTCTTAACAATTCACCCAAGAGACTTCTTTCTATGAATTTGAAATGTTAAAAAATGGAAATTCATCTACAGAACTAAAAATATAAGTTTCTTTACACTTTTATATTATAGTCACAAGTTTAACATTGACACATTTAATGGAGCTTCTAGAATTAATTGTACACAATATTTCAAGAAACACATTTTTTTTAGAAACTTGTAACATTCCATACTTGAAGAAAAAAGAAATCACATGAAAGTTTTGAAACAAAAAATTATATTTAAATAGGTGTTTCACTTTACCAACATTAACATTAGCTACTCACAAATATAATATCCCACAATTTTTTTCTTGACAGTTATTTTATATTTGAATCAAAGCCTACATTTACAGTTGTTTCAGAAGCTATATGGATGCAACACTTTTTAAAACTGATTTGGGGGTAAAAAAAATCCTTCCTTCATTATTATTTATCATTCCTTTAAATTTTGGTTATGGCCTACATAACTACAAACTGGTTCATAAATTCATATTCACAACAATACACTGATTTTGGTTAGACTTTAGTCCCACAGTTAGAAAATATTAAATAATATGCAACACATTAAACATTTATAGCACTGCCAACTTTTTTTTGTTTAATCGAGCAGTCATAAAATAGTTAATTATCAAATGACACTTATTTGTTTAAAGTTGATACATTTGTGGTGAATTCTTGAAGCAATATACACGAAAGATGCACTACATTGATGTGCTGAAGATACCGCTGTTCACTCGACAAGATTATTCACAAGGCCAGCCGATGTGGGCAAGTCAGATACACGAACAGGAGCAAGGGTGGTGATTGGAAACCTGAGCAGCGAAACCTACACCAGAGCCAGGGATGTACAAATAACATGGTGAAAATGAACCCAGGGATGGACAAACATCATTTGTTGGAGAGACAGTTATACCCAAGGCAGATAAGCAGCAAATGTTGTGATGACACTAACACCATAACCAGAGAAAGGCAAACAGCAAATGCTGTGATGACACTAACACCACAACCAGAGAAAGGCAAACAGCAAATGTTGTGATGACACTAACACCATAACCAGAGAAAGGCAAACAGCAAATGCTGTGATGACACTAACACCATAACCAGAGAAAGGCAAATAGCAAATGCTGAAGGTTCAGAATCATGGATTTGGCCTCCTTTATACCAAACATAAAAATATTCTTATGACCCTGTAAAAAGAATGTGTCCATTCAATGCCTACCTACCTCTTGTGAATAAAACCTAAAATGTTTGGAATATTTAATACAAACATACCTTTTAATATCTAAGTAAAAAAACACTACACAGTGAATGATTATCATGTTCCTTGGAGATGCAGTAAATTCACCTGATCTTAAATATACAATCCTATTTTTATAAGAAGGGCATTTTAGAAAAAAAATACATTATTTTTTGGTCAAAGCATTTTACTATTTTATGTTGTAGGTATTGATAATGTCAATCAAAAGAGACAGCTTTAGATCACATGACCTGATGTATGAATACGTAAAAGTAGATCTAGTAACTTTTCTAGCTGTCTTTCTGTGAAAATTGGACTATAAATTCCACTTGTATGGCTTGGTTGGAAAATAGATATTATGCTCAGTGAAACCTTACTTTACCGGAGAAATTATTACCGATTGAATAACACTATATTACAGGTTAGCAGTCAAACCTTTCAATCATTCTAAGCTGTTTCATAAACATTTTATTATGAGAATAATTTAAATGCATTAAATGTTATTTAAAAGAGTAATTAAAATTCATTCATAGTATGTAAAAAATTCCAAATTGTATTCTCGTTTGAGACTTAAAATGTAGTACTATAAAATTTAATTTCTTAACACACGTTTTTTTTTTTTACAAATTAGCACATTTCAAAAAATCTCTATGTGATTCATCAAAGTTGTAAGACTTAAAAATAAAGCTACGGGGCCTACTAATTAACTTATCAGGCCGCGCTAAGAAAAATATAAGTACAAAAATAATATTAGTAAGTACAGTAGACCTAATATGTAAAACTAAGTAAAGCTTTACCTTAACTATAAGACTACTTAGCAACTTGTGACGAAATAATACAACCTGAATAGCATGAAGAAGAGACTAATCAATATCACATGTCAATAAGAAATAGATTTGCATGGATAAATAGACAGATGCCAATTCCGTCAATCTTAATAGAAAGTTTTTGTAACTTTGGAGCAGGTGTATCAAACTCATTTGATCAAAAACATGAACATTAAAAATAGCCTTAAAAAACCTGTATTATTATTTTCTTAAGAAAAAATAATTTAAAATTTGATCCTTTTGTTTAAAAGTATGCTGGGCAAAANTGGGAAAAAAAAAAAAAAAAAAGCCAAATTTTTATGAAGTAATTTAATTATTTTTGTCCAACACCTTAGCTCAGTCAGAAGCGTGTCTGTTTACTGAGCTGAGGGTCCCAGGTTTGATTCCTGGTATAGCCGAAAAATTTATCATTGTTGAAGTGTGGGTTTACCCTTCCACAGTGATGAATTAGAGACTGGGTACTGGATGTTGTGTCATATATATATGTTAGTTAATAAGTTGTGTGCTGATATAATTAGTTGGTTCATAAAGTGGAGTTTAATAGGCCTACCTCAAATAATTAAAAAAATATTTTCTGAGCATATTAAAAAATATATGTCGAGAATATTTTAAAAGTTTTATATATTTGTTTTTGTTTTTTTGGGAAAATAACAAAATCCAACCAACTAGCCTAATTTTGCTTCAAACTAATGAGTGACTTTTATGACTTTTAATAACGTATGTGCAAAACCTCAACTCAGTCTGTAGCATAGTCAGCCTAGTAAGCTAAGTGTTCCGGGTTCAATTACCAGCATGGTCGAAAATTTTATAGTTGGTGAAATTTGGGTATCTCCTTTCACAGGGATGAATTAAACCCTGGGGCATATAACTCAACTTCTACAAGTTACTTAACAGAAAATCAGAATTGAGATTGTTGAAATGGATGAGAATTCTACAAGACTTTATATTAATATTGTAACAAGTCTGCTATCTTTGTTTTCTAGCTTAAGTTGGAGATTACATTGAATAACATCGTTTGGGTTCATCAAGTGTGCGAGAGTTTTAGTTTGTAAGCCTAATTAATTTGAGTATGAGAGTTAGAACTTATTTTCAATCAAACACCTTGTACGTGCAGCGTCACTTGAGTTATTATAGTTTGGGGGGGATAAGCGAATCTTTTAAGGGGCAAGCCAAAGCACCAAGAATGACCCCGTCCTTCCATTCTATGATACAATGTACTATTTTTCAATATATGTGCGTCATGCACATTGCCTGGCAAGTTACTACATGCATAGTAGAGTTCTCAAGTCACGCCCACATAGGCCCTACAACCATGCAATTGAATTTACGAAGTAATTTTGGTGCTGATCTACGAAAGCAGGTTCAGCAACGATTGGAGCATCTATATTCATTAGGATATCGTCAATAACACTACAAACTCATGGAAAACCAGCTACAGCATGGAAATGTTAAAAACGGACGTTGAAAGTGTTTTCTAGCCAACTAACAATCCTATCAAGTTGTACAAGGCTAACAAAATTAACAATTTCATACACATATATAGCCATTGTTGTTTTTTTACCCCCATGCATACCAGCTAATTCATGATAGTGCCCCTCATTTCCAAGCCAGTGTAGCCCAATATCCAGTTTTTATTTAGCGGACAAACAGTAAAATCTATTTGTTTTGTGTTTGTCTTAGTACCCATTCGGGTTGTGCGCTTATGTAATAATTACTGTAACAGTTTAAGAAGGTTATATTTCTAGGAAGTGTACCAGCATAGGAAGAGTGGAAAACCATTTTGTAAAAGCCAACCTCATTACATCTGACTGAGATTCGAACCTCAATCTCCCCATCATCGGCAGTCTAGTCTAATGTGAGAGTAGTGCGTTTGACCATGCGGCCACCGAAACAGGTTGTTTTGTAGAGTTCAGCCAATTTCAGGCAAAACATTTTAAACTTCTTACATACATAGCCTGGATTTTTCTTTAAATTAAAATTCATCTATTCCCACAAATTTGTTTCTTGGCAGGTACCTGTAAGATTGTTTTACGCCAACAATATTGTCTTTATCATCCTCAACCGACATCCACATTTCACAAAAATAATATTCACAAGAAAATCTTTTGAACATGAATTTAAATACTCGTACACCAGAAAAACATGAAATTTTCAAAGCAGGAGCACTTGTAATGATTTTCTACTCGAGGTCTTAGATTTGTACAAAAATGATAACAGTTGTTGACTTTTCTGTGACACAACTTATAAGTTAATGAGTTTGTGTTACATAATCAATCTACAAGGATAAAATTCTACTTGTAGCTACAAGTGTTCTTGTGATAGATTAAACATACAAGTGTAAAATATTTCTTACAACTTGTAGGACTTGCTCGAGCTGTGTTACAAGCCACTTGGGACCGAGTGTTGTGTCAGCTTGTTGAGTTTAGCTGAGGTCACACATTGTCCTAGCATTTGCAGGTCGCAAACGCCAGTCGGGGCTCTCACATTCTATATGGATGCTAGATTATGGTGACATATAGTACTGCCATACACATGTATCGCAAATGCCAGTCACTCTGTCTCGCAGGAATCTTGTGCGAGACAAGACCTCAAGCCTTCAAGATTTTTTTTCCGGGTGCAAGAAACTTGTGCATGCCAATGTGCACATTTCCCCTGAATAGGACATGTTCACTGGCATATGACAGGTGAGTGTGTGGTCTCCACTCTTAACTTGCAGCTCACAATTATCATCTAGAATCTGCTAGAAGCGACCATCTCGCAAATGCTAAGATAAGTGTGCGGTCCACCCAAGGTAGTTAGATTGAGAATTTTGGAAGCCACACACGGTCCTCCTGGTAGGCATTGCTTAGGGAATTTTGGGCAATGTTCAAAGAGGCGGTGTCACACAACAACGGGAATATCATAACTGTAGTAAAACCATAAAATATTAGTAAGTTTAACTTATTATTGGTCAATGAACAATTTCTGTTAGAAATTAGTTTATACGGTAATAAATTCTGACTTGATTTTATTGTCTAGGTAGGTATGAAATAAATTTGTTGGATCAAACTTATTTTTACCCACTTTGGGACGCGTGGTCTAACACGCTAATCTCATGTTGGATTCGATTGCATAGGAAGGGGAGATCTGGGTTTGATCCAGATCAGGTGAACTAAGGGTGGTTTCCCCCACTCTCCCTCCGTGCAAATGCAGGTACACTTCCTCTAAATTAAGCCTTCCTAATCCTTAACCCATTAGTGTAGTTAGTACATAGGCGTATAAGCTGAACAGGTATTAAGACGTGGTGCTATTTTTTTTAGATCACATTCTGTCCCCATTCTAAGAAATTATTCCACTCTTCCGGCTGTTAATGAATACAGTTATTATTCAACTAATTCTATCACTTAAAGATAAATTGGATGTTCTTGTGAACACAACAATCAGTGAAATAGCCAAAATATTTATCAGATGAGCATTGGGGACAAAGTTCATGACATCTGTGACTAAGAGACAATAAACCACATAGTGATACATAAATAATCTTTATATCAGCAATGAGTATTCCAAGTGGTAAAATAAAATATTCATATAGCGTGTTCAACATGGTGAATTTTGGATTAGGTCAATTTTTTTTACCATAATGCCATTTGATTAATACAATACATTTGTATTTCTGAACTTATTTCCATCTAATTAGGTACTTATTTAAGTCTTATTTCGCAGTTTTCATCAGATAATTTATTTTTATTAATTTTAGGTTTGACTACAGTACTTGATGGCAGGTGTTGTATGAAAATAAAAAAAATAAAAACATCCAACACATAAAAAATCTAGCATGCTACTAAAAGCTATAAAGAAATAGCTGTAAAATAAGAGAAAGACTTGAAATTGTATTCATTAATCATTGGCTCCACTTGAAGCTCCTGTTAGATAAATGTCATACACTACTGTCATCATTAGGGTTAGGATTTTATTGATTTTGCATTTTTTTTTAGCAAACCTAGAATGTTGTTCAAGTCCATACAAATGTGTTTCATAAGAATCTAAGCTGATTTAAGAAGTTTTGTTGGGGTATATTTTAGCATATTTCTGTGTTTTCAGGTGATATGGCATATATTCAGGTTTTTCAGTAATTTTAAGGCTTTTTTTTTGTTATTTTTGAGTCATTATTTTGCATATTTTGGTATTTTCAATATAAAGGACATTTTTGTGTGCTTTTCCCTGAAACCCAGAGGCAAGAATAAGAAAAAAAAGGGAGGGGGGGAGTCCTTGTGTTTAGAATACTGTACACGCATCATAGCAAATGGTAGTGCCACCACTGTGGTTAAAATACTTCCCCCCCCCCTCCCGTTTTCTTTTATAGGGCATATTTTTTGTTTAAAAACTTTCACTTTAGCATAGAAAATGCAAGAGAATTAAGAGGTTTCCCTTGGTTATTCTTTGTTTTGGTTTTATAGGCAACGTTAGTAAATTTGGTTGGCAAAATAAAGAATTTCTGTTGACACAGAAACAGTCGAACAACTAAATTATATTTTTTAGATTATTTTTGTTTTGTTTCATGCATCTATTATTTTCTTAGCTAATTTTGCAAGGAAATAAAAAAAGTGTAAATCTTGTTGGTAATTATTTTTGTTTTAAAGGGCTTTTTTTGTTTTGTTTTAAAGGGCATATTTTTAGGTTTTTTTTGGGTCATAAATACATTTTTTATAAAGCATTTTCTAGAAATTTTCAGGGCATAAAAATCCTAGCCCTATTCATTATAATAAATATAAGCGTCTGACATAAATAATCTACCAATATTAAATTTTTCATTTCATTTATTTGAGTTATTTACCATGCACTTTTTGAACCAAGTGATTATATCAGCACATGATATTAACTAACATAAATCCAGAACAGACACAACCCCCAACCCTCAGCCATTGATTAATCACTACGGAAGGGTAAACCCACATTTCACTAATGATACATTTTTCGGCCATGCTAGGTATTGCCCCAGGACCCTTAGCTCAGTATTCAGACACGCTATCGACTGAGCTAAGGTGTCCGACTTGATAGCTAAACAATCCATCAATCTTTTTCTAAACATTCCTTTGAGGTAGAATATTGAAATCTAGCAGCTAAGCTTCAATAAAACATTAGAATAAAAATATCCCAGTAAGATTTGATCATGCATTAAAAGTAAATGTAGAAAAAAAGTCTCTTCCCAAGAGTTAGCCTTTATTCCAAAAACACTTTCAAATAAGACACTTTAAAAAGAATATTAAAATACCAAATGATTAATAACTTAACACAATTATCATACTCACAAGGATACGAAGAGTAGGATGGTGCTAAAATTATATATATGTATATAGGTAGGTCTATATATATTTTTGCAACATCTAAACAACTCGTTAAAAACACAGGGAAACGTAATAGTCTACTGACAAACATGTGTTTAGACATTTTAGAAAACATTCTAAATATGTATCAAGGAGTGAATAGGCTATTAATAACGAAGGAAATTATTTCAATTAGTTAATTAATTGATTGTTTAGGTAATTAATTGAAATTACTTGCTCCCTTATTAATGTGTTGGTACCCATGATCGATTGTGTTTTTATCAATGATATTTTACGATGGAGTAGCATATACCAGATCTAAATGTCACTACCTATGAACACATTACAGTTTTTATTCTATCTAGATTAGCGAGATTGAGTTAAGTTAGGAAAGTTTGGGTAGTATAATAATAATAATACATATTTTAGTATGTACATAGCCTTTTAATATAAATTACGTTATTTTATTAATATTGAATGATATTTTAATCTTTACTAACACAAGAAAGGTTAGGTTGAGTTAGATCAGGGTAGTAATATATAAAAATGCATTATGTACCCTTATAATAAATATATGCTATTTTATTTATTAATATTTGACTTCTGGTGGATTTTTTTGGTTTGTCCTTAACCAGGTTTACTAAATGGTTCGAATAGAATGTGTGTCACAGTTTACTTTGCGTCAAATCACTAGGTAAAAAATATGCAATAGGTTTAAAATTAGAATAGGAGGAAAAGTGTTACTCATTTGCAAAATAGGTATAGATCATTTGTTGTGGAAAAAAAAGTTAAATGTGTTCACTTGCATATAACCCGAACGGGTAGTAAGACGCAGTGCTAATAATAATAAATGTGTTCACTGTGGAATTTTTTTTTATGTATTCATAAATAGCCTACTCGAAAGTAGAATTAGGTTATAGTTTAAGGTGTGTCTTATGTTATTGAGTGAAATCTCCTATGAGTTAGGTGAGTTTTGTTTTAGTTTTATAGTTACTCAGCGAAAGAGTTTGCAAAGACGGTGAGATTATTTAATTTTTTTCTAGGTCATATTTTGAGATTTTTTTTATCATCTATAAAATCAACAACTAAAGCCAATTGTCAAAGATAAGCCTAACAAAATTAATATTGTAAAATAGTTTTATGAGCTCTATAATTTTAAAAACTCACCTTAATCCCAAAAGAACATCAATACAGTAGATAAGCCCTTGATTATCCGTCATTCACCGGACTGAGACATGGTTGGAACACAAAAAAGGTTGGATAATAAAAGGAGCAAAAAAACAACTTTACCAATACCCCCAAAACAAGTAAAAACATGAAATGTTGGTTTTATAAAAAAAATTGAGGTATTTATCTTTTACATACAGTCTTCAATTTAACTAAGGCAACACACAACAAAATATGTGAGCAGAAAACATAGATTTATTGCTTGTGAAAAAAGTCTGTAACTAGCCTTGGCTGTCAAATTTCTCCACTTCTTTTAGACACAAAATGTTGTAGGCGTTGAAGTAGGATGCTGATCTATATACTGGATGAAACACAAGTAATTCAGAGACAAGAACAGACAGGGACCAGAGTGGGACGATCGAATATGCCAAGTAGGCGAATATTCAGAGGTCGGGTGTGGGAGGGTCTACTTTTTAGAACACAAATATTTAAAAGAATCTACCAAAACCGAACAAAACCTAACCTTCTAAGCATCAACAACATAGCCTACTTTTCATCAAATTCTAAGGTGCTGAGACATCTTGTACTAAAATACTGTTTTTAATTGTTTGAACTAAGCCTTATTCAAAATTATTTTATAATAGGTATTAGTTTTGTTATTAATTGAAATTTGCTTTGGTTGTTGTGTGTATTGATGGTGAAAATGTTATTTTCTCATATGAAATGGAGAAAAATAATTATATAATCTCTCCATCTTTGTGTACTACTATTCAAAATAATCACTTGATAAATTTAGTAAATTATTCAATTTGCCGTTGTCCTGAGTGGGGTGTTTTAAGAAAGAAAAAAGGTGTCTTTAATGAGCAAGAGTTATATATTTTTTAAATTATGGTAGCTATTTTTTGGATCAAAATAAATAGTTTTAATTTCATTATTTTACACTTGATTTACCTACCTCTTGATTGAAGGGGTCGGGGCAAAAACATGGTATCCCCCTCATTATTTTGTTGGGATAAATTTACTATTTAATCTTATATGAAATCCTAAAACCAAGATAGAGAAAAATATATTTGTCGATAGCATCTATATTCAAGGTCTTGATTGAGTATAAAACCAACTTAAGAGTTAAAGAGGTAAGCTACTAAAAATAACTGCTAACACATTTTTTCATAAAATAAGAGTTATCATGTTTTTGCATCGACCCCCTCAGTTATATAAATTCTGCCAAAACATTTAAAAAAAATCAATGTATAGCCCACTAAAAGGTTTTGAAACCCCCCCCAAAATTTAGAAACCTTTCTTTAGCCTACAAACTGTCATAATATTGACACCTGTTGTTCAGGTGTTTGTCACTTACAGAAAATGATTGTATAGTTTGAATATTGTTATAAATTAAATAACTATCACCAGTTAGTTAATCAGAAAAGTGATAATCACACTCACCCTTTTGTCAGAAAATACAATTGAAGAAGAATTCACTCCAAATTCATCTTCATCTTCATCCATGTTTTTATAAACTGTAAATTAATGTTGACACTTTACACTCCATTCATGGAATAGCTTGCCCCGACCAGTCGATTGTAACTGTACTTGCGTTCGATGTATTGCATGAATCGATTGTTTTCCTGCGATTAGATTAAATAACTGTTGAATCGAATAATGGTACAAAATGTCTACTATAAAAGTAGAAAAGGAATTTGAGCTATCTAATTTCAAAATAAATTATACGGTTTATTAATTTTTATATATTATTACGGATCTTTATAAAATTGCGTTTTTAAATAACGTATTACTTTTGTTTTAATCAGAGATAAATGCGGTTGTTAATTTTTCAGTTACCAAATAATGACATAACAATCTGTTCTAGATGGAATTCCAACAGGAACAGGGCTAGGTATATCTTTGACTGTGGGCTAGGTATATTATGATAATAGACAAAGCGAATAAAATATTATTGGGGACAATTCGTTGGGATTTGCGAAATGTAAAGTGTTAACGTAGGGTACATACACACATACCAACAGACAACCACTACTTATTTTACGTATTTTATCATTATTGTAGGTAATAATAGCCAAGGGGGAGCTTAACGCAAAAGTAGGAAAAGAGAAAGGAGGTTTTGAGAACGTGTTAGGAAACAGGAATGGGGAGAGAGAAACGAGGAGCGTAGAAGGCTGTTGGAGTTATGTGCAAGAAATAAAATGGAAGTGGCAAACAGCTGGTATAAGAAGGAAATAGATCACTAGATATAGCTGGGATGGAGAGCAAAGGTAGATAGACTACTTTCTCATGGATGAAGAAATGTAAAGGCAGACTGTAAACTTCAAGGTAAAACCAAGTCTGTCCTTAACTAGTGACCATAAGTTATTGGTGGCAGACATAAAGGGATGGGAATGTAGGAGAAAGGTAGTAAAACAAAAACGAAGAATAAGGGTGTGGAGGCTAGACAATGAAGAGGAAAGAGGGTTGTACCTAAAAAAAAGGGCAAGAAGCTTAATGCCTAAGGATATGAGTTGCAAAGCATAGAGGTTGAATGGGGTTTAAGAACAGTTTGGTGGGAGGACAAGTGATAAGAGGAAGTGAACGGAGTCACCCTGGTGGAAAGACAGCGTGAAGGAAAAATTGGAGGAGAAGAATAAAGCATTCAAAGGGAGTTTTAAGAATAATAAGGAGAAATAGGAAGAAGAAAAGAGCGAAGTGAGAGGTAAGGGAATGTAGGAAGGATTGGATGAAAAAATGGAAAGAATTGCTGTAAAGGGACGTTGAACTAAGTATGAAGGTGTTATATAGTCAGGGAAGAAACAGAAGGAGAGAGAAAGGATAAGAGATTAGAATAATGGATGAAAAAGAAAGAACGTTGAAGACAGGAGAGGAAGAAAAGAAACTGTGGATGAAATATTTGAGAAGATTTTTTAAAACTCGGATGAGGAAATGGATGAGAGTGAAGCAGAGGAGCGGAAAGAAATAGCAGAAAAGGAGGAAAGTGGTCCCGCATGGAAAGAGTTGGAGGTTACACTAAAGAGGATGAAACAAGGAAAAGCACTTGGTATGTATGAACTGATTGGGGAGATTATAAGAGCTGCAAGAGAAGTAGGAATACAACGGATATAAGGGTTGCTGAGAGTGACATGGAAGGAGAACAAGGCACCGGAATACTGGAAGAAGGGAGTTAAATTTCCTATTTTCAAGAAAGACAACAGGAAGAGGTGTGCAAACTATAGTAGGATAACGCTGATGTGCCACTGCACAAAAATATATAAGAATATACTGGAAAAGAAAGTAGGAAATAGAATGAAAAGAAGGTGGAGAGAAGGAAAGCATGAGTTTATGGAACAGAAGTCTAGAATATACTTGTTATTTGCTATACGACAGATGATAGAAAGAAGATAATTATGAATTTGGGAAACGCTTGGTAATGGTATTTATGGATGTGTAGGAGGCATATGATAGCGCGGATAAAAATAAAGTTTGGAAAGCGATTTAGGAGGCTGAAGTGAAAAAAATAGTTGTAATAAAAGGGAAAAGCAAGGACCAAGGTTGAGGATAACATGAGTTGTGTTGAGATGAAGTGGGGGAGAACGGAGTGGTTCCAATAAAAAAAAAGTGAAGCAGGTGAGTGCCCTCTCATTCCTACTATTTGTAATGGTAATGGAAATGGTCATGAATAGAGTGTCAGTAAAACTCGAGTAGGAAAGTATGAAAGCCATTATGTATGCTGATGACTTGATGGTATGGGTGGAGAAGGAAGATAAAGTAAAGGAATGAGATCTAGCATGGTGATGTGTGAAGTGATGGTAATGACAAGGAAGAATATAAGGCCTAATAAAGTTATAAAGTTGGATAGAGTATAGCTGAGAAAAGTACAGAAAGTAAAATATCTTTGAAAAGTTTTTGAGGTGAAAGGTGGACATATAGAAGATTTAATAAGAATAGGACAGCAGGGAGGGTTATTACATAGGTGCTTAAAAGACCTGCTGTGGAGAAGAGAAGTCCCTCTGAGGTGTAAGGAAGTCTTGTACAGGTACTTTGTACCCATTGCTACAAATGCAGGATAAACATGGACAGTAAATGTAAGAGAGACTAGGAAAGTGGAGGCCATGGGAATGAAGTTTGTGAGGAGAATGTTAGCTGTCACAAGGAGAAACAATATTAGGAAGAAGTTATCCGGGAAAGAGTTGGGGTACAGGGAGTACATGAGATAGTAGAGGAAGAAAGACTGAGATGGTATGGGCATGTCATGAGGATGGAGAAAGAAAGGATGCCAAAGAAAATGATGGAAATTAAGTATGCACAAAAAAAAGCAAGGGAGGCTAAGAAAGAGATGGGAGGAGCAAATAACAAAAAGGGTGCAAGTGAGAGGAGAAGAATGGATGCAATTAAATGAGGGAGAGTGGTGAAAGTATAAAGGAAGACGGAAGCATTTTACTAAACTGACCCGGTCATAGGCTGGAAACAATTGATGATTATGAGGATGATAATTAATGAGAGGTTAAATCGAATAAACATTTTATAGATACGACCGTAAGCTAGATCTTCTAGAGAATAGAAATGTCTATGTAGATTGAAAGAGAAATGAATAATCGATCTAATTTTATTGACACTCATATGCAAGAACGCACCAAGAGACAACAAATCACATTTAGATGGACTATGTGAATATAGGGGTGTGCAATATAATTGTTTATTTCTAAAAAAAGTAATTATAATTATTCCAGTATTATTATTAGCCTACTAGTAGTATTAAGGTCTGTAAAAAGTTTCCTGCCTATGTTTATTCTAAAAACCTTTTAAGATATGATTATTATTTACGATATTGTTTAAGCAATAATTAATAACTAATTGAGTATCGTAACGAAATGTACAAATTGTATTCTATATTCAAGACGGCAGTGACCTTTTTTTCATATGCTAGCCTCGCTTCTAGTTTTTAACATTGAAAGTAAAGGTGGTTCATCTACATACTAACTTCTCCCAGGTGGTGACATAGGAATTAATGCCAATGTTTGTAAAGAAGCAAAAAAATAAATAAATAAAATACATATTTTAAATGAAATTTTGTTCTATTGGTTCTAGAGGTAGTTGAAGAATATCCACTGAAGCTTCGTTAGCACAGCCTATCCCAGGGACGTCCATAGGATGTCATGTTTGAATTTCAATGACCAGACACTTTTTGGTACGTTTTATAAGCAATGGAATGGGATTTGAAGCCGGGGTTTTTGCAGCTTGTACTTTTTTTTTCATCGTTTTTCATCCAGACTATACCCCTATCCAATCCACTACGTGCAGTTACTAGATAAATTGTGTCGGAGTTTCGGGCGGGTGTACTGAGGTATTTTCCCTAAAAGGTTTCCAACTCTTCCCCCCACGCAAATTCAGGTTTCATTTAATCTAAAGTTATACCTTCGTAATACCTAACCCATTAGCGGGATTAATTATATGAACACTACCCGAACGGTAGAGAGATACGGTGTAAAAAAAGATAACAGGATAATCTCAATTATTATTAGTTGTTCTGTCTTACGACAGGTCAATTTCTTTTGTTAGAGAACTTAGATCGCCTCCTTCAGCTCTCCGAATTTTCTTCTTTCCTTCAAGTCGTCCTTCCTAAGCTCCTCTTTCCCTCAACCTTTCCTTCTATATCATCATGCAGAAGACTGATCCTCCTAAGGATGTGTCCGATCCAGTTGATTTAGTGTCAAACTAGTTCTTGAAAACAACAACAATAATAATAATAGTTCCACGTCCCATGTAACTCTACGTTCTCCAGAAAGAATATAATCTGTGGACACGGACTAAAGCCAGCGAGCAACACGTTGTTTGCAACTGTCTAATTTGTTGAAATTCTAACGATGATTTGTGACTGTGCGCGGCCAGCTCTTGTTTTTAGGGAGTGTGTTATTGAACGCGGTCGACATGGTAAAGATGAGGCTAATATATTATACAGTCTGATTTTCATAGGAAGCCCGTTATTTGAAAACTGAAAACTTTGGTGGAGAAAAAAAATTACAATTGCATCTACATTATTAACCCATTTAATTAATAACGCAGAGATAAATTACACAGTAAACTCCAAGGAAGCATTTCGGAAAACTTTTGATAAAGAAAATAGACGAAATTTATAATTAATACATCAAATAAAACATATTTCTAGAATGTCGACTTTAAACTACTATCAATGTTGGCTGAAGAAAGTGGGCTTCTTATTAAAATGGGGGTTTAAAGTCACTACAGCACACATCTATGAACCGGCGAACAACAGTTGGTCCACGGGACCCCTTGTCCCGAAAGTTCATAGCTTAGTTGTGCCACGATCACTGTTCAGGAGGACTATAAGTCTATAACATATAATAGACCTGCGGGTAGATATGAATTCGGCCCCACTAATTATTTTTTGCCCTGGGTTAGGTCATCTTAGCTTAGGCAAGGTTATATTAGCTTTGCATTTTGTTGGGTCTTACTATAAATCACTTGTTTTTTTTTCCGCTTAGCTTGTTAAAACATTTAAAACCATCCTAAATGAAGCGCCACAGCAGCCGTGGCCGAGTTAGTACACCAGTACGCCTTTTTTTACAATTCCCAAGAAGGGACTCGTGGCCCAACTGTAATGGGGGATTAACGATACACTTTTAAACGCAGGTAATGACAGGTATACTTGGCCCATCTGAAACACGCCCCTATGAGCACATGTTCTCACACTCTCCAAGGGCAATGATCGCTAGTAACTGTTAGATAAAGTCTGTTCACCGTAGGAATTGTTTTCTGAAAGGCCTTTTTTCCTTACCAGAAAGCTATTATATAGTAGGATATTGGTAGGAAAAAAGACCTTTCAGAGAGTAATTCCTACCATGAATGGAGTATATTTATAAATACGTATTTTGATTGCACGTCTTGGCAAAAGAAAGACGAACCGTTGCTTCTCCAGTACGACTGTTAGTTAATACGACTGTCCTCATGAAAGGTGGTGATTGGCTGATCTAGGATCTTTCCATTCTCTTGGGATAGACAGTTATACCTATGAACTACAACTGTTGTCTTACTGTGGATTCGCACGTAACGTGTTCTAAGCCATTCACACTAAATCAACACCGGTGCGACGTGAAATAGTTTCAGCTTTCTCTGTTCTGCGTGACAGCATCTATCTGTTTAGGAGACCCAATCGTTTATATATATAAAATATATATATATATTAAATATATATTAAATATATATATGTAAAAAGATTGGGTCTCCTAAACAGATATATATATATCTGGCTTTGTAGGCGAATGCGCACTGATTGAGTCAGCTTTATATATATTTATTTATTTCAAATATGGGTGCCAGTTTGAAATTTTCAAGTTTTATTTTCAATTATTTTTATTAAATTACAATTTGTCTCACTTTAAACTTAAGATATTGATTCTTTCATAGTAATTATCGTCATGAAATGAAGAATGCTATGAACTAAAATCAATTTTATATCTGTTGTATTAGTCTTCTGATTAAAATTTTAGTTGTCTGATTGATAAAATTTTTATTATATTTACTATTGCTATTATTTATTTTATTTTTTCATTGTCATTTTCTGTATATTTTTTGTTCTTCACATAGATACAAGACTTAGATTTAAATTCGTATATGAATCATATCATTCATTTGATTGCAAATGTACTTACTTAGAATTTAAGTATCAAAAAATGTTAAAAATACAGAGCATAGAGAAAACGGGACATAAATTTACATAAATCACACAAAAGCAACCTACTTTCCATCTCTTTGTCAAAATCCTTCCCCCCCCTCCAATAATTTTCGCCTTCTTCATGGGTATTCTTATTTAAAAAAAAAAGTTTTTCCTTCCTCTCAAGTATCATCTGCTTTTTTTCTGCTCTTGTGTGCTTTGTTTGTTGCTCATCTTTATACGCCGTTTGACAAATACATTTATACCAGCTAGCTAATGAGTAGTTCCCAGGTGTGATATTTATTCTCTTCAGGAATTCGGCTTCTATTTTATTTCCACAATTGAAATGACAAACAGCACCCATTACTCCTAGTTATAGTGTACCTATATACATTTGGTTTCTTTTGGACATCGACGCCAAATCATCCCATTGTATGACTCATTAAAATTCTGGGTCTTTTCATGTAAGCATTTAGAAATCACATTATCTTGAGCATTTAATCTTTCGTATATTGGCTTTATAGCTCGAACTACATCAAGAGGTGGACCTGCTCTATGTTTATAACTTTCTAAAATATCTTGATTAGCTTTAGCTCTTTGATAGGAACACCAACTATCATTTCATAGAGGCCACTTTTCATGTAGCGACTGATCGTCTCTTGCATATAGATGAAAGAGTGTTGCCCAGATTATTTGGGTAGCTTATACCATAGAGCCCCTTTTGATTCATCTTCTTTGATCTAGTTTTAGATCCCATATTTATTTGAAAATCATAAACAATAAATAAAAAAAACTTTTTGTGTATATTTATGAAAGCAATAACCATAGTAAGAAACAAAATAAACTACAGACTGGTGGTGCACTCTAAAAAATATTAATGAAACTATTTTCTCTATGTAATGTTGCTACCTATTAGTATTGTATAAATTACTTCTTTAGATATGAGAAATGTTGATGTCAGAATGTATCCTAATGATTAAATTCAAATCTAATCTAAATTATAGTAAAAGCTGTAAAGGTTCTTTTTAGACCACAAAAATGAAGTCCAGAGAGTCTATGTAAAAAAAATAATTAAAATCTTTCTAAATAATAATTACATTAAAGTAATACATATTTCAAAAATACATAAAACTAGTTTTAAGATAGGGTTTTTTTTGTTGAAAAAATATACATTTTTAGGGTTTAATCGCAAGATGACCAAAAATAAAGTGGCCTCAGTTTTGGGAAGAGTAAAATATATATGTTTGACTATAATTCTCTCATTTATTTCCTTCAATACACCCTAAAGTTGACCAGGAACGATGCGCGCGCATTTGTGGACGCTACAGCGGAGTTGCGGGACGGGATAGAATATAGAGATAGAAACTTCAACAATGGGTGTGTGGGAGGGAAGGAATGGTCGGTGGGTAGGGAGAGGGATGGTGGGTGAAAGGATGGGGTTGGAGAGGGGAAAATCAAGCGTACCATCTTGCGATAATATCACTATAACTACAGTCCAATTTTTCTTGCGTGGAGGGTGGAAAACCATTTAGGAAAAATCATCTTCAGTACACCCGACCGAGATTCGAACCTCGATTTCCCCGTTATTGGCTGTCTCGTCTACTGATGAAGTAGCAACTTAGAACCATGTTCGACTATGAACTTTCGAGTTCCTAATGCCAAAGAGTAAGTAATGTCATCCATTAAAATAAACCCAGTCCTCTCTAAAACCTCTATTTCTTATAAAAAAAATTAGACAAAAATGACGGAACAATCTTTTAATATAGTTTGAAATACTGTCCTATAAATGAAAGCATGTTGATTTCACTGATGGTAAAGTGAAAAAGATCTCCATTTAAGGCAGTGGGCTTCATTGCGACAACAATTAAAGGGGGAGTGGGGCTTGGAATAAACAGGAGTATCCTAAAATTAAGTATTTTTTTTATTACAAGCATGGTATTCTTGAAACAAACACACATTATACTAGTAGTATAGAACAACTTTTATGTATTTTCTGAATTTAATATAATATTATAAACTATTCTCTATTCTTCAATATTGGCGCAATGTACCACCAGAAAGCAGGGATAGGCTTCGGTTGTTCAAGGTCACTCGATTGCTGCGAGAAATATCGAAGCTTCGATGATGTTCCAAGCGCCTGCGTTTCAAAAAATACAAAACTAAAACTTAACTAGATTTTAAAACTACAAGGTGTGAAATATTTTAAATATACCTATTAGTATATGCAGAATTTAAATTTTCTTTGGGGTTTAGGGGCTCCAGCTATCCATGAAAAAAAAAAAGGTTTAGCTACGTCACTGATTCAAGATTTTGAAAAAGTTCATACTATTTTCATTTACTTATACATTATACTACTATAAAGCCAGATTGCTGACTCACTCACTCACTAATATTAATGTTTACCCACTTCCAGATGAGCTAGAAACTTGAAATTGGGAACACTTATAGCTTCTAGCCTGTAACCGACGATAAAATTCAAAAAAGTTAAAAAAATTAATTTTTAACCCCCGAAAAAATCAAAATGGTGGAGCAACTTTAAAGTCAGTGCGGTATATACAATACAATACCGGTAACTTTGAGTTGTTACGTTCAAAACAACGCTGGAATGACATTAGTTTACATCCCCTTGCAAAGAAAACTCACTGGGGGTTTGGGGCAAAGCAAAGCGAGTTAGCATTCTAAAATCGTTTATAAAAATAACATTTCTAAGATGAGTTGCTAAATATTTGTCCTGGACACTACAGCATTAAATAAGAAACTTTTTAAATAAAGAGGAAAAGTTGTCATTAAATTCCAGGACGCCTTTGACAGATATTCAGAAAATATTCAGGTCACCCTCATAATCATCGACTGTTTCCAGCCTGTGGCCGGGTCAGTTTGGTAAAATTCCTCCATCTTCCTTTATCCTTCCACCATTATTACTCCTTTATTTCTTAAATTCTTCTCCTATCACTTGCACACTTCCTGTTATCTGCTCCTCCCATCTCTTTTTTGTTCTCTCTTGCGGTATTTTTCCTACATACTTCATTTCCATCACTTTCTTTGTCATCCTCTCCTTCTCCATCCTCATTACATGCCTATACCATCTTACTCTTGCTTCCTCTACCATTTCATGTACTACCTATACCCCCACTCTTCCCGGATAACTTCATTCCTGATATTCTTGAAGCCACCATGTGAAGAAAATCAAACTCTTATGTTTGTATTGAAGCAATATTTTATTTATTTTGACAAAAAAAAAGTTCTTATTACAAAAACTGCAAAAACACTGACCTTTTCTTGCGTTTCCTACATCCCCGCCTTAGATGCATAAATCCTGGACGAGTTACAGCACGTATACTAGGGACAAACGGGTCGAAGAAGTTGGCACGCCTGACGGCCAGGGAAGTGAAAAGATAATAATCCAGGACTCATACCACCGTGGATGACAAATCGTGGCGAGTTAGAGCGTATAAACCCAGCTGAGCTCCAAGCTACACGGATTTACAATGGAACATAAACAAGGAATGTGTCGGCCCTGCCGAAACAAGGCAGCGGGGGAACTACGAGTGCGTGTTTCTTCAGATAACCGCAACAACAACAACAACAACAACAACAACAACAACAACAACAACAACAACCACAAACTGGGTTCTCTCGTGAAGTTATGAACACAACTTTATGAAATAGCTCATCGACGGATCCAGGGTGGCCAACTCCTTAATTATACTTACTTAGCACCACGTATTACTAACCATTCGGGTTATACGCTTAAGTACTAATTACGCTAATGGGTTAGGAATTGGTAAAGGTGAATATAGAGGTAGTGAACCCGCATTTGCGTGGAGGGTTGAGTGGAAAACCATTTAGGGAAAACCACCCTCCAGTTCCCCCGAGTGAGATTCGAACCTTGATCTCCCCGTCCTCAGCAGTCTGGCTCAACACGAAACTAGCGCGTTAGATAACTACGCCACCGAGGTGGGTAACTATATAATTGACCGAACACGTATGTCTGGATATTTGTCACGTGATATCTGTCAAATGCGTGGATCAATTTTTAACGAAATTGATTGGGACGTTCTTTGAACTTAGGCCGAACAACGTGTGTACATAAATTTTCAATCTGGTTACCCGTTTCAAAATGGTGGCCGCTTAAAAGGTTTTTCGTTTAATATCTCATATCAACTGATTTTAATTTATAATTCTAGGCAATCGATCGAGTACCTAGGGTGTATTTTTTTGGGACATATATTGTGAAACTGACATCTTAAACAATGTGAACTACTGTGATTCACTATGAATATAATGTAATATTGATTGATTATAGTATTAGGCTATATTTATCCTAAGTGTACCCAAATTTGCGTGGAGAGAGAGTGGAAAATCATTTTGGAAAAAACCCTCAGTACACCCGATCGATATTATGTTTGGTTTATAATTTACAATAAACCTACATCTGAAATTAGGGCACCGAACTGCTGATGACAGGGAAATTGGGGCTCGAATCCTGGTCGGGTGTATTAAAGGTTGTTTTCCTTAAATGGTTTTTTACTCTCTTTCCACGCAAATTCAGGTACACTTCCTCTAATTTCAACATTCCTCAACCTAATTCATTAACGTAATTTAGTACATATGCGTTTAAACTGAATAGGCTAAAACAAATATAAATTTTAATAAATATTAGTGCATTTAACTAAGGAAAGGTGAGTGTGTTTTCCCCATACGTTTACGACTCATGATTATTTGTTTATCCATCTAATTTCTCCAGAAGATGTCCTTTAGTGTCCATCAAAATATCAAAAAATTGCTTCTACAATCAACTTTTTTTATGTGCATTGCTACGTTTATGTTTTTCTGTACCGCTATTAGAGTATACCCTAGTCAGTCTTTATTTTTCCAGGGAATTAGCGGGAGATTTCTTATTGAATGGGCACGAGTATTTTCAGTTTGATGTTACATCTACCACTTCTTGCGAAGAGGGCGCCTGATACTGCCTCTACTTATCGGCTGTATAAGATGAGCGGGCTTGCCTACACAAGAAGTGCCTGGGGACTACCATCCAGCATTGTGCACGGGAGGGAGGAAGGTTGAAAGGGGTCGGGAGGTGTGTGTGTGTGTTTTGAGGGGAGGGGAGAGAAAATTTCTTTTACTTAAGGTGAGTTTAACAGGGGTGACGATTTGCGATTTAAAGCAAATAACGCTTGAGAATTTTTTCTATATAAAATGTAATCTTAAATATACATAATTCGACACAATGCTATGTACCTAATACTCTCTTTTATAGTTTATCTTCTTTTTTTGGATTTCACGTCTTACTACCCATAAAGGATATTTACATATTTATCACTAATAGGGATGCGATATATAAGGCGGAATTTGAAGAGAGTTAACCAGCATTTGCGTGAAGAAAGAATGGGAAAGGATTTACGAAGAAAAACAAAACTTGGCCCGGACTCAAACCGTCTATATCACCGTCATCAACCAACCAGACAGGACCAGTGAGGCCATAGTCTACGCTAAAAATATTATAAATATTAATAAAAATTGCATACATAGCTTATCTTATCTCTGATCAAGGCACTGTTTGTGCAATCAGCCTTTAGTTTTGAGTAAATATTTTGCGGTGTTTTTAGTTAGCAAAATTATTTTCTAGACCGGACCAATTTGTTATATATTAGTATGAAAAACTTCTTTAGTAAATGAATAATTAATGATTTGAAATTATTTTAACTCTTTAACTCGAGGATCGCCATGGCCAAGAAGGCTTTCAAGAAGAAGAGGTTACTGCTGACCAGCAAGTTGAGTTTGGAACTGAGGAAGAAACTGATGAAATTATACATTCGGAACATCGAGCTGTATGGAACAGAAACTTGGACTCTTAGGAAGATGGAAAATAAATACCTGGAGGGCTTTAAAATGTGGTGCTGGAGAAGACTTGAGAAGATCAGGTGGACAGACCGGGTGACAAATGAACCAATCCTAAGAAGAATGGGTGGGAAGAGAACCATTTTGGATGTGATTCTTCGGTGCAAAGCAAACTGGAGGAGACACATCCTTAGGAGGAAATGTCTTCTGAACGACGTCATAGAAGGAAAAGTTGAGGGAAAGAGGAGTTTAGGAAGAAGAAAGACTCAAATTTTGGATGACTTGAAGGAAAGAAAAAAAAATTCTGAGAGCTGTCAGAGGAGGCAGAGGACAGGGTGCATTGGTGGTCTAAGTTCATTTACAAAAGGAATGGACCTTTCTTAAGACATAACACCTTATAATAATAATAATAATAATAATAATAAAGATGAGATTGACGACTTTGTCCACATGCCCACCAATGCGAGTGTTAACGAATGATAACATTGAATAGCAATAAACGTATTTTAGAATTAAGCGATCCCCTC
>CABFWO010000004.1:880900-981388 GCA_902155825.1 Timema genevievae | reverse complement strand
CACAGCGTTATAGTATCCGTTTTGACTAAACAAATGGACTGGTTACTCTAAATAAATAAAGATGTATAGTTAGAATTTTATAGTAAACGCACCTACATTTGAGTGAAAGGAAAGTGGTAAACTATTAAAAGAAAAATCCCTCAGTTCACCCACCAGTGATTCGAGCAGTGATATCCCCACCGCTGGTAAATCAGAGTTATAGAGCTTGACATTTTAGAGCCGATGATATGAAGGTCATCTGAATGACAACGGTCCCCACCCTGATTTAAATGATCATTCAGAGGGGAACTGCTATCATTTGAATGATCTATAATGTATCGGCACTCAGACCACGTGTCCAGAAGGTTCGAACGAAGGTCGAAAGGGGGTTTGGTTAACGACATTGCCCACTTGGAGATTTCGAAGCTATTTTGAGAAGAAGGTTGCATCTTAACTAGACGCACCTAAGCAGTCTAAGCAGCACTATAACACACTTAGAAACCAATCCAGGAAATATAAAGAGAGGGTATAAAATTAGCAGTTCACACCGCGAGTCCTGATAACCCTTCCCCTCTTCCTCTGACGAGTTTACACAGTCACTTTAGTACTTGCTCCTTGAAAACATTGATTTGCTTTTTGAAATTACCTTTCTCTTGTTTTCTATTCTCGATATACAAAATATGCTACCACGGACTTTTTTTTTTAATCTACCTCCTGGCAGGACAACTCCTAGAGGACCTTTTCGTGGCTAAACCAAATAGCCTGAGTTGTAGATGATTTATTAAAAAAAGATACGTCTACAAAAAAGATATTTCAAGATAACAATAATAATTGTGTGACACTGTAGGACTATTTTAAAAATTATTTAAGAAATTTTTGTTTTTGTTTCAACGTTGTATCTTTAAATCTCGCTGAAATAAAACGTAAATTCACTAACATGGGAAATCCTGTCTTGATTTGTAGTGACGTCACAGGTAGGAAACGCCCTTGAGTATATATATCGAACCTTTCTGGGTTTATTTTTGGCAATTTTTGTGGAGCAACACTGGATTATTTACGCTGCCCATATGGCTGGCACCCCTGAATATCAAGCTGCAAGGCAAATAGCTGGAACATATTCTTGAGTAACGATCGTACATTCCACATTGTTCTCTCTCAACTGTAATAGAAGGGAATACATTAAACCAGACGTGCACACAAACTGTGCCTTAATGTAATCTTATGTATACAAGCTAAATATTGTTTTAGGAAGTACATCGGTGTTAGTTTCGTAAATTATTATTTGTGTATTGTCCCGACACCATTTTTAGGTGGGTTGGAAGGGGATACGAGAAAAATCCAGTGTTTTTTTTTGGTGTTTTCATTTTAAAACATTTTTTAAGTCAAAATATTCAACACAAACAAAGAGTTTAATTTTCTTCACATGTTTATATCAACAAATTGTTGAATGTCTGTCATGAGCATAGTGGCATTAGATGACAAACTTTTTAAATGAAGAGTAAAAGTTGTCATTAAATTTAAGGACACCATTGATAAATATCCAAGAACCGTTGAGGTCATCATGTGAAGAAAATTAAAGTTTATGTTTGTACCGAGGAATTGTTTGGACCGAAATTTGTTTAGAAATAAAAACGACAAAGACACTGACTTTTTCTTGCTACCCCTTTTATCCCACCTTAAAGGCTACAGTTATAGTATGATTTTGGTAGGAAGAACCTGACAGTTACTAAAATAATTTTAATATGTTCATAAATCCAGTCATGTTATCTACAACTGTCACTATTAATAGATAATATTATCAATACCTATAAAATAACAACAATAATATAGTAAAATGTTATCATTGTTGGCCGCAAAGAAATGTGTTTGAATTTTATACACTCTTTTTCAAATCAAAATTAGGGTATGGTAGGGGATTTGTTTTACAATACACTATATTTAAATTCACGGTGCATGTGATTGGCATTCATAAATACTCATTAATTAGGTAAAATATGTTGAAAATAGAAGAAGAGAGGATTTATTGAGAAGAGAACAGCAGAGAGATTTGTTCTATAAGTGTGTAAAGGAAGTCCCCTTGAAGTGTAAGGAAGTGTTATACAGGGCATACTTTGTACCCATTGTAACATATGCAGCAGAAACATGGACAGTAAATGTAAGAGAGACAAGGAAAGTGGAGGTACAGGGAGTACATGAGATAGTAGAGGAAGCAAGACTGAGATGGTATGGACATGTAATGAGGATGTTGGAGTACATGAGATAGTAGAGGAAGCAAGACTGAGATGGTATGGACATGTAATGAGGATGTTGGAGTACATGAAATAGTAGAGGAAGCTAGACTGAGATGGTATGGGCATGTAATGAGGATGTTGGAGTACATGATATAGTAGAGGAAGCTAGACTGAGATGGTATGGGCATGTAATGAGGATGGTGGAGTACATGAGATAGTAGAGGAAGCAAGAATGAGATGGTGTGGGCATGTAATTAGGATGGGAAAGAAGAGGATGTCGAAGAAAATGTTGGAAATGAAGTATGTGGGAAAAATACCGCAAGGGAAGCCAAGAAAGAGATGAGAAGAGAAGATAACAGAAAGTGTTCAAGTTAGAGGAGAAGAATGGAAGAAATTAAAGGAGGAAGAATGTTGGAAGGATATAGGAAGATGGAGGCATTTTACTAAACTAACCCGGCCACAGGCTGGAAATGGTTGGTGTTGTTGATGATGATGATTATATTGAATATTGATACCTGGACAAGGGAACCGATACCTGGAATTTGAGGGAAGTTAGCCTATATAGGTGTCATATCTTTTCAACACAAGCCTATATTTAAATGATGATTTGGTTTGCTTGTTACCACCTTTTTTTTTTTAGAACCGTGTCTTACTAACTGTTCGGGTAATACGTTTATGTATTAATTACGCTAATGGGTTTTAGGGATTAGAAAGACTATAGTTAGAGGAAGTGTCCTCGCATTTGCGTGGAGGGAGGGTGGAAAACCATGTTAGAAAACTACCCTCAGTCATTATACCTGACAGATTCGAACCTCGGTTTCCCCATCATCAGCAGTTTGGTTTATTGGTCAAGTATCAGAATGCGGTCACCGAAGCGGGTTATTATCACGTTAAAATAAAGTTTAAATACTTATTAGCTGTTGGATAAGATTTTATTAAGAGAATAAATTTTTTTGTTAATATTAATTAAAGTTTTAATTTGTGTGAATTAAATTAAATGATTAAAAAAGGATTAACACAGTATACTCGTATTATGGTTTCTATTAATTTGACTATTAATTCAACTTTTTCAAGACGTAAAAAATAAATGGAATATCATATCTTAACATCGAATGAATGGTACGGTAACATTGAATATAACAGGAGAAAAAAATTACAGT
Source organism: Timema genevievae (assembly GCA_902155825.1). Classification (NCBI taxonomy): domain Eukaryota; kingdom Metazoa; phylum Arthropoda; class Insecta; order Phasmatodea; family Timematidae; genus Timema; species Timema genevievae. Next base: position 978,018 of record CABFWO010000004.1, on the reverse strand, counting down.
CTGAAGATAATTTAGAGTTATATGACATTTTTAGTGTTTGTCTAGTTCTGAAAGGCTTCTTTAGACAAATATTCTTACTCTCTGTCACCACAGATTTTCTTTTGAAGAGATTTTTTATTTTGTTCACATTTATTCGGGGATCCAACAGATTTTTTCTGAAGATCTGGTTTATTCAGATCGTCCCATGAGACTGGGAAAGGATATTCAGGATGACACTCAGCTCCGGTGTAGTACAGCCCATTGAAGATCCTGGCCCCCTCCCCTATATCCAGTTTACTTATCATCCTCATTTCTTTAGTGCTAAGGTTGAAGTCGACGTGGTTAAAGTTTTCGATTAGCTGAGCGCATGAAACGGCGCCAGGGATGACGGGAACGCATTGCTGAGACCAGAATCTCAACAGGATTTGCGCTTGACATTTACGATGGCGTTTTGCAATTCTTCTGATGACTGGATCGCACAGGACCTCCGGAAAAGACTTGTGGCTGTACCCGAAGCAGTTCTCGAAATAAGTTTTAGACAGCGGCGATCCCAGGGAGGCGTACGCGGTTATCGGGACGCACTTTTTAAAACAGAAATCTACCAATTTTTTTTGTTGGAGATAAGCGTGAAGCTCGATTTGGTTGGTGGAAATAGGGATTTCCGATACATCTAGTAAGCACTGCACCTGCCTCTCGTTGAAGTTAGATACGCCGATAGATCTTATACAACCTCTTTCGACTTGTTCTTCGAGAGCTTGCCAAATAGCCACGATATCCGTGTCCATATCCAAAACGTGATTTCCTCTCTCGTCCGTAGCTATTCGTCCGAACCCACTTCTGTTGGGTTCAAAGCCGAAAGGGATGTGGATGAGGTAGAGGTCGAGGTAATCCAGTTTCAGACGTTCCAGAGAAGCCTCGACGTAGTCTTTGACGTCGATGGCCCTGTTGCCAACAGGTGGAAGTTTGCTCGAGATGAAGAGCTGCTCTCGTGAGACAATACGGCATTCAATCGCCCTTTCCAGAGCCTTACCGATGGCCTCCTCGTTCATGTAGACGAAAGACGTGTCGATGTGGCGATAACCGATTTCCAAGGCCATCTGTACGTAGTCCCTGATTTTACTAGGAGGCTGAAGGAATGTTCCCAAGCCCATAATGGGCATGTTATAACCGGAAGGAAGTTTTATATAGGATAATTTATCGGGTCCCTTATTGATGATTTTCTTTCTGAACCATTGTTTCACAGTGGAGTATCTTCTTGATAATGAAGCGTTTGCAACCGTTCTCACTGACATTTTAGTAGAAAAAAAAGTATGTATAAAACAATAAAAATTAATAGTTTGTAACAAGATAAGTGATGCTCACGGGCTCATTATTAACCAAAATTAGTTATGTTATCGGTAAAATATATACAAGAATAATATTTTCATCAAAAAAACCCTATAAACTATCATCTGACCTTTATATTTATGGCAAAAATTTGAGGGTTATGTTGAACACGTGTAAAAATTTAGACCAAAGAGAACGAATGAATAGAATGAACAACACTAAAACGATCAGTGTTGATATAGCTAGGTCATTTCCTACAAACTACCATCGAGGTATAAATAAAATTTAATTTGCTTGTACCCGCCTCGGTGGCGCTGCTCTCGCAGTAGACTAGATTGCCGATGGTCGAGGTTCGAATCTCGGTCGGGTGTACTGAGGGTGGTTTTTCCAAAATGGTTTTACACTCTCACTCCAGGTATAGGTGGGTACACTTCCTATAAATATAACCTTCCTAATACCTAAAACCATTAGCGTAATTAGTATGCTACATAAGCCTATAAACTGAACAGGTAGTAAGACGCGTGTTAAAAAAAATACTTATGTCGACCTAATGTACACTAAAGTTAAAACATAAAAGTCTTTTTTCTTCTAAAACTAATCATTCTATCAAATTTAAGGTGTAATATCCCCAAGTAAACGATACCTTTTCCCGAGTATTATACCGTGATATTCACTAGGATTGCACGCAAGTTTGAAAATAACACAGCTATATATATATATATATATATATATATATATATATATATGTGTGTGTGTGTGTGTGTGTGTGTGTGTGGATATTGGTATATTATGTTTATAATATTTTTAATTTTTATCCTGGTATATATATTGTCTTTGTGTAAGGTAGTCAACCCTTAGTGGAAGCAACTCTAGAAGCTATTGTTCAAATAAGAGCATCAATGATCATTTGATATATTATTGGGTAACCTGGTGATCTGGGGGTAAGGTGTCAGACTTCTGTGCTGGGGGTCCGGGGTTCAATCCTCGGTCCCGACACAGATTTATCTGATTGCCCAAACCCTTCCTTCACCTCTGACAAGACGTGTATTAACCACAACTTGTGAATGTGTGGAATACCAGGACTCCACCGTGGTTCGGATCCCACGTTAAACTGTAGGTCCTCCATTTCATCTCACAATCACCCTACCATTACACATTAGCGTAAGTGCGTATAACCCGAACGGGTAGTAAGACGTGGTGCTAATAATAATAATGATATATTATTGTATTTTATGTAGGTCCAATATGAAGAAATTACTTAAGAGTAACTGATACAAGGCTTTATTTTACATAAAATACTACTATACATAATTTTACACTTTACACATATGAAAGATATTAACACGAACTTAAAAGATTTCAGAAATAAATCTTTGACACTTAAGATACAGTATATACATTTTTGGATATATTTATTGAAATTAATTTTATTAAATATCTTACCTTAGTTTTCTATTTTTGTTATTTTCAAGGATTCTCCCAAATTATACATCTGTGTTTTTTTTTGAGTCAAAGACATAGCCATCTAGATACAAATATTTAATAGATGAATTGCTATAAAACTTTCATGTATTCTTTTTTATTTCACTAACAAAATCAATGGAGAGCTTAGTACACATGTGTTCTTTACAAGCTATATGGAACATGGCTACTGAATGAACTACTGTATGGTCAAGACGTTTACGCGTGGGTTCCTTTGAATTTTAAATTTGGAAATAAACATATAGAAAAGAGAGTCACACGATTTATCATCTTTTGAAAAACTTAGGTGAAAAACTTGAGAAACAAATGCAATCTTGGCTTACCAACCAAATTCTGAAAATTGAAAAATGACACCTGGACACGGGAATCGAACCCGGGACTTTTGGCTTAGTATGCCAAACCAAAAATATGACGCAACAAGTTATTAAAAAATGACCGTCTCATAAAATTTCCTTGCGGTAAATTCTACTTGTTTGGGTTTAATCTTATTAATATCTCAAAAAATAATTAGGTTACTATATTTATTATAAGGCTTTATTATTACCAGAAGATAATAGTTTAACACTTTACAAACTGTTGTTTAGTGATTATGAAAAAATCTGATATTTTCTAAAATTATATATATTACATAATATCTATATATTATTATAAATTACTCGCTTCAGTGGCCGATTGGTCTAAGGCATCACTATCGTGTTAGACTGGCTTTCTGATGACACGGAGGTCGGGGTTTCGCTCCCAGTCGGGTCTACTGAGCGTGTTTTTTACTAAATAGTTTCCTCACTCACCTTCCACGCAAATGTGGGTATATTACCTCCAACATAATCGGCCCTGTGGTGTAATGGTCAATGCACCTGGCTACAAGTCGAGGGGTTTCGGGATCGATTTCGGCTTAGGTCTAAGTGTTTCCACTGGTTCCACACCCTCATACTCACTATCACCATCACCTCATCTCATCGGGACACGGAAAGAGCCTCCACGGAAAGGATGTACGATTAGTACATTCGGGCATATCCTGGGCAATGATACATTAGTACTGGCTAGTCTTTCCACAAACTGGGCTACGAATGATGTAGCCCAGACGCTCAATATTATATTACCTTTAAAATGCTTCCTTTCTCAGACCTACCCCATTAGATTAGTTAACATATATAGGTATAATCTGAACAGGTAGTAAGACTCGGGGGAAAAAAATAATAAGAATATTTTTTTTTCAAAAAGTTTATTTAAAAAAATACATATCTAAATTTATAAACACATGTTTGTCTCATTTTAGAGCACTTCCAAGACATATGTTAATGTAGTTACAAGTAGTAATCCTACGATTACGTGGGATATAAAAGCACCGTGTAAACTAGAGGCGGCGGCATGGGCGCCTGTACGGCGTCTGTACGCCCGTGCCGTCGACTCTTCGAGAGAATGCACCTGTCTGGGGGTAAGAGATAGAATCTGCTGCATGCTCATCATCTCTATGGTCTGTAACAAGGAATAGAACTGGAGTAAGGTACAACTTTCATTGGAAATAGTAAAGTTAAAAGATCTACTTTCAATTAGTCTCATATTAAGACAGGTTTTTTAAAATCACAGGTTATACGCATATATGATCTTTAATCTAATGGTGTAGGGATTAGGAAGTGAGCGCTTTAGAGGTACTCTACCCGCATTTATGTGGAAAGAGAGTGGAAAACTATGTAAGAAAAATCACCCTCAGTAGACCCAACCGGGACTTAAACCCTAATCTACCCGTTATCAGCAGGCTAGTACAACAACCAGAGTGACGCCTTAGACCATTCAGCCACTGACGTAGGTATCAAGTCATGCTATCTGCAGTTGTTAGTTTAGATATGCATATTATAAATATCTACAAAATAATACTAGTAAAATATTAAAATGTCATCAATTTTGGCCGCAAACAAATATATTTGTATTTTATAAAAAGCCCTTGCTATGAAAATCGGTTTATAGCTGTGTGCTATGCTACTGGTCCAATACCTTAGCTCAGTCGGTAGCGTGTCTGCCTGCTGAGCTAAGGGTCCCGGATTCTGTTCCCGGCATGACCGAAAATTTATCGTTGTTGAAATATGGGTTTACCCTTTCACATTGATAAATTAACGGCTGGGGACTGGATGTTGTTCCTGTCCTAGTCTTAAGTTAGATTATAAGGCAAATGAAGCTACGATAAGCCTAGCCAGTCGGTAGTGGAAAATATATGTCTTGAATAAAATACTGACCTAGACCACAGGCTGGAAACAGATTGTGTGCTATGGTGGTATTATGATCGGTCACCTATTCATAGAAGATGGGAGCTCATACATTTAAATATCACGAGACAGATATACTAATCTACAACTGACAATAAATAAAATATACAATTAATTATTTCGAAAAAACTATCAGATAGATTTATAATCATGACTATATTGTGTCATCGAACTACTTTTCTTCTAGCTTGATTAATTCGACGAAAGTAGTAATTCAGGAAAATGAATAATGTATCCATGTGTGCTATTCATAAATAGTTAAACTCTGTTCTACTGTGTTATTTGTATTCATCAAACAAAATAGAACTAAAATTATGTTTTTCTTTTAATCAACAGCTAAAGTTTTCTTTTAAAAAAAATAATTACAAACTTATAAAAGAAGATACATAAATTAGTTAACCAGAATTGACCAAAAACAGATTATTTCTCAACATCCAATAATACTCAATACGCCGTTTGATGAATACAATCTTTATTATTTAATCTCAAAGAGCAATACATTAAAACGTCAAAACACTTTTTTTTTACACATAAAGGGGTGTTTGGGCACACCCGGCAGACCTCGTACGCTCGCCAATGGAAACTACTGTACTGACCGGCCCCGTGATAAAGTGGTCAGTACATCTGGCTACGAGCCTAGAGGTACCGGGTTCAATTCCCGGTAGATACCTTGGGTATTTTTTTTCCGAAAACAACAGTCACCAGGGTTTGGTTAGCTAGACTTAAGTCAGGTTTAAATGTTTCCACTGGTTCCACACCTTCATACTCACTATCACCATCACCTCATATCATCGGGACATGTAAAGAGCCTCCACGGAGAGGATGTACGATTAGTACATTCGGACGTCCCCTGGACAATGGTACATTAGTACTGACTAATCTTTACACTATCGAGCTACAATTTTGTTTTATTATTGTATGGCATATAACCTGGTGGTACATACAATCCAGTTCAGTCCCCTGTAAGCAGACCATTGGTCGCTCTGGTGGCACAGAGCGTTACCCGGGGTAAAACATAGGAGGTTGTCTAGACGTCGCGTCGTACCAGTAATGAGATGATGTGATGATGGTGAATATGGAGGTGTGGAGCCAGTTGGAGTCTTAAACCTAACTTAAGCCTAATTTACCAACCCCTGGTAAACGTTGTAATAATTCCTCTTAAGAGAAAAATACTCAAGATATCAGCCAGGAATCGAACCGGGACCTCTAGCTTCGTACATATCCAGGTGCACTGACCACTACACCACGGGGCTGGATCTACAAATGATGTAACCCAGACGCTCATTATTATTATTATTGAAAAATGTCGTACCTTAGGTTTGATACCCGACATGCACATCGGTTTGATCGTGCGCAGATCTTCCTCGCTCACGGAGGCAAGTAGACCCCCCAAGAGGGTCGTCTCGTTCCCAGTCCATGTCCCTGGGGACCCCATGTTCCCACTAGAAAGTGCCTTCCCTAGAAGCACCTGCGGACGGTGGAAAATTGGTTAATCAGTGCTGTGATTATATCTCAACATAATTTGTTGGATTCACTTGATCTTTTTTTTTTTCTTTTGTTCTTTAAAATATTATCTGAGCTTTGAATCACACTTTATTCGTGAAATATTTCCAATCCATCGTAGCTACCATGTGAAATACTGATTAACTTTCACGCCAGTATTTATTCGAAGAAACAAAGTATTTATTATATGGGTGATCGATCAACTCTCTAGGGTGGGAATGTAGAGAATGGGAGGAAAATTCGGTGTTTTTGAGGTTTTCATGGCAAAACTTTTTTTTTGGACAAAATAAATCAAATAAAATAACACTCCAATAAGGCCATAAAGTTTAATTTTCTTCACATGGTGATATCATCAACAGTGGTTGAACATCTGTCATTATCATGGCGGCATTAGGCGAAACACTTTTTTAATCAAGAGTAAAAAGTTGTCATTAAATTCCAGGACGACCTTGAAAGATATTCAACAACTGTTGATATCACCATGTGAATAAAATTGTGTTCCATGTTTGCACTGAAGCAATATTTGATTTAGTTTGACCAAACAAAGTTTTGATATGAAAACTTCAAGAACACTTACTTTTCTCGCGTTAGCTAATTCCTCAACTTAAGACTTACGAGACACTTAGGTTCAGGTACATTGTTTGGTGACCCACCAAGATTTATAAGGCATCTCCACAACAATAATAGCCAGTTACTCTGTACAACCGAAAAAAATCTCGAAACCCATAAGATCTAAGAAGCTTACATTTTTCAGAAAGTTATCTCTTAACCCAAAAGGATGCAGGAAAACATGTTGGCCAAAATTTTCCATGGGGGGTGGAGTGGGGGGACGCTAGAATATTTTATTTATTTTGTCAATAATAAATGTTGGGACAACAAGCTAGAAAGTAATATTTTGAATTCAAACGTCCTTTAAAAATAGTTTTGGCAATAGCGTGTTTATTTTATAATGATTCGGTTGAGTTTACAAGCCTGTGCAATAGGAAGGGGGTGAGGTAGGGGTAGGGGGGAATGTTATGAGTGTGTAAGTTTTCCAACTAGCCTCCTTCTGTTGCGGGCTACAGGCTCCCAAATTATCGAAGAACTTCTCTTTCTTGAACACAGCGTCTGGGATGCGCCTCAGCTGATGGACGGAAAACCCACACACTAGCCCGTTGATTCTGTGAAATAACAATTATTATAGTCACCATATCGAGACAATCGATTTTATTTAGACATCCAACAAAATATTTCAAACAAAGCGTTTCCTCAGTTTACGAGTATATTTAACTGGGCCATTTTTCATTTCATTTATTGGAGGTATTTAACGTGCACTTTCTAAACCGACTAATTATATCGACAAAAAAGAATTTCTTTGAGCGGGAGTGAAAGGGCCCACCACATTGTCGGGAAAGGTATTTCACATACCTTCCAGGATTCTTTTACATGTCCACAATCGACATTGGACCGACGGCTTTACTTCCCATCCAAAGGGAATGATACTAAGTTACGGATTTTTATCGCCCAAGAAAAATACGCCAACCCCTGATAGGTTTGATACCACAATCATCACGTCCTGAGGCGAGTACTTTACTCCAAGACCCCCTCGAGGTCGACGCTTTGGTACCGATATTTTAGCTGACTTAGGATAAATTACGGACCTCACAGACCTGGTCCCTTAATTCTGATAGAACCACATCAGTGGGAACTCTTACTCTTAAGTCAATATAATTCAGTCTGGTTTGTTGGTATCGGGGAGTTCAGAGTTAGAATACACCCTGGCACATTTCCAAGGCAATTTGATCGGAAAACTTTCATCCAAACTAAAGAATAAGGGGATACCTCCAAGCAGGCCCTTCAGTACCCATATAAATTCTTAAAAGGAGCTGGTGGTATCCAAGGGCCACAATTCCTAAGATCTTAAGCGTAAGACTAAAAAAGTCAAAATATACCTGACAACCTGTTCATCATCGTTAAATACATTCGGGTGTGTTTTGACGAGGGCGTGCGTTAGAATACCCATCTGGCGACGACTGAAACCTTCCATGTCCCCCAGAAAATCCACAATCTCCCAGTCGGCAAGGTTCAGTAGGGACAGATCACTGTCAGGGATGTGCATCAGGAGTTCTCCATACTCTTCAAGCTCCTCCACCTGAAACAAACAGAGCTCCTTTACTCTCACACTGAACATAATACATTTAGAGCGCTATGTGAATATCTGCAATAGTATCAGGATTATTATTATTAGGTGATTTGTCTTAAGAAAGGTCCATTCCTTTTGTCAGTGAACTTAGACCATCAAATGCCCCCTGTCCTCTGCCTCCTCCTTCAGCTCCCAGAATTTTCTTCTTTCCTTCAAGCCATCTATTATTTGATTCTTCCTAAGCTCATCTTTCCCTCAATATTTCCTTCTATTACGTCATGCAGAAGACAGTTCCTCCTAAGGATGTGTCCGATCCAGTTTGTTTTACACCGAAGAATCACATCCAAAATGGTTCTCTTCTCACCCACTCTTCTTAGTACTTCTTCATTGGTCACCCTGTCTGTCCACCTGAGCTTCTCAAGTCTTCTCCAGCACCACAATTATTCAAAGCTATCCAAGTGTCCAATATAAGAATAGCGGTTGAAAATAGAATTTAAGGGTGGATTGGGGGGATAAAACAGCGGATGGTGCTGCAAACAGCCAAATTAAATTCTATTATTATTTTTTATAAAAAGCATTTAAAAGAATAATAAAAATAAATAGTGGAATTTAAAAAAAAGTGCCTATTTTGTCTAGAAATGTTGTGCGCGCAATTGCTGAAGAGTAAATATTAAGCAAAATAAGTAGACTACAACAGATTTACGTTATTTAGACGGGATTGGTTTCGTATAATTATTAATTCGCATTAATATTACTATGTCATATTTTAACTGGTGTAATGGTTATGATTGTTATTACATTATACGTGAATACAGATACAAGACGAAGCTCGTGGATATGGATTAAGACCTTGCGGATGTGAAATCAGATGCGGATGTATAAAGTGTATATATATATATATATTAGAACGTAGCCTAACGGATTACACGCTTATGTAATTATTACGATAGTGGGTTAAGGATGGATGAGGTTTAATTTTAGAGGACTTGTACCCGCATTTGCGTGGAGGGAGGGTTAAGAACTAGTTTGTAAAAAAACTTCAGTACATCCAACCGGGATTCGAACCCATATCTTTCTGTTATCAGCTGTATAGTCTATTTAAAGATTGACGCCTTATACCATTCGGCCACTGGAGCGTATGGAAATAATTATATATATATATACACACACACACAAGTGAGTACCTTAAGCTCGGAGGGATTCCTGCCATCTTTAAACACCTCCCAAACGGCAATCTTGGTGGCCTCACTCAGTTCCATCCTGTTGACGGCCCACAGAAAGCTGACCAGGGTCTCTCTGGGGATCTTCTCAATCTCCTTCACCGACCCGTTGAGTAGTAGCATCGTCACGTCATTCACTCGCAGGCTGATAGGAGCGCTCCAATCGTCACAGTCAGAATCACCGTCTGTTGCACCAGAGCATGACACTTCTCTGGGTTCTGTGACACGATACTATCGATATTGTTACGGACAAAACCAATGTGGAGACAATAGAAGGTAGCGCCAGATGGAGAAAGGCATCTGATCGGCAGAGCTTGTGACGTCATCAGGTTGAGGGGAAGAGGAGCTTAGGAAGAAGGAGGATTCAAAGATCGGATGACTTGAAAGAAATAATAAGATTCTTGGAGCTAAAGGAGCTGGCGGAGGACAAGGTTCATTGGGGATCTAAGTTCACTGACAAAAGGAATGGACATGTCAGAAAACAGAACATCTAATAATAAGAGCGTAATAATAATACACTAGCGTAAATATTGTATATATACCTATAATCCGAACGGTGCTAAAAAGAAGGGAGAAAACAGTAACGTATGATTGCTATCCTCTCATTTGGTAGTCGAAGGTCTAAGTTGTCACTCTTAGGATATACTGTATTGCCGATAAAGGGAACTTGATGTATTAATCCCTATCGGGTCTACTAAGGGAGGTTTTTCCAAATGGTTTGCCACTTTCACTTGACGAAAATTCAAGTTCATTTCTTCTAAATTCAACCTTAGCCCGATAGTTTTAATGTGTGGAATACCCGAACGGGTAGTAAGTAACACATGGTGCACGAGACATAAATTGATAGTTACCTTTGCTGGAGAGAGTGTAGCAGGAAGAAATGGCACCATCCTGGCCACAGGTGAGGTTCTCACATATCAGGTCCAAACAGGAGTTGAACTGGCTGTCCTCTAGTTCAACCTGTTGGGTCAGATTGAACGTCATATTCACCTGGAGGAGACTTAACGTCCTAGCGGTTCGGATGATACTCAGAAAAACTAAAAATAGGACTAGTAATCTTGCGTACTTTTTTTCAGTCATCAGTTTTACACTGGATTCACAAGAAAGCTTTCGACTTTGAACTAAGTTTGATTATTTATTATATAATCGATTATTTACTTTATTACTTTATATAAAATGTTACTTTCCAGTTAATGACGTAAGATGTAATGTAATTATGTTTTTTATTGGAAAGTAGTGTCATTAAAGTAAACATAGAGGTTATGTTTAATCGTTTATAAATGGCTGCTTTTGTTTATTTATAAAGATTAAATTATAGACTAAACTTTTTTTAAATAATTACCAACATCTCAATATTTGAAGAAATATCTCTTTAAAATGCTCTCCTCATTACTAAACAATCTTAATTATTTCCGCTTAGTTCCAGAGTAAGTGTTTTACATTAATTTATAATGATACACACTCAATTCTAATATTATTATACGTTTTATTTTCTTGCGAATGGAAGTTTGGAGAACCTATTAGAAAATATAAATATATTATTTGCGGTAAACTTTAATAACATTTTACTATATCAATAGTATTATTTTATAGGTTATATTATCTATCAAACGTGAAAGCTGTAAATCACATGATTTGACGTACAGGCTCATAAAAATTATTTTCTTAACTTTTTAACTGTCAAAAAGGTTTTTTTTTATCAGAATTGCACTGTACTGCTTATAGTTTGCTGCTGTAAATTTACTTTTTAAAATATGTATTATATGTAAGAGAAACCAAATAACAGATACTAATAAAAATTCACACTCAATTTTTTTTATGATTATAAATTTATTCAATATTATATATGTCTTTAATCTATCTTATCTATATTTGACATTTAATAAATATTTACTTATACATTTTTCAAAATCATTAAAAGAGAATTATATTAAATCCAACACAAAATTCATTAACATATATACAAGCAATTAAAACAAAAAACTTAAATAGCATAAACAATGTTCCAATAACATTAATTAAATCTAAGACCCTTTATAAACAAATGTGTCAGGTTGGAGTATATTCTGAACTGGAGATTTTGGAGGCCATAATACAAATTTAATTTTGACAGTTTAAGGTCAAAAATTCAAAACAATATAGAGCTCAATATATCAAGCCTATTGGAATAGCCGGTAAGAATAGGATTGAATACTTTTATCCAATACTGTACAAGGTAACTCTAATCTTTCTAACATTTGAAATATTACTTAACACACACTTTGAGATTCGGCTGTCACTTCTACAACCAACTTGTCAAACTTATAAAACATTTGTCAGGTAAATTAATAAGAACATAATTTTTCAACCGTAAGAAAGTGTCAACCCTAACCATGAACGGACTATATCTGTCATAGAGACCTAACCAAGAAAAGAGGAAGTAACATCGTAGGGTTAAGAGCCCGGGATTCGATTGAGCTGCCACCACTCATGAGCATAATGCCTGTCCGTCTCCTGTACATATTCATCGCGGGTACACTTAACTCTTCCAGTTGATTCTGAGATAGAGCCATCAGCTGATTCTTGTTCATCTGTTTCACAGCCTGTAATCAACATACCGGACAATCAGAAATAAAGTTACCACGTGGACGAAAGTGCTACAGAAGTCACTAGATCTACTTTAATGTCGGTGACCTGGTGGTCCAGGGGTAAGGTGTCAGACTTCTGTTGCTGAAGGTCCGGGTTTCAATCCTCGGTCCAGCACAGATTTATCTGATTGCCAAACCCTTCCTTCACCTTTGACAAGAAGTGTATTAATCACAACTTGTGAATGTATTTAATGCCAGGCCTACACCGTGGTTCGGATCCCACGTTAAAATATAGGTCCTCCATTTCATCTCACAATCACCCTACCATTACACATTTTAAGTGCGTATAACCCGAACGGGTAGTAAGACGCGGTGCTAATAATAAGTTTCTGTGGTTGAATAATCTAAGGCAATATTCTGGACTGCCAATGACGGAGAGATCGATGTTCGAATCTCGGTCAGCTGTACTAAGGATTGTTTTTCCACTCTACCTCCACACGGATGTGGATACACCTCCTCTAAATATAACCTTCCTTATTCCTAAAAGCATTAGCGTAATTAGTACATAAGCATATAACACGAACGGGTAGTAAGGCACTGTGCTAACTATAAATGTAGATTAGACACAAAGGTTATTAATAGCTTAATCTATGAGCCGGAGATGAGTAGGATATCTTTAAAGGAAATACACACACATTAGCGTGGAGAGAAGATGTGAGACCACAGAGAAAATATCAGTTATAAACCGTCTCTAATACACCCGGTTGAAATTTGAGCTCAAACCTCCACGTCAGTGGGAAATAATTGCAATGTGAATCTAACGCTTTAGACCACTTGATCTCTCATCCCGTTTTACAACACCCCTTCCTCTCCTCAACCCTCTCTCCCATGAATCCTCTGAGGAAAAGAGAGCAAAGTGCCTTCGCCGCCGCAGAACTGATCGTGTTACTCTGGTCTATGTAACGGTAGCCCTTGAAGTGAGTACCTCTGGGGCGAACCCCGCCACTGCGATGGGTCTGATGGAGCTCAGCTCCTCGGGGCTCAAGTAGGACACGATGGGCCCCAAGAAGTTGGTGTCGTTAGCACTCCAGCCCGAAGGTACCCCGAACACCGTCATGGACGTCATCTTACGTAGGATAACCTGGGGATCAGGACAGGCTTTGAACACCCGTATCAGAGGCTGAATGGTCTAAGGCGTCACTCTTGTGTTAGACTAGACTGCCGATGACGGGAAGTATGAGGTTCAAATCTTGGTCGGGTGTACTGAGGGTGGTTTCCCCACTCTCCATCCCCGCGGATGCGGCTACAACTCCAGTAAATATAACCACCCTCACCCCTAAAACCATTAGCGTTAGTAGATAAGCGTATAGCCCGAATGGGTAGTAAGACACGGTGCTAAAAAGAGCATATAATATTAAAATGACATAAATTTAAAATACATAATAATAAAAAATCCTATAATTTGAACTCATTTCACACCATTAGGTAATAAACATCACCTAGTTAAATATAAACTGAAGGCGTCTACTGTCATTATCAAATTGATTTATAACTTTTTCTACAAAACCAGCAGTCGATATTAATTCAAAATGTAGTATTATGATAAGTTTTATTCGGAAATCCGTCGAGTGGATGTAGTCAAGGGCGCCCGCAAATAAATAAATGTTAGAAGTAGTTTAATAAAATATAAAGGTAGTTAAGTTACGCCCAACAGTGTTCGGAACTAGCGCTCAGAGCCCCGAGCCGACAAACGGAGAGCTATAGAATATAACCAATTATTAACTACTAGATAGTTTTTGTGGTACTTAGTATTTTTACTCTTTAAGGTGACCAAACGTCCCAATTTAATCAGAAGAGTCATTTTTTTATTCTTTACGTCAAGACTTTTTTTTTGGGGCTTGAATCTAGTTAAAAATCTGAATAAAGCATGTCAAATTTGATCCATTTAATCGAAACCCCCCCAAATACTATCGGCTAAATTTTAAGCATGTTTCTTATTTCCAGAAGTCCTGGATGACCTTAAAACGTCACTTTTAAGGCTTCAATCCAATGGTAGGAATATTAAAGAGTGCCACAAAGGTTTATTATTAAAATATGATCACTGGGGGATGTTGTCAACATTAAAACACTGATTTACAGCCACGTATCATTGAAATGAAACATCCATAGTAATTTTATAACACGAAAAACATAAACAGCAATACATGATCTCTTGGACGAGACACGCATCGGGAAATAACTCCCGACCGTGCGCCTGCAAGGTTTGCTACCGCAAAAAGTACACACAAGTGTACATCCTATTGCGGAGAAGTCAAAGAATGATTAACCATTCGCCACACGCTCCCTTAAACTTTAAAAGCTAATATTATAAAATTTAATCAAACACGTCAGATCCGATTCAATTAATCTAAAAATAAAAGCCAATGAATTCGGATGAATTTGGAACATTTTTCTTATGTTGTATCTTATTTTCAGGAGACAAGGATTGCCTTAAAAAGCGTCTTTTGAGGCTTCAATTTAATGAACTAACCCGGGAATCCCCTCAGTTTGCACCCCCTTGGAGAAATTCCCGCGGGCGCCCGTGGATGTTGTGACCATATAACACGATTGGTGATTGTGAAATATTTGAAGAAAAAAAATTGTAAGATAAATTTGAAGATAAATTTATTTTTAACGTCTTATTGTAAAAGAAAATATTTCATGTATTAAATTAATTTGGAAATTCCAGGGTCGGGGGCAAGTGCCCCCTTAGCCGTTACTACGGGTGCCCACGACTGTAGGGTTGTTAAATTATAGATCATATTTTGGTCACGAAACTAGTTTATTACAAGCAATCTTTCATGGACATGACTGTAATTTTATTTAGACAATATTTCATACTTAGTCCTTGCTATATCTTTATATTGTACACACGTTTACAAAAAAAAAACCTTAATAATTCTTGAAGATGACGGAAGTGTAATTAAAAAGCAGACAATACAAATAATTATTCTGCTACCAGGGCTATGTAACCAGCCAACACGCCTGGTTCTGACGCGACGGATCAGTGTTTTATTTTTACCATTGGCATGGCGGGAGATTTTACTACATCATAGTGTTAACGTATTTTTTAAAGTCTTCAAGTCCTCAAAATATCATCTTCATCATAGTGTCCGCTTAGGTTAAGGTTTTGTTTTTTCATTTGTACTTTAGCAAAAGGGATGTTAACTAGTGGACACGTGGACTAATATGTAAACAATTAATCTAGTAAAATTTGGTAATGAATGGGAGGTCAAGGTTCGAATCTCGCATGGGTATACTAAAGTTTTTTTCCCTAAATGTTGTTCTATTCTTCCTAGGCAAATAAAGGTATGTTTTCTTTAAATTTTATCTTCGTTATCTCTACTCACTAGAGTAATTATTCGTACGTGTTACACCCAATTAGTGAAACTGACCAGTTCATGAATCGGGCCAATTTCTGACAATTCCATGAACTAGCTTTTCTTCCTACCATTTCACAAACTGTGCTAAAAATAAAGTCCAGTTCATGAATTGTTCAGCGCTTATGCTGCCTAGTTCATTAATTTGATATTTAATAAACTGGGCAGCTCCAATCGTCACCCAATTCATGAAATGGACGAGGTTTTGCCCGGTCCATGAAATGGACAAGCTAGGAACAGGTTCGATCTTAAGTTGATTTAACCTTTAATTGTTTTAAAATGGAAGGTTAGGTTAAGTTAGGTTGGCTTGGTTTAATAAAATATCTTAAAACCAATTTCAGTTAAGCTTGTAGTAGATATTACAATAAGTTCCAGTTCATGAAATGGGCTGTTTCCCTATTGGGGTGTGACAAAGTATACAAAATAACTAATTAATCTAAAGAGTATAAATCCTCACTCTTTTTTAAGACCTAAAAACCATCACCATTGCACCCGACCAAGATTTGAACCCCAACCTCACAATCAACGGCAAGAAATTGGAGTGTAATTCCTACACTATAAGGGGGGTCAAGTAGAAAGGTAGGTTTAAGAAAATATAATAAAACTGTGGTTTATTTTTGCGATCAACATTGAACAAATATTATCTTATTATTATTATTATTTAAAAAACCTCCATAGTTCTAGCCCGTAAGTGACAAATGCAGATCACATGACTTGACGTATGAATAAGTGAGAGTAGAATCCCACTCTTGTTCGTCACGGGGTGAACAGCTAAAATATTCTCCATGAAAATAAAAAAAAGGGGGTGGGCCACGGGACCTGCTTCTTATAGTAGAAGACATCCGGTTGTAGTTCGTACACCTCCTCTTCCTTGATGGCCTCCAACTCTGACGTCGGGAACCCGCACAGAATCCCAAATATCCTAAACAAAGATCGTGACGAGAATAAGCTCTCAATTCTCATAGGAAACCCGTTATTTGAAAACTGGGGACTCATGTTAACATAATGGAGGGGAAAAAAAATACATTTGTTTTTACATTCTTAGCTCGTTTGATTAGTTATTATTATTTTTCTTATTATTAACACCCCGTCTTACTACCCGTTTGGGTTATATGAGCTTACGCTAATGTGTAATGGTAGGGTTATTGTGAGATGAAATGGAGGACCTACAGTTTAACTTGGGATCCGAACCACGGTGGGAGGCCTGGCATTCCACACATTCACAAGTTGTGATTAATACACGTCTTGTTAGAGGTGAAGGAAGGGTTTGGCAATCAGATAAATCTGTGCCGGGACCGAGGATTGAACTCCGGACCCCCAGCACAGAAGTCCGACACCTTACCCCTAGACCACCAGGTCAACTGTTTGATTAGTAATGTAAAGATACATTATACAGTAATCAAGAAGAGAGCTACGTGCTTATGAGGCCACATGGTTTAAGGCACTGCTTTCGCAATTTACTGAACTACCAATGATGGGGATATCATGGTTCGACCTCCGGTTGGGTGTAACAAAGGTGGTTTCTTTCTAAATGGTTTCCCTTTCTCTCTCTCTCCACGCAAATATGGAGACACTTCCTTTAAATTAAAACGTACCTATCCTCAACCCATTAGCCTAATAAATACATAGGCGTATAACAAGAACGAGCAGTAGTACAATTTCTCCATTCCTTGCAACACTTTCCTTACTATTGCCCAGCAAAGCTAAATCATCGGCGTATTCTAATAGTTTCATCGCACTATTTAGTGTCAACCCTTACCTACTCTCTTGAAATACCATAAAAGCATACTCTAATGCTAGATTAAAAAGTAATGGGGGAAGTGCATCTCCTTGTTTCATTCTATTATGTATTTCGAAAGTGTCTGATTAAAATAAGTACTATGTATATATAATGCTAAGCTATTTTCTGAAAGTGTGTATGCGTGTATATTTTATCATCCATTTTCAGGAGCGTTGTAAATTTTTTTTTTTGGCATCCAGAGTTAAAAGATTCTACCAAACAAAAATACAATTTTTAATTTATAAATGAGTATTGAAAATATTTGTTTATTAAATGTTTTTTTTAGGCCAATATTAAGTTGATGAGATTACCGTGGTTCAAACTGATGGGCTAATAGATTTGATCCCTTGGGATTAAAAATGTTGAACCACCCTGTGTCGCGAACTATTTTCCAAACTGTTAGTCGAATGACGAGCACACATTTACACATGCGTATATTTGTCGAATCTCAGAATCAAGAAAATTTCTGTCTGGAACGGTGAACGTTTGTGCTTAAAATGGGGAATGAAATGGAAATGGTTTGTGAACATCATCTGCACCTGTTTCACATCTTCTACTAACTTTAACTTTATCTATACATGTTCTGAACGTTATCAGTTTTGGCGCAGAGATTGGTTTTATAATCCCGGTCGTGTCTACTGTGGGTGGTTTCCCACTCTCATTCCTTGCAAATGAGGGTAGACTACCTCTCAAATACTTCCTTCATCATTCCTACCTCATTAGAGTAATTACCATATGTGCGTATAGCCTGAACAGGTAGTAGGAAGTGGTGATAAAAATAATAATAAAATAATTTCTTTATCAACGCACCTATGTACTAATTACACTAATGTATTAGGGTTTAGTAAGGTTGAATTTAGATGAAATGCACCCGTATTTGCGCGGAAGGAGAGTGGAAGCCCATTTGGGGAAAACCACCCTCAGTGCACCCGACCGGGATCGAGCCCCAGTCTCCCTGTCGTCTTCAGTCTATTCTAACATGAGAGTGGCGCGTTAGACCATGCGGACACCGAAGCGGATTCTATACAAGAATTATGCAAGTATTATTTGAAGATTTTGATAACTTTTTAGATCCATATATAGTTTACAAATCAAATAAGACATATTTCTATAATGCCAAATGCTAGCGACTTCCAATCAATTTTGGGTGTCAAAAGTAGGCTTCCTATATTATTATTATTATTATTATTATTATTATTATTATTATTATTATTATTATCATTATTAGCACCGCGTCTTACTACCTGTTCGGGCTATAAGTACTTACGCTAATGTGTTATGGTAGGGTGATTGTGAGGTGAAATTGAGGACCTACAGTTTAACGTGGGATCCGAACCACGGTGGAGGCCTGGCATTCCACACATTCACAAGTTGGGATTCATATACGTCTTGTCACAGGTGAAGAAAAGGTTTGGCAATCAGATAAATCTGTGCTGGGACCGAGGATTGAACCCCGGACCCCCAGAACAGAAGTCTGACACCTTACCCCTAGACCGCCAGGTCACCCCATGGGGCTTTCTATAAAAATTATGGTTAAGTCTTCCTTGGGGGCGCCACCTTCTTGGAGCAACATGTCTTCATACTGTAATATTATATATATATATATACATATATATATTTTTTACGAGAATGATAAACTTTAAAACCACTAAAGCAAATTACAGTTTATTATCACTTGATCCCTCGAAGAGAAAATTAATTTGATGGTCAAAAGAAGTACTTGAGATTTTGATTAAATTTTGAAGTTTCATGACCACCCGAAATAGTGGTTTTCGCGTTGCTGTCTGTCTGTCTCTCTGTGTGTCTGTATCTTAACCTAGATTCCTAAATCATTTAATTGATCAGGCTGAAACTTGGTATTTAGGTTTTTCATTAGGTTCCCCCGAGGAGTTTTGGGAATTAGATATTCAACCCTAAAATTAAGGTTAGTTTACAGAAGAGAAATAGAGAAAATTGAATTTTTCTTTAAATAAACTAAAACTATTTTAATTAAATTTAGTATAGAGTTGTTTAACATTACAAACAAAATGAAAATTCTAATTTTCCCATGAAAATTACTTCAAGGATACTACTTTACATAAGCAGAAATTTCCAATTTTGATCATCTTTCAGCAACTATTTCAGATAATAAATAACTTATTATTATAAAGTTGTAGTACTAAAAAAATGAAAATCTTTTAGTCAGGATATATTTTTATAAAACCAAGAGTTTCCAAAACTATAATAAAAAATATATATTTTATGCAGCTCTTTGATAAATTGTAATTGATTGCTTTATTGATTGGCGGACAGAAATGTTATTCCTTTCTCAATATTTCTGTAAAATTGTATATTATTTCATTTATGCTCTTTAGAGGAGTATTTCTGATTCAATGTATATGATTTAGTTTCACAAATCTTACGAGTTTTTAGTAAATGTCTCTATATTGAGATAAAACAGAAAGTCTGTGGGATGCGCTGTGTCATTTATTTTCTTAACATATTCTGTTGTAGCCCTATTAATAAACTATCTAATTTATTTATATTATCATAGATTACCTTCTTAATCTTAAAACTGTGACATTTCACATAAAATGTCGTTTTAAAATGACCTAATACACCGATTAATGCACTGAAATACTAATTTATGCTATATTTTATTTCGTTTGTTTCGACACTATTCTTTACCTACATTTTTTAATTTACTAAAATTATTGTTTTTATATTTTATTAATTTGTAGATAGGCACACGCTTTTAGATTTTTAAGTTTTACTACTTCTATATTTTTTGACGTAAATATCACGTATTTATTTATATTATTGTACTAAGTATATATATTTTAAGTGAATAGATAAATTATTTACCTGGTACAGGTTTTGTTTTAAAGGAAAGGTTTTTAGTACTTAAAGAAACTTGTTAATATTTCTAGCCTTCATTTTGGCGCGAATCATATTTTAAAATAACAACAACTTTCTTAATTGATTCGGGATTTCAGAACATCTGTAATTCATCTCATTGCTCTGGTAGACAGCCTCTTTATATTAGCTTTGTCGATCATTTTATGTTTTCTAATTATAAAATAGATGATGGGGTGTTCTCTTTACAGAAACCATTTGATACGATAGTTTTGAAATCTCTCAATAAACTCCATTTGTTGACCTGTGACTCAATTTCTTAGCTGTGTACATTGTTTTGATGTAATCTAAGTCAATAGTTGGGCATATTAACCTGCCGATATTTACCTGTTGATATTGCTTGTCCAAATAACGTTTTCTTACTAAAGTGATGTTTCTTTAACCACTTGGAGGATATTTTGACATGCTGATATTCACCTGATGATATTGCTCGTTTAGAGAATATTTTACTACCAGAATTATGTTTCCAGAGGCACTAGGAGGCTATTGATTGACCTGACAGTATCTACCTGTGGACACTATTTGTTCTGAGAATATTATTATACTAGACTGATGTTTCCAGAGGTACTAGGAGGCTATATTGACCTGCCAGTATCTACCTGTGGACACTGTTCGTTCAGGGAATATTATTATACTAGACTGATGTTTACAGAGGTACTAGGAGGCTATATTGACCTGCCAGTATCTACCTGTAGACACTGTTCGTTCAGGGAATATTATTATACTAGACTGATGTTTCCAGAGGTACTAGGAGGCTATATTGACCTGCCAGTATCTACCTGTGGACACTGTTCGTTCAGGGAATATTCTTATACTAGACTGATGTTTCCAGAGGTACTAGGAGGCTATATTGACCTGCCAGTTTTTACCTGTGGACCCTATTTGTTCAGATAATATTCTTATACTAGACTGATGTTTCCAGAGGTACTAGGAGGCTATATTGACCTGCCAGTTTTTACCTGTGGACCCTATTTGTTCAGATAATATTCTTATACTAGACTGATGTTTCCAGAGGTACTAGGAGGCTATATTGACCTGCCAGTTTTTACCTGTGGACCCTATTTGTTCAGATAATATTCTTATACTAGACTGATGTTTCCAGAGGTACTAGGAGGCTATATTGACCTGCCAGTTTTTACCTGTGGACCCTATTTGTTCAGATAATATTCTTATACTAGACTGATGTTTCCAGAGGTACTAGGAGGCTATATTGACCTGCCAGTTTTTACCTGTGGACCCTATTTGTTCAGATAATATTCTTATACTAGACTGATGTTTCCAGAGGTACTAGGAGGCTATATTGACCTGCCAGTTTTTACCTGTGGACCCTATTTGTTCAGATAATATTCTTATACTAGACTGATGTTTCCAGAGGTACTAGGAGGCTATATTGACCTGCCAGTTTTTACCTGTGGACCCTATTTGTTCAGATAATATTCTTATACTAGACTGATGTTTCCAGAGGTACTAGGAGGCTATATTGACCTGCCAGTTTTTACCTGTGGACCCTATTTGTTCAGATAATATTCTTATACTAGACTGATGTTTCCAGAGGTACTAGGAGGCTATATTGACCTGCCAGTTTTTACCTGTGGACCCTATTTGTTCAGATAATATTCTTATACTAGACTGATGTTTCCAGAGGTACTAGGAGGCTATATTGACCTGCCAGTTTTTACCTGTGGACCCTATTTGTTCAGATAATATTCTTATACTAGACTGATGTTTCCAGAGGCACTAGGAGGCTATATTGACCTGCTGTTATTTACCTGTTGATGTTCTCCACATTAGAGAGGAAAGTCGTATCATCATGCTGTTTCTGAAGAGAGTGGGCAAGTACCCCGAACTGCCGGCGAGTGAACCCTCTTGTCTGTCCCAGGTACTCAACCAAGGACCAGTCTGAGAGGTTGAAGAGATAAAGGTCACGATCAGGAACACTCAGCACTAGATCACCCAGGTCTTGGATCTCCTCGACCTGAGAAGGGGGAGGGAGGGGCAGTTGAACTGTCAGATAGAGAGGCTGCGATTCAGTTTGAAAACTTTCGTGGATGGGTTTGCAAGGGAGTAGAGAGCTTATTTTTCTAAGGGGGGATCAGCTAATAAATTATAGGGGGTCCAGACCCCCCTTTCTTTCACACTTTTCATAGTTAGAAAATCATGTTTTTAGTAAGTATTTATGTTGAGATGATGGGTGGAGGGAGGGTAGGGGACCTACCTACATGAGTTACAAACTCCACCTCTGACAGTTGCTCTATTATTAAAGCGGCTCTTTTCTTGGGGTGATTGTTCAAGTAGGATCTTACAGGTGATAGCAAAAATGTTCGACTCATTTTCTTGAACTCCACTTACTCGGCTCATTCCAAGAAATGTCCTTTGTTTTTCAATACCAGATGAATGTATGAGAAAAGAAGTACATTACAATATTTGAAATGTTGACAGAGCTAATATTACAATCGGAAGTTTTACAAGGTGTATCTTGAAGAGGAACATTAAAATATTCATTAACTGATATTTAGTTGATGACATATACAATTAAAACTGTAGTAAGAGTAAAGAACTTAAACATCAAGTTTTTATATCTATTTGTAGACCCCCCAACAAATTCCAGAAGGGGGTTCCGGACTAATAATATAGTAATGTAACTGCGTCGCCCCGGTCGGTTCTTGTCAGAATGGTTACAAGGAAGACTTTTACAAAGATGACACAACTTAGCACGTCAGAGCATTGGCATACTAAGCCAAAGGTCCCGGGTTCGATTCGGGTGTCCAGATGTACATGTTTAAATTTAAAGAGTTATTACGTTTTGTTGGTGTTTATATTCCGTGTGCAAGTCACTATAAAACTACTATACTATAGAACTACTATACTATAGACATAGCTCACGCTTTCGACGGGTTAGGAACATGATCACTGACGAAAGTCGAAGCATAACCTTTATTTAGCTTGTAAATGTGTTAGGTATGAATAGTTTGATTATTTTAATCACAAAAATAAATAGTATTGTTGCAACAACTACGAAAAAAATAGTTTTATTAATAATTTTTGTTCTTTCAATAAATTAAGTAAAAGCCAATCTATACGATAACAATACAATATTACTTAGTGAATTATCATTAGAAGCATATAGTAAATACTTTTGATTGATAATATAGTATAATTAAGAAAATAATAATGATAATTTTCATTTTGGCTAACTTTTTTACTTTCAAACAATGTTTGAAATACATTTTTTACACCACGTCTTACTGCCTCTTCAGGTTATACACATATGTACTAATTACGCTAATGAGTTATGGCTGATGTAGGTTAAATTTAGAGGAAGTGTACGCACATTTGCATGAAGGGAAAGTGGAAAAACCACCCTTAGTACACTCGACCGAGATTTGAACCCTGATCTCTCTGTTATCGCATAGTCTGACACGAGAGTGACGCCTTAGACCATTAGGCCACCGAGGCAGGTAAAAAAAATCTTGTTCTAGCTGTCGGTGACCACCACTCTAGTGGAAAATCGACTGTGGATATCTCAACTAAAGCAGTCACGTATCTCAGATACGTCCGTTTTAATTCCGAGGCATTGAGAGAGAATTCTCGTCTCACACAGCCTCCATCTTCAATTTCTTTACCCTCATGGCCAATCAGCGAGCAGCTAAATCCCCCAAGAAGGGTATTACTAATTTAAGATTTCCAATCCCACAGAAGGCTGAGTGAGCATTTTTACTGCATGAGGGTAGTGGCGTGATAATGTAGGAATTTTAACGACTTAAGCTTAGCGACATTCTTTCCCATCATTACTTACTGTGTAAGATAAAATTTACACTGCATGCTATGTAAGTTGAGAGAGAATGCATACCATACTACGTTGAGAGCGTTTCAGTTTGAATTTTGACAATTTTTTGGGGGGTATCTTCTAAAATATCCTTCCTATAAAAATTGAACTGTTTGGACTTCAACAGTATAAATTAACTAAAAATAATAAAATTATTTTTGAATTTAGACAAGTGAAAATTCCGATCCCAGTCCCTTCCTAATTGTACATCTGAGAGTAAAAAAATAAAATAATAATAAGCAAGAAGAAATCAAACTAATTCTCACAAAAGTACAAAACAATATTAATTATAAAAATATTATCATTAATATAAATACATTCTAGCTATAATATATTCAATTAATTTATTCACTACTTAAAAACATAAAGATAATTCAAAATGTTAACAAAATTAATCTCTGAAACCACCTTTTAGCAATCAAGAATCGTCCTTAAATTGTCATGTTTGAATTAAGAAAACATCCTCTGTTTACCTTGAAAGGTATAATTTTCATCTTGACGGGTTGCTATAAGTACAAAGGTCCCAGGTACAAATCCCGTGCAAATCTGTCATTTATCTATTGATTGAATTTGAAATGAAGAACCGATGATAATCAAAATTGGAAAACCAGGAGTTGGAAAACATAGAACAGTTCAAGTACTATGGAAGTACGCCGAGAAAGGATGCCTATTGCGCCAAGGAAATTAGGTCGAGAATAACCATATCCAAGGAAGCTTAATGGAAGGTTACTGCTGACCAGCAAGTTGAGTTTGGAACTGAGAAAGAAACTGACGAAAGGCTATATATGGAGCATCACCTGTATGGAGCAGAAACTTAGGAAAATGGAAAAGAAATACTTGGAGGGCTTTGAAATGTGCGGTTGGAGAAGACAGGTGGAGGTACAGGGTGACAAATGAAGAAGTCCTAAGAAGATTTGGTGATAAGAGAACCATTTTGGCTTTTAATTCTTTGGTACAAAAGCAAACAGGATCGGACACATATTTAGGAAGAAGCAGAGGACAGGGCGCATTGGTGGTCTGAGTTCACTAACAGAAAGAATAGACCTGTCGTAAGACAGAACATAGTAATAATAATAATAATAATAATAATAATAATAATAATAATAATAATAGTCGGGACAGATACTTTGGACAGCCATCACTTATCATCTGTGATAAATAATAATTCATATAGAAATTATTTCATTAAAATTCCCGGCAAAACCTTTAGTCTTCAACCATTTTCTAAAGCTATCCAATATTTTGGGTCCATTTGCGACATACAGTTTGCAAAACTCCGTGACACACCGTCATGTCCTGTGGGGATCGTCCGTCCTTGATAATTTCCCAGACGGCGAACTTGGCGCGGTCATGGAGCTTGAGCCTGTTGATGGCCCACAGGAAGCTGACGATGATGTCTCTGGGAATCTTCTTCACGTCCTCCACTGAACTGTTCAGCAGCACCACCGTCTCTTCGTCCAGCAGGTGCAGTACTACCGGAGGAGAGGTGTCTTCTTCGTCGTCCTCAGAGAACTCGGAAGAGGATATGTTGCAGGAAAGGAGGCAAGGTTCTAGAAATGGGAGATCTATTTTTTAATATGATTCACATCTTACTAATGGTTTGGGCTATCCATATTTTTATTTTTACTCTCAAGGCCAGTTTTATAGTCAGACTGAGTACGTCTCAAGTGTAGTACTATACTAAGAGCTGGTCTTATGACTACCGGATAAATATTGCTATCGGGAGGTTAAAGTTAGCCACTAGATAAAGTTATTAAGTGTAAATAGCCGAAGCTATATTAATGGTAGTTGGTTCAGAATGATATCACTAGATAAAGGTTATCAGACACTTTAATATTTTACGCGTATTATGAACTGAATTTCTCTGTTGGATAGTTATTTGTAAGATACATGACCAACTTCAGTGGTCGAATGGTCTCAGGGGTCACTCTCGTGTTAGAATGGTCGGATAGTTACTGAGAGATTGGTTGTTCGAATCCCGGTTGGGTTTACTTAGGCTGATTTGTCATAAATGAATTCCCACTATCTTTCCACGCATATGTGGTTAGATTACCTATTAATTGCTTCCTTCCTCATTCCTACCCTATTAGAGTAATCATGAGGTGTATAGCCTGAATGGGTAGTAAGACGTGGTGATAAAAAAACGTGTAAAATGTGTATAACCTAGACGGATCTTAAGACATGGTGCACGCAAAATTCTATTCCATTTTTCTTTGCAAGTGGAGCTGGTTTTAAAATAGCGGCTATTTTGGGAAATTAAGATTGTCCAGTGTAAATAAATGCATGCGATAAAAATGCATATTATAAGTTAAGATGTGTTAGCACCTATATTCTCTGATATGCCATTAATTCATATTTTATTACATTATACTATTTGAGTTACTAACAAAATATTTCACAAAACACTGTAAATCTATAATTTATTCCTACTCAATGCCCGACTGCACATTAAAATAGAGATAACTTTATATATTGGACTGAAAGTGCCAAGACGTCATTCTTAAAGTTTATACTATTATTTTGGTGATAACAACAGTATATTATATATTAGCTGAACAGAAGTTACTAAAACTACTTTCATAAATTCATACGTAAAGTAGCATGACATGCATCTATCACTTTTGATAGATAATATCCATTCCTATAAAATAACATTAGTAAAATTTTAAAAATGTGTTCAATCTTGACCTCAGGAAACGCCGAGCTGTTTTGTAACTGTTCTAATAACCTGTGATGAATTAATTTTGGAGACCATTATTTAACAATCAAATTGTAACGGCTTTTGCTAGCCCCGTGTCTTACTACCCGTTCGGGTTACACGCTTATTTATTAATTATGCTAATGATTTTAGGTATTAGTAAGGTTATATTTAGGAGAAGTCTACCCGCATTCACGTGGAAGGAGAGTGGGGAAAACAATTTCTAGTAGAACTACCCTCAGTACACCCGACAGGGATTAGATTCATACACTTCTATATGAGGGCTGTATTATTAATCATTATTATTATTATTAAATGCAAAAGCACTGCACATTTTTTTATTTAAACTACTGACGCCGTGAGATAAATGTAATACAACAATACATACAGTTGTGTAAGGAGGGCTGTATTATTATTAAATGCAGGGGCACTACACAACTTTTATTTAAATCACTGACGCCGTGAGATAGATGTAATACATTACATACAGTTATGTAAGGAGGGCTGTATTATTATTAAATACAGGAGCACTTCACATCTTTTATTTAAACTACTGGCGCCGTGAGATAGATGTAATACTACATTACATACAGTTGTGTAAGGAGGGTTGTATTATTATTAAATGCAGGAGAACTACACATCTTTTATTTAAACTACTGACACCGTGAGATAGATGTAATACAACACTACATACAGTTGTGTAAGGAGAGCTGTATTATTATTAAATGCTGGGGCACTACACAACTTTTATTTAAACTACTGACACCGTGAGATAGATGTAATACAACATTACATACAGTTGTGTAAGGAGGGTTGTATTATTATTAAATGCAGAAGCACTACACATCTTTTATTTAAACTAC
Organism: Timema genevievae; assembly: GCA_902155825.1. NCBI lineage: Eukaryota > Metazoa > Arthropoda > Insecta > Phasmatodea > Timematidae > Timema > Timema genevievae. Next base: position 950,077 of record CABFWO010000004.1, on the reverse strand, counting down.
TGACGCCGTGAGATAGATGTAATACAACATTACATACAGTTATGTAAGGAGGGCTGTATTATTATTAAATACAGGAGCACTTCACATCTTTTATTTAAACTACTGGCGCCGTGAGATAGATGTAATACTACATTACATACAGTTGTGTAAGGAGGGTTGTATTACTATTAAATACAGGAGCACTACACATTTTTTATTTAAACTACTGACGCCGTCAGATAGATGTAATACAACATTACATACAGTTATGTAAGGAGGGTTGTATTACTATTAAATACAGGAGCACTTCACAACTTTTATTTAAACTACTGACGCCGTCAGATAGATGTAATACAACATTACATACAGTTATGTAAGGAGAGCTGTATTATTATTAAATGCAGGGGGCACTACACATCTTTTATTTAAACTACTGACACCGTGAGATAGATGTAATACAACATTACATACAGTTATGTAAGGAGGGCTGTATTATTATTAAATACAGGAGCACTGCACATTTTTTATTTAAACTACTGACGCCGTCAGATAGATGTAATACTACATTACATACAGTTATGTAAGGAGAGCTGTATTATTATTAAATGCAGGGGCACTACACATCTTTTATTTAAACTACTGACACCGTGAGATAGATGTAATACTACATTACATACAGTTGTGTAAGGAGGGTTGTATTATTATTCAATGCAGGAGCACTACACATCTTTTATTTAAACTACTGACGCCGTGAGATAGATGTAATACAACATTACATACAGTTGTGTAAGCAGGGTTGTATTATTATTAAATGCAGGGGCACTGCTAATGTATTTGGGATGATGAAGGTTGAATTTAAAGAAACTGTACTAAAATCTGCGGGAAATTAGAGTGAAAAACAATGTAGTAAAAACTATCATCAGAATATTTTAATCGAATTTTAACCCCAATCTCTCTGTCATAAGCAGTCTAGTATACTACGAGAGTAGCACGTTAGACCACGCAGCCACTGAAGGGTTACAACTCATGTTGAAATTGCTGATTCACATAAATGTGGTTGTAAATGGTTTGTCAAGGATTGCTGCGATCCCTTGAATATTTTTCGTGAACCACAGTTTAAGAACCTAAGTCCCAAATTCAACAATATTCTAGTAGATTTTTTTATGAAATCCTTGCAAAATTCCCTGTTTTTACCGGTTTTCCTGGTGCGTGGGAACACTATACCTTCATTGAGTTGATGATAACAGACCGAACTACCGCCTTCCGTGGCACCACAAGTGAGGTTGTCGCATATCAATTCCAGGCAAGAGGAGTCTAGCTCAGGACCTGTCAGGTTAAAGTGGCGCTTCAGTTCTCCAGTGGCGTCTACTCTTACTAGACTGAGCTGCTCTGTGACTCGAAGGCAGCTCAGGACTACGATGATTGTAGTCAAGGTCAGCCAAGTTTTCATGATGATTCGAGCTGTTTATTGAACACGCAAATCTAAATTTAGACAAATAATGTGGGGATGTATGAGACGTGAGTCGAAGCACTGTTTTCTTAGCAGTTTTTTATGGTAAAAATATGTTTTTCGACAAAATAAATAATATATTGTTTCAGTAGGAACATAAATTTTAAGTTTATTCACAGTTGTTGAATATGTCATTTGATGATAAACTTTTTAAATGAAGAGAAAAAGTTATCAGATATTCACGAAATGTTGATATTACCGTGTGTAGAGAATTAAACTCGAGCAATTTTTTTTTATATTTTGGACAAAAACATACGTTTTACTATAAAAAAAATGCAAAAACATTGGCCTTGACCCGCATTCCCTACATCCATACCTTGATGAAAAAAACAAACAAAATGAAACACAAATTCAGTGCTCCTTTATTTTCTCCCGCTCACCATTCATATTCTTTTTGTTAACGTGACATAACCTAGTTTATTATGTACTCAACTTTATTTACTTATTCTCTTTATCTATGCTAATTTGACTGAATATTAAAACACAGATAAAGAGGTTGACATTTAAAGCTTATAGAACACAAGTTTGAGCACTTTGGTGGTTGTGTTATGAACTAATGGATTCAGAGAGTTTTGGTCAAGACCACATCAAGTGCACTGCAAAGTATAAAAAGGCACACCTTGGATAAAACTAGTGCCAAGTAATTAATACACTTGAACCGTTTCACGTTTAAGGATCTATTTAGCTTTTTTCCTTCAAGAATGACGGATTTTACTGTGATGTTATTTTTGCTAAAAGAATTTTTTATAATATAAATTTAATAGTCGGTTGACTCAGTCTTTCAAATACGTAATTACGTTGACAAATTTACTGTTTATTTTTTTATTTTCAATCACAACTCCTAAAGTTTCGAATATTAATTATTTATTTACAATTAAAATATATATTTAATCTATTTATCTTTATTTCACTATATTAAATCATCTTTATTTATTTTGATTAATAAACTGCCAACCCACCATGTTTATTATTTTTGTTGGTAGGTGATTTTAACGCTATCTGCTCTAGAGAGTGGTTTATTTCGGAACTGTTATGATCTTAATTTATTTTATGTTCTTGGACAAGATAAGCCACTAAAAAGAAATAAAATAGAATTGCTACCAGATATCATCAGCCTACGTTATTGGGTGATACCAAATTCATCATCCATCATCATCCTGTTCCTAGGAGTTTAAATTATATTTTTGAAGAACTCATTATTTTAACATGCTATACAAATATTCCACACCTGGTGTTATTTCATCTAAAAGACTGTTTATGTATCATAATTATTAACTATTATTTTGTCATCACAAATCAAGTGAGAATCTTATATTTTTAAGTATATTGCTTAGCAACAATTTTATTAATTTTATGACATAGGAGGCATGCCTTATTAGGTAGGGTTAATTTAAAGTTTTTATCTTCAACAATAATTACAAACACACTATAAATTTCACTGTGTAGTTTATTTATAATATTAATGTACATTATATTTCGAACATTACATTCCATTTATTGATAGTTTCAGTAGGTTGAATGTCCATGTCAAGAATAATAATCTGCTCCAGAAAAATATGCAGTTCATTATTGTAAGTGTCCAACTTCAGTAAAAACTTTAGGTAAAGTCCAGGGGTCTTGAGAGAAAGGGTTTTAGTCTTACCGCTGAGCAGTTTCTGGGGATAAATTTATTTAATATAAAAAATTTGCCTACCTCACAAAATAAAAGGGGTTGGAAGTTGGTGCCCAACAATAAATAATTAATAAATAAAAATTATATTTATTCATTTACATATTTTTTTACCACGCTATTTAGTTTAAAATATGAGTAGGCCTGGATTCTTTCGAACAAATCGATAGTCAAGAGGATGGAAATTTATGTAGGTTATGCAATTAAAACAACCGCGCTAAAATGTTTGGTTCTTAAGTTAAATGCGAGGTAAAACTTTTTCCGAGATTTAACCGTGGCGATAAAACAATTTTTTTAAATGAATTTTCGGCCTCTTTTAAAATAGTTGTCCATGTTATGAGAGCCGAAATGACAGAAAACCATTGCAATTTTATTCGTCCTAAATTTTCTTCAATAGTATTTTAATATATGTATCTTTATCTGGAATATATGTATATATATATATATTTTGCCAGATATGATTTTATCTATTTTTGTTGTTGTTAATGTTTCAAGATTCTCTATTTTATCCAACAAAGTTATGAAATGTCGAGGATTAAATTTGTTGTTTAGAATGCAGTATGTGTGCCAGGTAGGGAACTTTACAAGTCAAATATTATTTATTTTTTGTTGGAAGAATACAGTTATATGGTAAAAGGAAGGTCTCGGAATTACCTACTTAAAGAGAGTTCACATGACAGGATTGGATAAAAAAATATAGCTGTAATTTCATCTTCTATGTTCAACATATATAATACATATTCATAAATATACATATATAAATTATATATTTATATATATATGACTATAAAAATAATATTTATATGTGTACTTTAAAACTTGAGCGGAGAATATATTTTAAATTCAGGCATCTCTAGCAAATATTGTTGGATAGAAGTGCCAGATATACCTATATATAGCTAAAAATATATTATTCGACATTACAAGATTATGAAGTTTGTATTATATCTGAATGGTAGCAAGAGTCAATATAGAGATTCATTGGAAAACAAAAAATCAAAAAAACCTCTATAGATATCTATTTTTTGAAGAAAAACTCACCCAGGTAAACGGAAGGGCTCGGAGATACTTAAATAAAAATAGTTCACATGACCCGATCAGAAGAAAAGTAGGAAATTTAAATGCTGTATCTGACACTTCAAACTACAAAATTATCAAGAATACCTAACAAACAATCAAAATAACAATAAAAAATAAATTTTTCTTATAAAACTCTAATAAGTATAAGATCTCGGAATTACTTACTTAAAAAAAGTTTACAAGATATGATAAGATATAAAATACAGCTGTCAGTGGCTCTGCTATAGTCAACATATAAACAAGTATTTTAAATTTAGTCTCCTTTACAAGTCGTTATTTCAATAGTATTTAATTTACCCCACCCACCTGTATACGACTCCTGGTCGATCCTGGCTCATTGGGACAGTAGTCACCACCTGTGTACGACACCTGGTCGATCCTGGCTCATTGGGACAGCAGTGACCACCTGTGTACGACTCCTGGTCGATCCTGGCTCATTGGGACAGCAGTGACCACCTGTGTACGACACCTGGTCGATCCTGGCTCATTGGGACAGCAGTCACCACCTGTGTACGACTCCTGGTCGATCCTGGCTCATTGGGACAGCAGTGACCACCTGTGTACGACAAATGGTCAATCCTGGCTCATTGGGACAGCAGTGACCACCTGTGTACGACACCTGGTCAATCCTGGCTCTTTGGGACAGCAGTGACCACCTGTGTACGACACCTGGTCTATCCTGGCTCATTGGGACAGCAGTGACCACCTATGTACGACACCTTGGTCGATCCTGGCTCATTGGGACAGCAGTGACCACCTGTGTACGACACCTGGTCGATCCTGGCTCATTGGGACAGCAGTGACCACTTGTGTACGACACCTGGTCGATCCTGGCTCATTGGGACAGCAGTGACCACCTGTGAACGACACCTGGTCGATCCTGGCTCATTGAGACAGCAGGGAGAGCTCTGGGAATGTTCAGTTCCTGGAGGCCGGGTTCGTCTCAGAGTTGAGAGATCGCTTGGAGAACATATATTTTGGTACTGAACAATGTCAAAGAAAGGTCACTTAACAATACCAGTCCCAGCGAAACACCCATAAAATACCACGAGATATTTAAGTTTATTATTTTATTATTATTTATATTTCATATTTTCAATTTATTTCTACACACTAGAAGAGCTTAGATATCTCTCAGAAAGTTATGCAATTAAATAAATAGTTATTATAATGTAAGCTCAAGTTTTTCTTAAAGATGATTTAAGATAGTTAAATAAAATATCACAATATATTTTTATCTCAATAACTAAACGTGGTTCATTTTATTACTTGTTTTAATGGAATATAGGTCGATGAAATAATAAAATATACATTTGTTCGTGGGTATATTGGAATATCAAGTGACAACATTTTGGCAATCTATTATTTTTTTTACCACAGAAAAACACAGAATATTATTAATTCGATACAGTATAATATCATTCATTATATTATGATACAAACGTGTGGTACTTGGTTCATTTATCACCTTGTAAAAATATTATTTCTTGCATATTCATTTTAAAACACACTCTAAATCTTGAAACAACAACAATTTCCAAAGAATCCTTCACAGCACAAATTATCTTCGTGTTCATTAAACTTTACACATTAACGACACTTACAAGGTTATATTTTATTTAAGGAATAAAAATGCAAACAAGAGGTTTTTCATAGAAATTATTTCATGTTCTTATAGTAGGCCTAAAATAAAATGTTTTTCCGACTGATATTTTCAAACACAAATGTAGAAAAGCACTATTGTAAATTCCTTAGTTAGATTATATTTAATAAATTTAACAAATATAAATTTTGAGAACAGTAAAAATACTTTTTAGAGAATAGTTATTTAATATTAATGATAAAACAATCAATACACTGACAAATATTTCATCCATTAAATTACAGTATTTTGTGACTCGGCAAAAATGATTTTATTCTATCTTGGCCTGGTTGGTACTTCATGGTACCTGTGTGATGAATAGAAATACTTTTTTGGCTAGATATTTAAAATTTTACATCACATTAAAAGTCCCACAAGTATAGCACCCCCCCACACCATTTCATAGGTCATGGATAAAGTATATAAAGCTTCTCAAACTTTTTAATATTTACAAAACATCTAGGCTTTTGGTTAGCTATATAGTAGTTAATGCCGTTTTAATTTAAAGTAGGTTGTTCACATAAAATAATACACACACACACACACACATACACACACACACACACACACACACGGATGTTTATATCAATATAATAGCTGTTCAAGTTTCAAACCATAAATTAAGTCAATAATGGACGGATGTGTCTGGTTAGTTCCACAGAATTACACTTTTAATTTATTAAAAACAATAGATTGTTAATATATATATAATCACTCTATGGTTTTTAATAAATTAATACATATATAAATTTTTTTTGTGACAAAATTATAGGTTTGAAAAACAAAGACAAATATTTAATATTATTTTAATTGTGTATTATTTTATAACTTTAACTTTCTAGCTTTTAATTCCCAACCAAAAACAGATTCACTCAACACTAATTGGGATACTGTAGCCATATGAACGCTAACTTACATTAAATCTTATTTACGACATTTTTATGATAAAATATATTTGATGACTAGTTTATGCGTTAATTTTAAATAACTTTATTTAAACATACAACATATTATGTTTTCTTAAAAGTTTTATATATAAAGCTATTTTAATTAAATGTGTAATTACTCCTTTCCCAGATGATTTTATTTTCTATCTAAAATATATTTTTAAACTGTAGCGTCTAGAATTAATTTTGTTGAATGTTTTCCGCAGGAATATATAAATATACATTTTATCGTGTACTAGAGAACTGAACGAGGGACCTACAGTCCAATATAAATAGGAAGACTGCTAGAAGAGTTACTATATCTATTTTCACGTTTTCGTACGTCAATTAATGTTACCAGCAGCTGTAAATTTTGATATAAAGGAGGATTAAAATATCTCCATACATAGGGAACATAATAATATATTTTTTAGATAGAGTTCTAAAATTCCTTTATCTAAAGAATAACTTCGAAAGATTCTTCTTCTGTCCAGATCAGGAAGCTATCGTAAGGTTGCCGAGTAATTTAATAAGTATAAAACCCGCTTCGGTGGTCACGTGGACTAACGCGCGACTCTCGTAGTAGACTAGACTGCCGATGACGGGGGGATCAAGGTTCGAATCTCGCTAGTGTATTGAGAGATTTTTTTTTTTACAAAATGACTTTTCAATCTCCCGGCAAGCAAATGCTTTTACACTTTTTATACATATAACCTCCCTAATCCCTAACGCCATTAGCGTAATTAGTACATAAGCAGATAACCGGAACGGGTAGTAAGACGTGGTGCTAACATTTTTTTGTAGGAACATCACATGAGACACTTTTTTTCACACTATGTATGGACACTTTGGAATTAACCTGGATATTATAAATATCTATAAAACAACACTAATAATAATATAGTAAAATTTGTAACTGTTGACTGCAGTTTGTGTTTCCTAAGAGTTTCTTCCTAGAACAATCCTATTGTAATTGTGACACACGTTATTGTAAATATATTTTCTTGGAGGCAAATCTCGAGCTTCGCCCACCCCAGAAGGTTGGAAACTTAGCTCCACGACGCGGAAGTCTTGTTTCCGTTAAACTCTCAGTGGTTCTAACGTCACGTCCGGATGTATAAGTCGTCGATCCTTGGGCGGACCCCTCCGATCCACCCTAGATCTCGTCCTCAAGGTAGGTGTTGAGCCTGCCCGTCTCCACGTGGTTGCCACGCATGGCGGCGTGGTCACCCGAGGGACGTAGAGACGCCGATTTGGCAGGCGGGGAACAAACGCTGTTGTTCTTCCTGCGGATGCTGATGTAGGTGGTGCAGGTGTTGACCCGGTTCAAGGAAGTGGTCTCCGTTGACTCCATACCTGTCAACAGGAGATGAACACACGTCAGTGCAAGAGGAAGAAGAGGTTGGTAGGTTCTGGGTGTAGTCACGTCCCTCGCCAGCCGCGTGTTAGTTAGGTCCGAGACCATCGAGCTTATTTGAATGACAGCAGTTGACTCCCTGCATGTTCATCTCTAAGAATTGTCGCTATTCCAATGAGCTTTGTACTCTCAACCCTCTGGCAGCTAATATGCTTTGTACTCTCAACCCTCTGACAGCTAATAGCTTTGTACTCTCAACCCTCTGGCAGATAATAGCTTTGTACTCTCAACCCTCTGTCAGCTAATAGCTTTGTACTCTCAACCCTCTGTCAGCTAATAGCTTTGTACTCTCAACCCTCTCTCAGCTAATATCAGTGTTGCAGGAACGTTTATGTTTGGTGGGAAGAGGGAGGGCGGGGTGTGTGGATATAATGTGCTGTTATAGGGGATCATATTTTTGAGGTTAAAAAAAAGACCAGGAGAATGTAATGTAATATTTAACAGCCCCATTGTGCATTTTTATCATATATTGTAAGCATTCCAAGCATTAAAATATTTTTTATTATTATTTCAACTTAATGTGAACTCTGTATCTTTCCTCAACAAGATCTGTAAATTATCTAAAAGTTTTATTATAATATTTGAGGGGGGCGAGGTTAAAATAATATTTTTTACCCCCTCAATTTAGGAAGGTCGATAAAATTTACCCCTGCTACCCCACGTTCCTGCGCCACTGGCTATTAGAAAATTTGTCTGCTAAGATTAAAATCTTTATTGGTCACACCCGCCTCGGTGGCGTAGTTAGCTAACGCGCTAGTTTAGTGTTGAGATAGACTGTCCAGGACGGGGAGATTGAGGTTCGAGTCTTGGTCGGGTGAACTGGGGATGGGCTTTTCCTTAAAGGTTTTCCACTCTACCTCCACGCAAAGGCGGGTTCACTTCCTCTAAATTCAACCTTCCCAATTCCTAACCCATTAGCGTAATTAGTACTTAAGCGTATAACCGGTACGAGTGGTAAGCCGCAGTGTTAAAATTAATAAAATTATTTATTGGTCACGTCATGACCTCCACCCCATTTCGAGCCGTAGAGACCCGAACACAAAGGGAGACAGTTTGAATTCTGTGGACTTCAGTTTGTCTATGACAGGTGACAGGTGAGTGCTAGTTATGAATGTATCCAACACAAATTGGTTATCTTTTTCATAGCCTAGTACAAATCACAGTGTGAATATACAGTTCTAACATTTTTAATCTATAATTAGGGCACTATTTATTTAGTTTTATTGTTATAATACATTAATCAGTGATCACGTGAACTTAACTTCAAGCTCATATATTATAGTTCTACAGTTAGGGAAAGGTCGAGGTTCAATTTACAGCCAGGTGTACTAGAGTGGATTGTCTAAATGAATTATTCCACTTTCTAGAAAAGTCCTCCAGTACCAATAGGGAATCGAACCCGAGACCCCTAGGTCAGAAGCAAGGGTTTCTGACCGCTTTACCACGAGGGTAGTTACTAACGGCTTAATCTAAGTGGTGTGAGCGAGGAAGCTAGCTTATAGGAAAGGTACTCGCATTAGCGTGGAGTGAGGGTGATAAAATTACAGTGATTATAGACATTTATGAAACCACACCTACTGCATCTGACAGATATTCCAATTACGATGGCCTTGTGCAGAACAAGTCTAACGCCTTAGACCCCGCAGACACCAATATGAGGGTGTAAATTTACTAAATTGATTCCAAGACTTTTCAATTATATTTTATTAAATTATTACGTTCAACATAAAAGATATAGACTTAGTTTAACGAGAAGGTATTGGTAGGGGAACTTAGAGGAAATGCATCGCATCAGCGTAAAGCAATCATATATGGAGGACTACACCAGGTGGACCTGAATGAGGTTCGAACCACTACCTCGTCGTCATCGGAATTCTAGTCCATCTCGATAAAGACGCCTTGGACTATGTTGAGATCAAAAGTGTTATTTTTCTTCCAAATGATTGTTTTTTTTAGCATTTGCCCACGTACTAATTAATATCCATGCATTTTAATGAATGGCCTAGGCCGTATATAAATACAACTTCCTCCATCCTCATTCCATTTAATATTTTTTTATTAATCCCACGAATATTGTATGACCTGTAACTATGAATAATGATGCTTGAACAAAAAATTATATTCCGGGCTTGATTCATGTGTTTAAGTTTCATTTTTAAACTAAATAATCCCGCCATAACGTATGATTCTACATATTTTTTTTACCAAAAAGTTGTTTACAAAATAAGTTTAACTCCAGAATTGGTAGGAAAAAACTTTTAGAAATTACAAAGCAAATTTATTTGCGATCAATATAGATAATTATTTTACTATATAATCATTAATATTTTATAGGTATTGAGGTGACAGCTAAATATCACTTGATTTGACGGTTGGATGCATGAAAATTGTTTTGGTAACTATTTTAACTTCCAAACAGTTTCTCCCTAACATAATTGTACTTGGTTAAAAATTACATTACACTAAGTTTGAAAATACACTTTTGTAACAAATCATTACTGAACATAAATGTACAGACTAAATAAAGGATTAATTTGATAGCATTAGAAATAGCAACATGCAATGTAAATCTATACATCCACTAAACAGGCATTCAAAACTTTACAAATACAATATTTGAAGGTGTAAACATAACAACACTAAAGCAGTTAAATTGATGCTAGTCTTCATTTTATTACCGCGTTTTACTACCTGTTCAGGTTATACTCACACATGATAATTTTATTTACCGGGGCAGGACAAGGAAATAAAATGTTTTATAGGTAAGCCATCCCCATTTGCATGGGATACGAGTGGAAAACTACTCAAGGAAAAAACACCCTCAGAAGACTCGACTGGGATTCGATCCCCGATCTCCCTGTCATCAGCAGGACAGTCTTATACGAGAGTGACGCCTTCGACCATTCGGTCACTGAAGCAGGTGCTAGTAAATTAAAATACAATATTGTGATAAGAGTTTTATTTTATAAATCTTTTGTGCCTGTTGGAATATATAAGAATAAACCAAGACAATATAATATAACGCGGGTAAAAATCATTCTTATTTTGATCATCTTATCTTGTTAGCTACAATCAGCTTTCCCTGTAAGATAATACGGTAATAATATTACCTTGACTGACTACACTATGGCTCTATCATACACCTTAGTGAAACCAAGCAATGTAAGTTTGTTTCCTTACGGGATAATTGGGGGAGGGGGGAAGACTTGGAAATGTTGACAGAGTTACACAACATTTTGTTATGCTCGATTAACAGTAGACACATATCTATGCTCGAATCTTGATAATTATGTTCTATTATGACCTATTTAAAGTTTACAATAATATACACATTCTTCACGTTTATTCTCAGCTTTAAATAACATTAAATGATCACTCTATAACGTTGTTCGATTTGGTTGAGTGTGAAACTTTTAATAAATCAACGAAGCACATGCAAAACAGTTTGGCTTAATGAAGGAAAGACACTGCTCTTAAGCGTTTTAGTAAAATAAAGCTCTACCAAAGTTACATGGCAGCTAATAAACATTTATAAAGTCACAGTAAATATCAAAATTTAAGAAATAGAAATAAAAAATAAACGTTTCCTGGTTGTGATTAAAATGACACTTGAATATAGTTTGTACTTTTAACTTTACCTGCAAATTTCCCTTAAAACTAATATCTGGCATGGTTGTTAAGTTAATTGGCAAGTAAAGCCGAGGATTTATGGTTCATGACCCAGTTAGGTAGCATATTAATAGTAACATATTTATTCTATCATAACTTTGTTGAAAATAATGTGCCACCGTAGAATAATGTTGAAAATATAAAAAAATTATCTGAAGAATAAGTTAGTTGTAGTATGGAATAGCGCTATGATAGCTATAAATATGGCTACTTAGCTACAAGATTCTAGCTAAATGAGAAGCTGGAATGGATGAGGAGTGACTACTGGTTAACAAGTTTCTTTGCTACTCTTTCATGCTACTGTACAACCTGTGAAAATATAGCATATGTTACAGACCTCGTGGGAGACACTTTTTTTAATAGCACCGCGTCTTACTACCCGTTTGGGTTGTACGCCTATATACAAATTATACTAATGTGTTAAGTATTGGCAAGTTGAATTTAGAGGAACTGTACCCGTATTTGCATGGAGGGAGAGTAGAAAAACATTTAAGAAAACCATACTCAGTACACCCGATCGAGATTAGACCCTCGATCTCCCCGTCATCGGCAGTATAGTCTACTGCGATAGTATAGACCTACGTGTTTAGTATCGATCTAGTCAAGTTCCCATTCGTGGATGAGGGAGAATCATTAAATTCTTGATAAATTATTAAACTGTCACCATTCGCTGGTTGATCTGTGATTGAGTCTCACGTTTTATGGTTCCTTCATCATAAAACAACCAAACAGATTCCACGTGAACCAACTCGACGAGGTTAACTTTAGATGGTGATACCAATCTTGATGTTGTAAAGAGGAATTTAAAATCTGATTTAGTTTTAATTCCCAGTCCAAAACATAATTTAGAACTTGCAATCTACTAAGTTGTATTAGGGTCTACACCAATATGTACCAAGTCATTATTTTATAGCCTAATTGTGCATCCTGTTCTCAACTGGCTAATAGAATAAGCAGAATACACCTGAAGTGGATGAAAATATTCTATTCGTAGCTGCAAAAAATTGAATATATACAGGATGATTTATTCGGAACTGAACACCTATTTTAAAAAAATTAACTCATGATTGGAAATTCACATTTGAGTAATATAAAAAATTCCTTGGCTCATGACAAGTAGAAATGTCTCACAGAAGATGGTAGAAGTGCATACCACCCACGCTCATCTAATATTCCACATGATTAAGTGTTCAGCACCGAGTGAATCACCCTGTATTTGGTTGACTCCCTCATGTAGCACAAGTAACAACTGTAATGCGAAGCTAGTCTTGAATTTATTTACTAAAACGCGCGAAGCAGAAAATGTCAATCATTAATTAGAGAATTTAGTCAGAGATCGTTTAGTTAAAATAATTATTTCTTTGTAACGAAGATAATGCTCTAGTTAGAGAATCTTGAGAAACATTGAAACAATTTGTCACTACTTAGAATTTATCCTTTAATGTGATTTCTGAAAGGCAGGATCGGTGTGACAAGATGTGACGATGAGGAATGAGAGAGTAAGAGGAATATTACAGGAAGAGTCAGTCCAGGACAGGATAGAGAAGGAACGACTAAGGTGGAATGAACATGTGAGAAGAATGGAGAGAGAAAGGATCCCCAGGAGGATGTTGGATATGTAGGTGAGAGAAGGACCAAGGAGAGATGGCTGAAGGGAGTAAGGAGGAGTGTGGAGGAGAGGACTGAACATGTGAGGAGAATGGAGAGAGAAAGGATCCCCAGGAGGATGTTGGATATGTAGGTGAGAGGAGGACCAAGGAGAGATGGCTGAAGGGAGTAAGGAGGAGTGTGGAGGAGAGGACTGAGTCAAGGGGGAGGGAAAGAGGAAGGTGGGAGGAAAGGAGGCGGGGGAGAGGCTAATGTTCCAAACAGACCCGTCCAGTGGATGGAAGCTGTTCATGGTGAAAGAAGTTAAAACAATATTAAATGTTAACTTTAGAGTCTTGGGGGATTAGAGTAATGCAGATATATTATACAAAAGGCATCAGCCAGCCCACAGAAAAATGAAAGAGCTCTTTATATGACATTCACCTTTTAATTCTTGCAAGATATTGTTTATAACATCAAAACAGGATTCTCATTTAATAGCAAGCTCATGAAAGATCGTAAAAAGTCTTGAATCCATAGGTCATAGCTAAAAAATTCCATGAATTATTCCTATTTGGTGTGGAGAGATCCAAAACATTTTCTGAAGCGGTTAGTATGGATATACTCCTTAAAGGACGACTTTAATCTCCTAATGATTTTTAATTTTTTAAAACAAAAATCTTCCGGATATTGAAAAAATGAAACCAAAGGTCCATATATGGTTTCCCATTGGATCACTTTCTTTTAAAACTATTTGGAAAATTCCTGTTTTTTTCCCCAACATAATGCGTATTTGTATTCAGTACATTAATAACACTTTGTCTCAGACTAACAAATTATTTATTGAACACACTCATCAGGTAATTAATAAATTACCTTAAGTATTTTCCAGTGACAACTTTTGCTGCTATGTGTATTGAGAGTATCATCTCTACCAAACCGATTATATTTCCGTTTTACTTCTGAATAATTCGTAGCCACAATGGTGTCAGTTGAATATTATTTAACAGATAAAAAAAGAAAAGGTATTTAGATTATAAACTTTTTTTCAAAGAGCCAAACTATTTATAATACTATAAAAAATACGGCCAGATGCTAAAAGTTATCATAAAAAAGTGAGGAAATGTTTTCTTATCGGAAGTCTGTAAGCCCTAACTTTCAATGTTCTGGGTAAGGGAAGTTCCGTTTCAACTACGGTAGAAGTGTGTGTAGACAGCAAAAAATAACAACAAAAAAAACAAAACACAAAAAACATCAATTAAAAAAAAACACTTTACATTGCAGATTGAGTTAGAGCTGGGTGCACTTACTTGCCTTTGGATTTGACCTGATGTTAATTTGAGAGGAAGGACAGACAGATACAGGGTGTTTCAAACTTCAAGTGCCCCGATGCTCTTACCAATACAGTTACCTGCAAACAGCACACCATGCAAGTAATTGTTTATTAGTAGGCTCTAGTGCCAGCATGGGCTATAAGCGACTTAGACTATTTAATTTAAAGTGACAGTTTAGTATCTGACCTCAGTGCACCTGTCTTCGAGTCTAGGAGGTCCCGGGCTCTATTCCCGGCTGGTACCATGGGTATTCTTTACTTTAAGCGAATGATCCCAACGGTGACCAAGATTTGGTTAATTAGGCTTATGTTAGGTTTAGGATCACTCCTGGATCAACAACTTCATGATAAGAATTAATAGTCAGAGCTATTATTTATGCTCATTAGTGGGGATTACTCCATCTAGATATCATATTCTGAAAATTTAAAAAATGACACCTGGACACGGGAATCGAACCCGGGACCTTTGGCTTAGTACACCAATGCTCTAACCACTGAGCTATCCAGGATTCCAGGATTGAGCACGGGACGAATCCTGGATAGCTCAGTGGTTAGAGCATTGGCGTACTAAACCAAAAGTCCCGGGTTCGATTCCCGTGTCCAGGTGTCATTTTTCAATTTTCAGAACTTCATGATAACTATCATCACATCATCTCGATTCAGGTAAGACGTGGGCGTCATATCCCTCCCGGTCATATATGCCATACGATAAAAAAAACCAGGATGATGAAGATAAAAGTTAATTGTAAGAGCATTAGCCTAGAGAGGGATTGGTGAACAACAATACTGAGATAACCATCTCCAGGGCACCAGGACTGGAGTTGAAAGCCGGTACTAAATATCAGCGTCTGTTTTATTAAAATGTCCGTGCAGCCAACCCTTCCGATATTTCAAAAATGTGTCCAGGGGAAAAAAAATAAAATTACATCAATATGTATCTCTATTCAGCCATATAACTCAATCTGCAATATAAATCTACTTTCAGCCATAGTATTATTTACAAACAAATTTAAAATGGCAGGCTAACAACAAGGCTACTACTAACTAGTAAACTATTTACTACTATTTTTATAGTATTATTTTGAATTACGGTTAATGTAAGGAGGTTTGTGTGTAGTGGGAATATACACTATGATTAAGAAACCATAGTAATAAAAAAATGAAGAGACAGATTAGAAAGAAGAAATGTTAGTTTATGTAAACTGATACGATAAGGTTTCACATGTCATTACTTATGTTAGAATTGAATTGAGTCGGGATAAACTGAGATACTGTGTTTAGGACACGACACGACACAGCCAGCGCACAGTCCCTTCAGCGTGAATTTGCCTTAAGATGGGGTGCTAGTGAGCGTGAGTTTAGGGAAGTATTTTCGAAGTTTTTATAGCATAAACATTTTTTGAACAAAATAAATCAAATATTTCTTCAATAGAAACATAGAGTTTAGTTTTCTGCACATGCTAATCTCAACAGTCCTTGAATATCTTTCAAGGGAGTCCTAGAATTTAATGACAGCTTTTTCTCTTAATTTAAAAAGTTTGTCACCAAATGCCACCATGCTCATGCCAAATATTCAAAAACTGTTGAGATTAGCACGTGCAGAAAACTAAACTCTATGTTTCTATAGAAGAAAAATTTGATTTATTTTGTTCAAAAAATGTTTATGCTATAAAAACTGCAAAATTAGCACACTAAATTCGCGCTCACTAGCACCCAGCCTTGAGCGTTGGGCTGTGCCACGTGCCTATGCGCACCGCCACACATATTTAAATAGCACCACTCGGACCGGTGCACCGCACTCTGGTGGGACTGGTGCCATTTAAATACGTACCGGACATCCGTGTCAATAATAAAAGGTGTGGCTGAGCACAGTACCAAGCTCAAGTGAGAGCAGACATTTATAAGCATTTATTTTATACTTTTGGGGTAACAAATTAGTAATTTGAAATGTAGAGGAAATGTACTCGCATTTAAGTGGAAGGAGAGGGGGAGAAAACCTATTAAGAAACAACACCTTCAGCAAACCCACCTGGGATTTGAAACACATACTCCTCGTCACCAACAAACCAAACTACAGTCCAATGTTCATATGAAAGGACTTTTAGGAAATAAAAACATACTTTTTAGCATCCAACATTTAAAATATTTTTATAAATTTTATCAGTGTATTGATAGTATCTTTAAAGTGATAAATCTATATAATGTGACTTGACGTATGACTACGTGAAAGTAGCTATAGTACATTTTATAGCTGTCAGATAAGGGTTTTCCTATGACATTTGGACTGTAGATAAGCTTGATATTTAATTCACTTTCTCACCATTGTAGGTAATAAATATAATATAGTTTGTTAAGATATAAATATATTTAAATATATCCGAGCAAGAAATATTTTACCCGTAAAATTATCACCATAAATCTGACGGATCCACCTTTTTTTTAAAAATAAAATTAAATGAGTCAAAGGACGATATATTTAACAGAGGTTAGGTGGAGTTCAAGTATTACGTAAGCACCTTGAGGGGGGGAAGGGGGTTCGAGCATTGCTTATTTTTGCTGACAAGGGTGTGGGGGAATCAAAACAATGCTTACGTAAGACGGAGAAAGACGGGCAAAATTGAGGGAGGGCGCATTGCAAGCCGCTTGGACTTCGGGCAACAATGAAGATGTTGAGTGGCTAAAAGAGAAAGAAGTGGAGAAGCTTATAGAAGTAAGCCAAAGCTTGAGTGAACTAGCCCCCCAAATAAAAACATAATAATTGAAAGTGTTAAGACGTGGATTCAAGAAATTTGGTCATCGGATTAAATGGAGTTTAAGGTGTTTTTTTTATAAATATAATATTCATGTATTCACTAATAATACTTTTTTATAACTTCAATTAAAAGTAAATTAAATTTTAAACTTTTATAATGTTATAACTTGTTTCAATTTTCCTTACCTGTTTAATAAATTTAAATTCATTGTATACCAGTGTTAATTGTCAATTATTTCGCAATATTAATTTACGCCTCTATAACCATAACTACCGGCAATTTATAAATTGCATTTTTTTTATCATCGCATCTTACTACCTGTTCAGGCTATAAGCAAAATTGCATGAAAAATAGAATGGTTATTCCTGTGAACAATGAAAAAAAAGTTGACAAATTATACGTAAGAAAGGTAAAAATGGCCAAAAATGTGCTTACGTAATACTTGAACGCCTCCTTAGTTTTAAAACTAAACTATGATCAAAGTAACCTACAACGATTGTGTTCCAAACCAGAGGTTATATTAGAGGTTAGACTAACTAAGACTCCCTAACGATGCAGTACCCAGATGAATCCAGCAAGGTACCTGTGAGAGTCATACCCATGACTGATGACGCCCCTCTGCGATGTCTGTCCGGTACCAGCGCTCGCAGTCCCGGTATATGTCCCAAGACCGAGTAGTAACCAGCCTTGAAACGGGCGTTCATCCAGCAGTAGATGACGGGGTTGTAGCACGAGTGGGACATGGCGAGCCAGTGGAACGCGAAGTACAGGTAAGGTAAACCCGACCAGGTACCGATGTTCTCATCGTTGTCTATCACGATCTGCGGTGCGGATGGGGGGCAAAGAGTAGACATGAAACAATTAGCAAAGACAGCCTCAAACGGTTAGTACTCTCTGGCAAGGGCGCCCATGTGGGAGACTCCTCTGCCGCCACTACAGATTGTTTAATTGTTTCCACCCCACCCTGTATTAATGGATACATTCTATGGTCCAATCTCATCAAAAGCCATACAATATTTAAGAGTAAACAATTTATTTAATAACTATCTTTAAATGAGAGATATCAATTGCATATGCCACAAAGCTGCATAACTTAGGGCTCAACGCACTCAACACTTTGTAAAACAAGGAGTATATAATTAACTAATCATGTGTTGCTCTCCACCCTGTGTTTCGTAATTAACTATGCATTATTGATAAAAGCTGTACCAAAATTACACATAGATAAACTTTTCAGATCCTCTGAAGCTCAGTGGTAGACTAATAATAACAAAAGAGGGCTGATAATAAATATGACGAATGCTATGCAGTGGCGTTTTGCTGCCTCTTTCTCGATGGCAAAAAGGAGTTCAAAGGGAATAGTTGATTGTGTTTCCATAACAATATAATTGTGTCGAAGGGAATTTAGTTTGTCTGTTTACAATGAGGCCACAGAGTATATGAGGGGAAGTAGAGGTAAGCGAACATACGAGGCTATTTTTTTATGTGTGTGTGTGGGATGATTAAATTTATTTGGTATTCATGCACGTTTTAGCAAATGGAGTGCTCGTGAAGTGTCGTCAAGGGAAACATGTATTTGATAATAATTACCTGGGAAGGTCAATGTATACACCTTAGCATTTCATCTTATAACTCAACTAATATGTTTATTTGGCTATTTATTTATGTTTATGTACCGCGTCTTAAAAGGAGGCCAGGTATGATGAAGATGAAAATATTAGAAGGCTTACCTTTAGTATGTAATTATAAATAATAATTATAATAATATTGCATAGGCTTGAAATCAGCCACTATGCTAAGAAATTATAATGTATTATTTATTGTAATATTATTTTTATTGGTTTGGTTTTATCTTAAAATTAATTCTTAATATTCGCTTTTTGTTTAGTGAGAGAGGGAACTTTTTTTTTTAAGGAAAAATACCCCTCACACCCTGCAGGGATTCAAATACCAACCTCCTCGTCAACGGGAAACTAGACTAGACAAGATTGATACCTTTGTCTGCGTGCCCACCGGTACGGGTCAACAAGTGGAACAACTTTCAGACCGTTAAAGTTAATTTAGAACATCTTAAGAGAAGGGAAGATTGAGCTGAGAGGGGAGGATAGTAACATTCTTGCGTTCCCACAGGTTTGATAGATATTATGGCCGTCTAAGGTCGTCATAGCAACTGGGAAAGTATCAAACATCAGGCCTCCTTTTTATCCACCATATTCTTTAGAAAGCGAAACAGCCCGCACAACGTTTTACACGGTCTATGGTGTCAGGTTCACAATAACACTGAGTTGCCTGTGACTGAGGGGACGTAGTTCGATCCTTTGATTGTGCCCTGCACATATGATTCATCTCTGCCGTCTTGTTCCGTCATAACCATCCTTCCGGTTCATTTGACAGATCTAAAAGTGATTAGATCTATTTTCACGTATTTGTACGTCAGGTCATGTGATCTATAACTGTAACTTTTCATATAAGTGCCAATACCTATACAATAAAACTTATTATTATTGATATTTAATGGCGCATCGACATAAAGAATTCTTTAGCGCCTTAGAATTCGGACAGACTGAAAAGCGTGCGAGCGAGCTAGCGACTGCCTGGCCAAACTGGCGAGCGAGCGAGCGCGTGACTAGCAGATATCTCTCGATAGTTGTTGACGAGGAGGCAAAGGTTAGAATATATATATAAAACTATGGTTTATGATCTTACCAATTAAATTAGGCCGTTTAGTAGCAAGTGTGCTAAACCTATCGATAGTAATAAAAATGTCAAAATGAGAAGTATTCCTAACACTCAATGAACAATATTATTGCCTAGCGCCTGTAAACTAGACTGTACCGGGTCGAGCGCGCGCGCGCTTGCTTAAATTATAGAACCAGTTCTATCTTTCAAGCGCGCTCGCCCCAGTCTAGCCGTACCATTAGAAAAATTGATTAAAAACACAGTAATATTCCCATAAGGGAAGATGAATAATTCAAATAATACGTCTTCTGAGAACAGTAGATGATTGTATGCACTAAGAAAAAAAAATGTAACTAAAAAAAGAAGTACTAAAAGTTTAAAAAAGTAATCTCAACACGCGTTACCTACCACTTATTAAGGTTGGGATGTGTGGGACGAGGAAATAAAGGCCAATGTTTTGACATTTTTTTTATATCAAAACATTTTATTGGTCAAAATAAATAAAATATTTCTTCAGCTGAAACATAAGAGTTTAGTTTTCTTCACATGGTGATATCTAAAGTTAAGGAATATCTGTCGTGGGCATAGTGGTGACAAACTTTTTAAATGAGGAGAAATGATGTATTTTGTATGATTAGGTATGCGTGGTTTATAACCAAAGTACTTGCGCTAAAATGTTTTAAGAAAAAAAAACACGCTCATAACGACTTTTACAATAAATTTAATGAACGATTTTTATTTTGATATTTCAAATGGGTCATCAAGGACAGATGACCATGCCAATAAAAATGGGTTATAGTTTTATTCTACTGTTTGATATATAAAACTAGAACAATTATTTGTAACTAGACAGAAAAACAAAACATATCACAGATGATGAAAAACACGATAGTCTACATCACATAGTAATAATAAAAAAATAAAAATGGCTTCAGTGTTATTGCTACTCTAGAAATCCTTTTGTAAACGTTTTATAGATTCGAACACTGAATGTTCCCAACTGAATAGTTCTCCTTACGTAAATTCTTTTCTATTTTTTGAACATCATTAGATATTTAATTTATTTTGAAATCTCCCAAATTTCAAGAGAATAATTCTGACAGAGGTGACTTTATTAAACTGTTTGAGGAGAGCCTATATTTACTTTCCTTGTTGATCAGACAAGGTAATTTAAAACTACTCGTTAGTTGATAATATTTCTGTTAGGTTGTGATGATGTACACAATAAACGGTGCACCCGTTTGGGGGGTGGAGAGGAGGTAAAGAAGGGCATTTTATCCCCCCCACACCCTAAAGATCACATGAAAAAAATATTCTTAAAAAAACTATAAATAAAACTTTTACATTAATTTTAGAACACTTAAGATTATAATTTTAAGTTCAGGCTGAATACTATATTTTTTCACCCACTGAGTCTTAGTATTCGTCCGGGATATAGGTGTTTTAGTCAAGCAAATGGGGTAAGGATGAGGAAGGTAGAACATAGATGAGATGTACTCTCATTTGTGTCGATGCAAACTGGGAAACCATATAGGAAAGTTAAACCCCTTCGGTCCACCCGACCGGGCTTCGATTTCCGACCTCCACATCACAGAAAAACTTGACTAGTTTAGGCCTATATTAGTCTACGTGCTCACCGATGTGGGCGACTTTATTTCCAAAATGTATACCGCTCTACACATTAAAACAGGCCCTAAAATNGGGGGGAGGAAACAACAGAAATAATGTCTTAAATACTTTAATACCACTCAAAATACCCCTCCCCCTCCAAGTAAATTTCTGGGTGTGCTAGTGTTATGAAGTGAGATCCAAATTTGTTTTTGGAACATTTCCGATTTGTGGATTGAAATGTCCTTCCCTGTTGACCCATTATGACTGACTATTTTGTTTTTATTTCTGTGGAGCCAAGCAATGTTTTACGAGACTCGTTTAGTCAGAGCAGAGTGTGTGGAGCTGCTGTTTGAGAGGAAGGTGTGTATATATATATTTCTGTCGGTCCACTGCAATGCGTCATGCATCTCTGTTGCACACTCGCTCTAGGTTTGGTTCAATACAACATAATGAAGTCCATCTGCATGTGGTCATCCATAAACAAGTAGTTCCGAGGGTGGACGACGGAGTATTTTGTTCCATGAAGCTATAAAAAACAGTGGCCTAGGGGGCTTCAGGATCTATGACGAGATCTAGCTTAGAATCTCTGTGGGTACACTTGAGGGACTGGGGGTGTTGTGTCTAGATGTGATTCATAGCTGTGATTTTTACACTCATGAGGGCACACTTTCTCTAAAAAAAATACCCTCTCCATTCCTATGTTTTAATTTTTGAACATATAAAATGGGGGTTCATGTACAATCTATCTAATATAAAAACTTAATTAAATATAGATTATATATTTAAAATAATTGTTATTAAACTTATCTTATTATTATTATAGTAATTTAATTTAGTATACGTAACATAATTATGATTATATGATAATAAATTATAATTATATATTAATTTATACTAATATAAATAAATTATAATTATATATTAATTTATACTAATATAAATAAATTATAATTATATATTAATTTATATTAATATAATTAATTACAATTTTATATTAATTTATATTAATATAAACTATTTATGTAAATAATATTAAAATATATAATAATAATTTATTAATATACTAACTAGTACTTAAGGTTAATTTAATATAAATAATTTTAAATACATATATTTAATTAATATAATCATTTAAATGTAAAAAATTATTTTAAATATATTTAACTTATTAATATATTATATAACAAATATATATAAATTATTTATATTAATATAAATACTTTATAATATGGTATTAAACGTACCAAAAAACATTTCTTTCATTTTTATCTGTAAACAATTAAGCTTAACAATTTTTTTAGGTTATGCTTTGTAAATACAGGTTAGGTGATGTTAAATTAAATTAGGCTTAATTTCTTATACATTTCTAAAGTTAACTTGTATGAGCAAGGGTATGTTATTAAATTACAGTAAACTAGTTAAATTACTCTAGCTATGTATGTTTATTTAAGTTATAAGTTAAATTGTTTAAGAAAGTTATGAAAATGTATTCAACCTTATCAACTTAAGTTAAATCAATATGATTAATAATTGATTAAACAGTAAAATAAATAAATATATATATTGAAGCCGCAATCTATAAATAATTAATTTAAGTTTAATTGGTGGATGCATGAAAGCTATTAAGACAGAGTTCCCGATGTCATATAGAGAGAGTGGTTGAGGTCTATAGAAAAAGAAACCTCTTTAGCTAAAGAGTAACTCAAAAATAACGTATGAAATTAATTTACAAATCCTATGACTTTAACAAAAATGTTGACTTGGGGAAATTTTTTGATTGGCTAAGACTAGTTGGTGAAATACTAGTGAGTCATGTGTCAGTAATTAGTATGTATCAGTTTCTTGATTTACAAATAGACACTTTTTATGGGTAGTTTTTTTTAGCACAGATTTTTTTTAGGATCGCGTCTTACTACACGGTCGGGTTATATGCTTATGTTCTAATTACGCTAAAGGATAGCTTAGCTTAGCAATGAATGTAAACCCAAACTGACAAAACCTTAGCATAGCATAGAATAGCTTAGAGCCACCACGCCTTGGGCGACCAGCCGTTGTGACAGCCGCGACCAAGGAAGCGTCCGGCCACGTCAGTCGCCTGCACGCCGCTCGCTATCCCAGTGGTCACCGCAGCCAGCTGGTCGCTGCAGTCAAGTGCGCGCTGACCCATTTACCACACTCATTCTCGCTGGTCGCTGATAGTGCGGCTGGTCGCCCAGTACGTGGTGGACCTTAGCTTAGCGTTCTGTGTGAATCGGCCTTTATGCCCATTCGAAATTTCAGCTCAATCGGTGTAGTGGTTTTTGAGTGAAAGGGCAAAGTATATTTGTAGCACATAGCCCCAAGACAGAGTGATTACTTTATAATTCATAATATAATAACTGTTACGAAGGTGTGAACAAATATGTACTACGCTATTTTACTTAAAGCGTTAGATTAATTTTTTCATTTAAAAAGTGTCTATAAATTAACATAGACCAACAATAATAAAAGAGAAGTAACTTAATATTATATACTTTAATATCAGCGAGGACGGGGAGATCGAGGTTCGAATCTCGGTCGGGTGAACTGGAGGTGGTTTTTCCTAAATGGTTTTCCACTTTCCCTCCACGCAAATGCGGGTTCACTTCCTCTAAATTCAACCTTCCCAATTCCTAATCCATTAGTGTAATTAGTACTTAAGCGTATAACCCGAATGGGTAGTAAGACGCGGTGCTAAAATTAAATTAAAATTTAATATCAGACCCGTGATTTAGTGTTCAGTGCAACCGACTAAGAGCAAAGGGGTACCGGGTTTGACTCCCGAAAGGGTAATTACCCCAACGATCCCCAGGGTTTAGTTAGCTAGGTTTAAGTTAGGTTTTAGTGTTTCCACTGGTTCCACACCCTCATACTCACTATCACCATCACCTCATATCATCGGGACACGGAAAGAGCCTCCACGGAAAGGATGTACGATTAGTACATTCGGGTGTCAACCCTGGGCAACGGTACATTTCTACTGGCAAATCTTTCCAATCTTTACGGATTGATGTAGCACAGACGCGCAATATATATCTACAATTACAAATTAACCTGCATCAATGACCGCATGGTTTAAGGCGTCACTATCGTGCTATACTAGACTGCTGATAACCAGGAGATCGGGGTTTGAATCCCTGTTAGCTGTACTGAGGTTTTTTCTAAAATAGTTTTCCACTCTCTCTGTTTCTCTCTCCGAGTAAATGCGTGTACACTTCTTATCCTTAAAACCATTAGCGTGATTAGTATATAAGCGTATAACTCTAATGGGTAGTAAGACGTGGTGCTTAAAAAAATACAAATTACAATCAAATACTGGTACATGACAGCTCAACACTTTTTTCTATCACATTCACACAAGTATAAATATAAACCCATACCGGTCCGTCAAATGGGCCGTATAATTTCGAACGACAGTTTATAACGCTACTATTGTTCTACCGACAATACCAAAATACCGACCATCGACTCATTAAAAAAAAACGTACCCCTACTACTCTTCTCTCCAGGTTGATTTAATTTCTTCAATCAGTTTAATTTGCACGATCAATCTTGCGCTTCAATGTGGCCAAACGGGGTCCCGCTGAATATTACCGGGTTGTGGTAAAACCCCACGGACCTCATGCGGTCATTCACGTGACTTGCCACAGCGAGTCCGTGGGAAAAACACACATTCTGCATGTGTTATTTGTCCGATATGTCGCGTTTAGAGTGACATATGTGTAGTGTGTTCGCAGTCTGTTCATTGATAAATACTGAGGTCTTGGATGGTTTTGCTATTTTTTTGGTATAGATAATAAATATATTAAACCCAGTTTTTATTTTAACGATTTACATGCTTCATGGTGACCTGGTGGTCAAGGGGTAAGGTGTCAGACTTCTGTACTGAGGGTCCAGGGTTCAATCCTCGGTCCCGGAACATATTTATCTGATTGCCAATACCCTTCCTTCACCTCTGACAAGATGTGTATTAATCACAACTTGTGAATGTGAGGAATGCCAGGCCTCCACCGTGGTTCGGATCCCGCGTTAAACTGTAGGTCCCCCATTTTATCTCACAATCACCCTACCATTACA
The DNA here is from genome assembly GCA_902155825.1 of Timema genevievae. Classification (NCBI taxonomy): domain Eukaryota; kingdom Metazoa; phylum Arthropoda; class Insecta; order Phasmatodea; family Timematidae; genus Timema; species Timema genevievae. The sequence continues at coordinate 924,127 of CABFWO010000004.1, read as the reverse complement.
TACTAGCGTAAGTGTGTATAACCCGAACGGGTAGTAAGACGCGGTGCTAATAATAATAATAATAATACATGCTTCACTGATCGTCTGGTCTAAGACGTCACTCTCATGGCCTGCTGAAGATGGGGAGGTAAGTGTTCGAATCCCAGTCAGCTCTACTGAGGATGGTTTTTCTTGAATATTTTTCCACTCTCTTTCCACGCAAATGCAGGTAAGATTACCTCTAAAAACACGTCCTTCCCAATCCGTACCCCTTTAGAGGAACTATCATATATGCGTATAACCTGACCGCGGGGATATAAATACATAAAAGTTGTTACAATTTAATCAAAGGTGTAAAGATGAGGAGAATGTCACTAGATACTGTATCGGTGCACCCACGGACTAGACGTCAAGCACTTTTAGTTTGGTTTTACGGTGACGGAGATGTTCAAACTATGGACGTGTGTAACGAGTTTTTTTCTCTAATATTTTTCTAACCCCATGCTAAGTAAACGTGGGTACACTTTGTCTAGATTATACCGCATTCCTCCTTATTCCATTAGGGGGAATATGTGTGGAATATGTTTACAGCCCCAGAGAGTAATAATACCACTTGCACTGAAATAAGCAGCACTAGGTGATTGTTTCTATGTGCGTGTGTGTTGACAGGAGCTGTACACATATTTACTAATTGAATAAGGACGAGGAAGGCAGAACTCAATTGAAGTGTATCAGCATTTGCAAAGAGGGGGCTAGTAAGAGAGAGAACGAGATAACATATATATAGAGAGAAAGAGCACGATAAAGATAGAGATAGAAACAGACAGAGAAAGAAAGAGTAAGAGAGAAAAGAGTGATAAAAAGAGAAAGATATACTTTTATCTTTTTAGCACCGCGTCTTACAATCCGTTAGGTTTATTTGCTTACATGCTAACTACGCTAATGGTTTTAGGAATGAAGAGGGCTATATTTAGAGGAAGTGTACCCGCATTTGCGCGGAGGGAGAGTGGTGAAACCATTTTGGTAAAACCACCCTCAGTACACCCGACCGAGATTCGCGCCTCTATCTCCCAGTCATCGGGACTCTAGTCCACAGCGAGAGTGACGCCTTAGACATTGCGGCCATCGAAGTGGTTGCGAGAGAGAATGAAAGAGCGAGAAAGATAGAGAGAAATATAGATGGATAAAGGGTTATATGTTACGGATAGTGTGCAAAATCTGGATAATGTCGAGACTAGCCGAGAGATGTCATCATTATCCAAGTGCTGTGGATAAAGTCAGAAATAGAAAGCAATTTATCTCATTTACGACCCTATACGGATGATATCGACAATATTCAGCAAGATTTGGATAACTTTGAATAATAGGCCTATTTGTAAAACTAAGCAGGTTTCAATACGAATTTTATTTTGAGACAATATTTCGAAATTGAACAATAAATTGGATCGTAGCAGTGCACTAATATTCGAAATGACTCATTTTATACTTTATTTTCCACTAACCTAACCTAACCTAGCTTAACCAAACCTAACTTAAACTAGTCTAACATAGCCTGAACTCACATAACCTAATCTAACCTAACTAACCTAGCTTCAACAAGAGAAATAGCCACTATACAAGTGCGGGTGAATAATGTCAATATTATCTGGATGAACTTCTAAAAAACATTATTCAATACCTCTCACTCAACATTATCTACGTATTTTGGATAACGTCAACATTATCTGGATAATATTGACTTCATCCAGGTTTGGACTTGATCCGTATCGCATATACTAGCACTCGTCTGGAGTGATGACTGGAGACCACTTGGTGGAAATATAAAAACACTACCAAGGACCAAGGATTGAAACCAGACTTTTTAGATATAGAATAGAATACGATATTGATATTTTCAAGGTGATTAATTATTTCGGACCCGCTTCGGTGGCCGCATGGTCTAACGCGCTAGTCTCGTGTCAGACTAGACTGCCGGAGACGGGGAGATCGGGTTTTGATCCCGGTCAGGTGCACTGAAGGTGGTTTTCCTTGTATGGTTTTCCACTTTCTCTCCACGCAAACGCGGGCGCACTTTCTATAAGTTAAACGTTAACGCATTGGTGTAAATAGTACATAATCGTCCAACCCGAAAGGTTAGTAAGATGCGGTGCTACAAACAAAAATAAATAATCCTTTTTGTCAAAAACTTAGTATGAGGGGTGATTATTATGGTTTGGCCGGCAAGTATATTTTCCAAAATTGAGTCCCGTAGACACATATTTTATCTAATAACAAAACGATAGTCAGAATAACACTTCATAGATCATTTTGGTCACTCGACAGTCATAATTTTACTGTACAATTTTAACAAGTGTATAATTATAAGCTTAAATAGCGAGTCAATGATTTAATAATAATAATAATAATAATAATAATAATAATAATAATTATTTAGCACCGCGTCTTACTACCCGTTCGGGTTATACGCTTAAGTACTAATTACGCTAATGGATTAGAAATTGGGAAGGTTGAATTAAGAGGAAGTCAGCCCACATTTGCGTGGAGGGAGAGTGGAAAACCATTTAGGAAAAACCGCTCCCAGTTCACCCGACCGAGATTAGAACCTTGATCTCCCCGTCCTCGGCGGTCGAGCCCAACACGACTAGCGCGTTAGCCAACTACGCCACCGAGGCGGATGTCAATGATTTAAAATATATTACAATTCACGAGTTATAAAGGGTCAAACTTGCTATTTTATGTTTTTTAAGTACCATTGTTAAGGTAAAGTAATTAATGTACGGGGCTGAAGTTTAGTAAAACTAGACATTGATATGAGGTGTACACAATAAAATAATCATAATACCAATATTTCATTGAAATATTTATATTAATATTAATATTATAAATATACCATTCTCTAAACCTCATATGAATATCTAGTTATTATAAATTTCAGCCCCAAACATTAATCGATAATAATTTCATTGAAATATTTTTTAAGTATTAATATTATAAATATTTCATTCTGTAGACCTTATTTTAATATCTAGTTACACTAAATGTTAGCCGCGTACATTAACTATTTTAGCTTAACAATGGTACACAAAATGCATAAAAAAGTTTGATCCATTATAACTCGCGAACTGTAATAATTTGAAATCATTGAATCACTAATTATAGCTTATAATTAATTATACATTTGTTAAAGTTGTGCAGTAAAATTTCGATGGTCGAATGGACTTTAATGAGAAAATAGTTCAATTTAGTTTCATACGCGCCAAAACTGTACTTTTGTTGTTATTGGAAAAAAAAAAGAACATTTTAGAATCATTTTCCGTGCTTCATCCTGATCATACAATTTGATTTAAAAATGTTATACAATTATATCTAGTATCTGATACATTTTGATTATACGTTCGTAATGGATGGAATTACTAAATTATTGATTTAGAGAACCGTTGTGAAATTGATTAAAGTCGTAATATTTTATTTACTAATTACAACAGATTACTAATAATTAGGTTTAATTTTTTAGCAATAAATTCTCGTGCTGAAGTTTTATTTGATCGAGTTTTATAAATCATTTAACATTTTTTTTGGCACCTTGTTTTAAAAACACACTCAACTATGCGGATTTAATTACACAAATGGTCAAAATAGAGTTACTCAAATTTGTGCGGAAGGAAGGAGAGAAAAAAGCACACGCAACCATGGGCGCCCATGAAGACGCCCCCCCCCCCCTTATCATTCTGCAATATTTACTTTTTTAAAATTTTTAGTAAACAATAAAATGCTGTATTTGAGATTTGACTGCAATTTGCTATTAACAACTTTGAACCATCAATATACGAGATAGCAGATAAAAATGATAAAATGTGGATTTCCTCCCATTCCCTATTCATCGCTTTTCTTTTTATTTTGTTCTCTTCAGTAAACTTTCAAGAAATTTGATGTTTATTTTCAATGGGTTAAACTACAAGAAAATTTTAGTTTTTGTTAATTTTTCAGCAACTTTTTGTTGTTGCGAAGATTGGTTCTTGAAACTCATACATATAATTGGTGCTGATTTATGTTCAGATGCTATAAAATTTCCCTCCTATAGGGTTAAATTTCTGAAAATTTCTTTCAAAAATTGTGGGGAGGGAGGAGATGGACTTGCAATAGGAGATGGGACTCCGGCAAATCAGCCCCCCCTCCCCCTTCAATTTGGAAAGCTCACATGGGTGCCCTTGCTCTCAATACACACGGCCGAGATTTGAATCCTGACCTCTCTATCGTCGCGACAAACCAAAATATATGAACTCAATGCTTAATTCATGTTCCCAACGATGTTTTTTTTAACTAAAGCAATCTCTCAAAAATTGACTAAAGTTTATCAATAATTTACTCGCTTAGTTAATTGATTCGTCATTCCATTGTTTCTTGACCAATTATTGAATATAATAAAATTATATTATCATTCGATCTATTAATTCTAATTCAATGACTCGTGTAAATTATCTGAATTCATACAGGTTCAGCCTCACGAAATTTAGTGTCAACGTTTGAAATAATTGCTGTTCTCATTTTGTTTGGGTATAGTTACAGACATTTAAAAAAATTCAATTTAGATTTTTTTTTACAAAGAGTTTAAAATCTTTTAATTGTTAAGAAAACTAAATGTATTTTGTAAAATGTTTTGACAGATAACCAAATGTATATTTGTTTAATAGATACTTCGTTAGTTTGTGATATTTAAATCTTTTTGTTATTTATTATCCGGCGTAGCACAAAAATTTGTATATACTTAAAATCACAATATAAAATAAACATTATTGATAAAAAACAATATATTAAAAAATGTAAATTATTATTAAAAGAAAACTTTACCAAGCTAACTAAATAAAACCATTAAAACACAAGTAAACAATATTTACACAAAATAAAGCAACGCAACAAAATCTTCATAAAGAGCAATTAGTCTTAGGCAATTTTCATAAACTCACAAAAAAACAAACAAAAAAAAACAATGTGCATCTATAAAAAGAAGTCATCATCGTAAAAAAAAACAGCTTTATCAAATCTAAGACTTGTAAACCCAAATCATCATTTCACAACTCAAATATCTTCACATAGCGAAGCATCGTAGCAAAAATAATATATACAAACAGCAAAAATCAATAAAAGATATAATTGTGCACCGCACAGACTTTCTCTTTTGTTTATCTTAAAATATATACTTTACTAAAAACTTGTAAGAGTTGTGAAATTAAATAATATACATTGATGCAGAAATAATCCACCAAAGATCCACCAAATAATATACAATGTTACAGAAACATTGAGAAACGAGGAATATCTCAGTACACCAAAGAGCATAGAAATCAATCTCATTATTTCAATGTGCTATATATATGCTTATAGCTCAGAAATTATTGGTTTAAAAAAAACCTATTCCAAATAAAAGATTTTACTTTTATTATTACTACAACTTTACAATGATAAGTTACCTCGTATCTGAAATAGTTTCGAAGAAATAAGAAAAATGGGAAATTTACGCTTATGTAAAGTACCCTTAAATTTGTTTTCATTATAAAACGAGAATACCCATTTTGTTTGTATTATCATAAAATGACTAGGTACAAAATTTAATCAAAATCGTCAAAGCGGATTTCGAGAAAATTGATTTTATATAATTTTGCCCTTCGGTAAACTACTCTTAATTTTAGGGTTGGATATATAATTCAAAAACCCCTTGGTGTAACCTTATGAAAACAATAGATACCAAGTCTTCTTAGCCCAACAGGTAAAATGGTTTTGGCTCTAGGCCGAGAAATAAACACACAGACAGACAGACAGACATACTGATGGATTCACGAAAACTAATTTTTCTGTTTCAGAGGCTCATGAAACGACGTTCATCAAAATATCGAGTTATAATTATTTTACGACAATCACACTAATTCTCTCGCTAAGAGGTCGAGAGAAAGTAAAAAGTATTCACAAAACCAATGTTTTATTACAAAAATAAAACATTTGAACAAAAAGAATATAATAAAAACAAATATATATTCAAATAAATCAAAGAAACAAAACGAATTCATAAAAATCAACAAATCATTATAAAAATATTCAAATAATCAAAATGTTTAACATAAAACAAAGACATTCACAAAGATCCAATCTTTATATCATCAACATAATATGAAAAGGATTTTAGATTGAATGGGAACTGACCAAGAGACTATTGAAGGGCAGCCAGCACATTGTAAAGACGATCACCACGATCACCATCATCTTGATCATCTGTAAAACAAAACACAATCATCAATAAACTACACTTGATTATCGTATAATTGCAATATACAGTGAAATAGTTAATTAGACAAAGGGTCAGTTTCATATTCAGATTTAGTACGCCTCAAGTGCGGCGCTGTATTAAATACAAGACGTCACCTACCTGAAATTGAATGGAATGGGCCAGTTTCATATGCGAAACTGGCCCATTCCATTTTGGTCTAGGTAGGTGTCGTCCTGTATTTAGTATCGACTCGCACTTTAGGCGTACTAAATTTGACTACGAAACTGGACCAAAGTATAGGCTGATGAATGGACCGCAATATTTGATATCAACTTCCAAGTCTGACCTAACAGGCTCATACCAACAATACATTACTATCATCAACTGTTTACAGCCTGTGACCGGGCCAGTTTAAACCTCAATCTATCCTTCCACCACTCTACCTCGTTTAATCTCTTCCATTCTTCTCCTCTAACTTGAAACACTTTCTGTTATATGCTCCTCTCATCTCTTTCATGGCCTCCCTTGCGATATTTTTCATACATACTTCATATCCATCATTACCTTTGACATCCTCTCTTTCTCCGTCCTCATTACATTCCCATACCATCTCAGTCTTGCTTCCTCTACTATCGCACATACTCCCTGTACCCCCACTTCACCTAATCCTGTTTCTCCTCGTGGCAGCTAACATGCTCCTCACAAACCCCATTCCCATGGCCTCAACTTTCCAGTACCAACCAAATTTCTATAATACCTTACTTGAAACAACGACTCTATGTGCCTATACCGACCAATAATACACACGCAATTTTATATGTGTTAATATATTCATATGTTCAAACTTTTAGAATATTTGAAAGACAATATTGAAAATAGTTTAATCACTATATTTAGCATGCAGCTGTCGAAAGTGTAAACTTTCTATAATTAGTGACAACTGCGGAACACACTTTAGGGTAAACATACTGTTGATATATTATTTTTTAAACTTCCAGATTAGTGTCAATAAACAATGAGATTATTATACAGGTATGCTCATCAATTTCAAGACTAGACTATTAGATTTAATTTGGTATTTGAGAAAAACCCCACCAAATATAAACAAATATGTGGAAACACAATGGTATAATATTTTTCTAGAAACTTTTATGTTACTAAATAATTTTGAAGCATTGAAAGTACGATTTAAAAACAATACATAATATATACAACAACGCATTCTGTCCTTCTTTAGTTTTATTATTTGCAAGTGCTTGCAACTACATTAACAAATATCTACATACTAGTAAAACAATATAATACTTGGTATGCTACAACATAAATCCACTGTCATAACACATTAGTCAAAAATAAAACGCTTCTAAATATAATGTTCGTAACCAAATATATTTTCATTCGACTATCAGATCATTTTTCTTATTTATCTAGAAAGGACTATGGAATATATTTATTATTCTCCTCCTTGCTACCGCTAAATAATCGTAGTAATTAATAATCTATTAATATCTAGTTAGCTCAGCAAAAGTATTAACAAGACTATTTTACACACATTAATATACTGGTAGATCCACAGGGTCTCGTATACAGGACCTCTGGGTTAGTTACACTTCATTGACTATTTTTGTGTGCCATTGTACGACGAATAAACACATACTGTTGGTTCATAGTAATGGAATAAATATTTTTTATGCTAACCAACATTTATCAAAATCCTGAACTGTTTTTTTTACCACAACTAAAATAAAACAAAAAATAAATAACATCACATATTATTTATGTTTCATTACATCCGACCGGTAACTCTAATAGTCAAAGCCAGTAGCTATTCAACTTTATTTGTTCGCGTACCCCATATATTTACAATCGCAAAGGTTGTTGGTGCATAGTGCATGCTATATATAGTTTATAATCTACATCTAAAATAAATTACATCCAAAATAATATATTGAACAATAAGCTTTAAATGTGAAATACATAAGTTATGTATTTATAAAAAAATTTAAGTATCCCCAGGAGTACGCGTAGCCTACCCCAGTTTGAATAACAATGCTCTAAATGTCCTAAAACAAAAAATCACTATATTACAGAGGAAACATTTTAAATTAATGCCTAATATTATTATTAGTAATGTTAGCACCGCGTCTTACTACCCGTTCGGGTTATACGCACTTACGCTAATGTGTAATGTTAGGGTGATTGTGAGAGGAAATGGAGGACCTACAGTTTAACGTGGGATCCGAACCACGGTGGAGGCCTGGCAATCCTCACATTCACAAGTTGTGGTTAATACACGTCTTGTCAGAGGTGAAGGAAGGGTTTGGCAATCAGATAAATCTGTGTAGGGACAGAGGATTGAACCCCCAGACCCTCAGCACAGTAGTCCGACACCTTACCCCTAGAACACCAGGTCACCTAATGCCTAAAGGTTCAGACAATATTAAATAAAGCTCAAATAAATATATGACAAAACGGCAGTGTTAAAGGATATGTGGATAGAGATTTGTTTATGTGTATATATTTGCTAATTAATATTTAAAAAATATATATGTAAAGCTTGTGTCCATTGTTTAACTCACTTAATTTTATATATTATTGAAAAATGTACACACAAGGAGTGATACACAATCCCTCTATTTGTTCCCGTTACTATTTTATGTGTGTACTTTACACGAATAAAAACAAAGCACTTTTTGAGATTCATAGACAAGTAATTAAAAAATTATATCTCTACATAATGTTATGAAATAACCAGTTATTTATTAACCAATATTTATATTACTACATACATTGTTAATTGTTCTTCTTCCTCGTTTGTTTTGTATATTGATGAATTAGTTTCCATTTTTAGTCGGTATTAACAACGAATTATTCAAAGTGGGTGTTATAAATCACCAGCGATAAAATAAACTTAAATAAATGAAAACCTTAAAAATAATGCTTCATCATATTTTCCCGCCACTTAATTTTTTTTTTCTAAATGTAAATATAACTTCTAATTGACTTTTAAATGGTTCCCTCTCGCGTCATGCCGCTAAATTAATTGACAAACTTGTAAGTGGAATTGATCCTGTAACCATTCATTAGAATTCTATTCAACAGATTCTAAAGAATGACTTCTGTTTGGAAGGCCTGTTATCATTGCTTTTCATGTTAATTAATCTTACGAATAAATTATTCATGGCTCGTTTGTTTGCCTCTTGATATTTTAAATATAGAATTCACGATATTAATTTTCAAACTAAAGACACTGAAGTATTTCATAAAATGCTAATTTTTATTTATTAAAGGATTAATATTTGTGATTCATTGAAACACTTGAGAGTTTTGTGAGTTAAGTTTTGATTTATTTATATTTACATTATTTTACTTTTTATTTTGATTATTTTTACTAAAAGATATACTTCTATAAGCTTATTTTTTTCTATTGATATCAAAGGTAAATTATATAAAAAATTTAAAATCATAAAATATTAGTTTTATTTTGCTATATAAAAGTACCCACATATTTTGAATGTTTTATTTTTGATTTTATCAATAAAATACATTATGTTTAAATTATATAACAAAACCAAATATATTAATTTAGTTATAATTTAACAAAATAAGTAGTATATAAATAAAAAAAATACAAATTTATTTAGTTAAGTAAAAAATCTGTATTTAATAATTTTTCTTTTTTATCCCCGCGTCTTACTGCCCGTTTGGGTTATACGCGTATATTCTAATTAAGCTAATGGTTTTAGGGATTAGGAAGGTTATATTTTAGGAAGTGTACTCGAATTTACGTGGAGGGAGAATGAAAAATCATTTTGGAAAAAAACTCACTCAGTACATCCGATTGAGATTTGAACTTCGATCTCCCCGTCATCGGCAGTCTAGTATACTGCGAGAGTAGCGCCTTAGACCATGTGGCCACCAAAGCAGTTTAGTAAAATTGTTGAGTGTTTCTTAATTTAATACATTACATTTTCACTTTCTTAAATTATATGAAAACGGCTATAAAACCGAGATAGTCGATAAAAATGTGTTTTAGATAATAAATTACATTCCAGTTTCTAATAAAGAGCCCCCACCCCCTTTTTTGGAATTCAGCCAAATTGTAAACAGTTGCGTATTTTTTATTTCTTACTCTGCTAGCTACGTGGTCGCAACCTTTCCCCAAGTCATCTAGATCTTATTTCACTCACGATTAACCTGCTTTTGAGTTTTTTTCACGGCAGAAGAATTATTTTACCATAAAAATTAACACATATAAAACAACCTTGCAAACATATGCTTAATATATTATATATTTAAAAATAATGCTAATGTAAGGTATTTGACAGAATAGTAGCTCAAGGTCGAAGAATTAAAATTTCTTTCTAATTCGTAAATGCTACTTATCTTTTAAAAAAGGTGAGTACCTCATATTTAATAAACATAAAATTGAACTTTAAGTTGGATTTTTTTTTTACTATTATTAAGGATACTTAAACGAAATAACCCTAAAACTCATTTATATAATACCATTTTTTAAGATTACAAAAAATCCAACAGAGATTGATTATTTTTATCTTGGATTATTTTAGCAGCTCAACCCTTTTATGACAGCGAACATACTTATCCTAATTTAAAGTAACCCTTGAAAACATCAGATCCTGTTGATGGAGGTCAACTAGCAGCTGTGATTAATTCCTTACGAGCCACGCCCCCTAGTGGCCTGCCCAAGAGTTATGACATATAGATCGGTAATTTGCAGCTTCAAGGCCCTCTACTGTACACACAGGATAACTGAAATGTTGAGTGACGTTAGCTTTTAGTCAATTTAACAAGAAAGTATGATAATATTCTACACTTCAAACAGTACATCTAAAATATTGTGTGAAATTTGCTTTTAGTCAAACAAAGCATCATAATATTCTACACTTCATTCAGTAGATCTGAAATGTTGGGTGAAATTCGCTTTTAGTCAAACACAGCATTATAACATTCTACACTTCATTCAGTAGATCTAACAAGACAGTGTAATAACACTATACACATCACGCAGTAGACCTACATCTATAATGTTGGGTGACGTCAGTGGTTGACCTAAACAAACCGTGTAGAGTATATATTTTCCAAACATTATGAAGAGTTAATGATGTCAGCGTTCAGCCAGCGACCATAACTTATATTTTATAACAGAATAAAAACCTTCTAAGCGTCTTAGAGTTTTAGTGACCTCATCTTCTAGTTATCGAAGATAGATAGATAGACCTCATCAACGGTAAGAGTGTAGGTGACAGATAGTAAATGTNAGGTGACAGATAGTAAATGTTCTCAGATCTACTTTTATGTAATCAATAGCCAAATCATGTGATCCGCAAGAAAACACCTGATTTGTTGTCACTTTTGGCAACCAAAACTTTCACAATAAACTATTTATTTTCATTTTAACAGTTTTTACCTCTTCTTCTAGTTATCAGTTACCACCACTCTTATCGCGAATGGACTCTATCTAATGAGGTAGGGCAGAGTAACCTTAACATATTTTTAATTATATCAAGATTTAGCCACTGGTACTATCAAAAATAATCAGTAGAGCTTTTTTAATTCGAAGTCTAAGTGATATATATAAATAATTTGAGGTATCCAAAATTCGAACCAACCATTTTCATGAATATCTAGGCAACTGGTACACAATATATCAATGATGTAAAAATATGCTACATATAAGCACACACATTTTATATATGCTATCTAAAAACCCACACATATACAATAAGTATATACATAATAAAACAAGAAAAATTCAAACACAAAACATAAAAAAACTTGGAAAAATGAGCAGACCTAAATCAGAATAATTGTTGAAAGCCGAGTCAACACATCCCCTATATTAGGCAACCCGCACGTCAGCGGTGTTTAATTCCCCACCTTCTCATTTATTATGTGGCAATAGGCTAACTCAAACTATATTTGATATTCTCGGCATATGGGGGGGGGTTTAATTAGGATCGGTAAGCTAGGTTTGAAATAATAACAAATTTAAAAAAATTAACAATGTATATTGTATAGGCGTCGAATTATCCAAATATTTCCCTCTAAAATTCGAATTAAATGTTATTTTTTCACCATAGATTTAAATATATATATATATATTTCGTAGATTATCATGCTGGGCTTAAATTATCCAAATATTCCCTTATAAATTTTGAATTAAATGTTTTTTTACCATTGATTTAAATATATATTTCATAGAAATGCATGCTGGTCTCAAATTATCCAAATATTTCCTTATAAATTTTGAATTAAATATTTTTTTTTATCAATTGATTTAAATATACATTTAATAGAAAATCATGCTGATCTCGAATTAGTCAAATATTTCCTTCTAGAGTTCGAACTAGATGTTATTTTTTTTACGATTGATTTAGATATATATTTCATAGGAGATCCTGCTGTGTTCGAATTAAACAATGTTGAACTAGACAAATCCCACCGTTTAGCAAAGTGAAAATATAATAAAATCTACCTAAATATTTGGTAACTTGTCTCTCCAGTTATATTTTGTACACCGTGCCTCATTACCCGTATTAGCTGTACACATATTCTTACTAATAGGGTGGGTATGAGGAAAGTAGAATTTAGAAAAAAGTTATCTACATTTGGATGGAGGGAGAATGAGAAACTATATACCTATGTTAAATTATACCTAAGTTGATTCAAACCCCAATCTCCCCTTCACTGGCAAACCAGACTAGACGATCTTGATGCATTTGTTCGAGTTCCCAAGGACGCCAATGGTTTTAAATTTTATCTAACTTGTATTTGGTAAACACACCACTTACAAACTAACTTAACTCGAGACAGTTATCTTAAAGGCCGCTTATCCACTGGTCGAAACAATCAATTTGTAACAAATTGTTTCAGATAACTTGATAGATCAAGTGTACAATGCTATGGGATATAGTCATCAAACAAAACAAAATTCCCTCCAGTAGTCAACATGGCGACGGGCGAGGTAAACATGGATTTAGTTATTTCTTCTACCCTTGTGACGAGATAATCGATTTTAGCCCTCACATACAAATATGTCTATTTCATAGTAATGTCATCTATTTATACAATTTGAGATGCTTTTCGTTATAGATCCTGAGTTCATGTTTAAGGAGTTACTAGCATTAAAGGGGATGACAGGGGAGGTTTTTCAGTGTGGCCTTGTCCACCACGTGACCTCGTTAACTTCTGCAATGTGTTATGTTTATAGTGTCAGAATGTTGGACAAAACTTATTGGGTGACTTATTATCTAACTTTAAGCAGGCATATGGCTAATATAACTTTAAGCATCATTTAATGTAAGTGAATCACCCTTTTTTGTGTATATAAAAATGTATATCACTAACTTGTGTTCATTAAATTACCATATTCCGTTTGAAATACTTTCTTGTTATGTAAACTTACTCCCTTCTCTCCAACTAATCCGCAAACTGATTAAAGCTATCGTTGGGTGCTGTGTCAGTGGTACCTAACGGTGCACCCTTTGTCATCTTTTACTTAAAAGAAGAAGTGGCTAAGAATAAATGCGGGTTTTGAAGACTGGAACATCTGCGGGGTTTATGGTAAAAAACAACAACCCCGGGCTGATGAGAGGAAGTCGGGATTCGTATTGGTACAAGTGTCTCTTTTGCGGTACTCCTTTTTATCGTAGATAGCACGATTCTGGTGTATAGTACATAGTGAATTAGCATTTCAAAGTCTATTTCAGTCTCTTCTGCCTTGATTATGTATTATTATTATTAGTATTAGCACCGCGTCTTACTACCCGTTCGGGTTATACGCACTTACGCTAATGTGTAATGGTAGGGTGATTGTGAGATGAAATGGAGGACCTACAGTTTAACGTGGAATCCGAACCACGGTAGAGGCCTGGCATTCCTCACATTCACAAGTTGTGATTAATACACGTCTTGTCAGAGGTGAAGGAAGGGTTTGGCAATCAGATAAATCTGTGCCGGGACCTAGGATTGAACCCCGGCCTCCAGCACAGAAGTCTGACACCTTACCCCTATACCACCAGGTCACCCTTTGATTATGTAACACGCAAATATACGCAGAACAAAAACATGAGGTTGTGACGGATTGAAGGACCCTTCGCAAAAATCGCGTGTGAGCAGATTAGTTTATATTTATTTTAGCACTGCATCTTACTGCTCGTTCGGATTATACGCTTATGTACTAATTAGACTAATTATTACTAGCACCGTGTCTTACTACCCGTTCGGGTTATACGCACTTACGCTAATGTGTAATGTTAGGGTGATTGTGAGATGAAATGGAGGACCTACAGTTTAACGTGGGATCCGAACCACGGTGGAGGCCTGGCATTCCACATATCCACAAGATGTGATTAATACACGTCTTATCAGAGGTGAAGGAAGGGTTTGGCAATCAGATAAATCTGTGCCGGGACAGAGGATTGAACTCCGGACTCCCAGCACAGAGGTCTGACACCTTACCCCTAGACCGCCAGATCACCAATTACACTAATGGTTAGGGATTAAGAATATGGGATTTTAGAGGAAGTGGACCCGCATTTACGTGGATGAAGAATGAAAAACCACTCTCAGTACACCCGACCAAGATCGAACACTGATCTTAAAAGCAACATATTCAAACCCAATCATTACTTTTAAAAAGAATACTCTCACTACCACAAATAACCGACCCCGTTTTGTAGTGGTCAGTGCACCTGGCTACGAGCCTAGGAGTCACCAGGTTCAATTCCCAGCTGGTACCGTGGGTATTTTTCCCGAAAGGGGAATCACCCCAACAGTCCCCTAGGTTCGGTAAATTAGGTCGTAAGTGTTTACACCCTCATACTTATTATCATATCGTCTCATCGGGACATGGAAAGAGCCTCCACGGAAAGGATGTACGATCAGTACATTCGGGGCGTCCCCTGGGCAACGATACATTAGTACTGGCTAATCTTTCCACACATATTATTTAGAATGTTTTCTAAAATGATCAAAATTTATATATATATATATATATATTAGCTCCACCTAGGACACCAACAAATAATATACCCAGACATTCAACCTCCAGGTTAAAATGGTTGCGCTCCTTTTGGCAGCTTGAGTGCTTCACCACTAGGATCGCTGCGGTTAGTCCTATCATTACCCATTAGTGACACTAGCGAAGCCCAGTGTTAAAGGACTCAAGCCGGCATAAGGAGCGCAACGAAACCCCCGTAAGGTTGAGAGTCTGTTTCTGACTTGTCTGTGACTTAGAATCAAATTAAGGTCTCCAACCCGAACCTGAAAGCTTTCAGCGTCACCTTAAAGAAAATAATCAAACGAATCACTCAAATAACGGCTTAGTTCATTGTTCTACGATTACTCTACCCCCCCCCCCCTCAAAAGAGGGTGGTTGTAGTTGACCCTAATATCTGTGTTTGTGGTTGAGGGGGTTGCGGGGGGAAGGGTTGGTCCAGGAGCTACGAGCTCACGTTGTTATTCACAGTCCTTTGGATACCGTTGTTATACCCGAGATCCCTACGTTTGCATAGGGTTCCACAAAGTAAGATGAGAGCGAGGGGCTTATGGGGGGGACCAAGTCCTGTCAAGAGGCGAATAGGGGCTCACGTGAAGAAGAACTTCTTGGCAGGTAAAGTTGTGGGGAGAGATTTATTACACCCTAGTTTAATATGCGGTCTGATGACTTTGTGACGACTTTAGTGATTAAAAATAACCAAAAACCTTTCAAATAAATTTGTTTCGAAACGATTAGGCCAAAAGTAAAGAAAAATTACTACGCGTACGGCATAATTTATAAAGTTTCTTATGTTCGTAAGCTACGTAAAAGGCTACATTTACCGTAAAATCGCCAATCAACCGAATCACCGCAACCAAGACGTAGGCTCCCCATTTAAACTCTGACACATCCTACGTGGTCGTTATTACAATCAAATTTATAATTTTATTTATTCAAGTTTCAACTGTCTTAAAAGTATTTTTAATTTCTAATTTCTCGTATCATGAGAAAGTATTATAATCGTGAACATTTTTGACCTCGAAATTAGGATGAATCTTTACGTCCAATGTGACTCCGCTCCTAAAAAAGGAGATTTTACCATTCTGTCTATCTGACTGTCCCTGGACTTACATCCGTAACGGTTTGATGAGTTTTGTTCAAACTTTATTTAAATGGAGAAAACATGCAGTTGTACTGTAACTAATTGTCCACGACTCGTGAGTATTGGAACATTGACATGATCTTTAGCTTAAATGCCGCATCAAGTGGTCAAATTCGTAAATATTCAAAAATTACATATAGACAAACGAATTCCTGTGTCCAGGTGTGATTTTTGAAAATTTACGAATTTGATATTTTGATGTTATATGGGTATACCTTGGGACGTTACACGTCTTACTTATCATTAAGGATATATACAAATGATACTTACCGAACTAAAGACACGTGGTAAGTAGATAGAATCTTAAGGAAATTAATCATCCCCCCCCCCCCCAAAGATAAAAGAGGGTGCCTCCTTCTTAAAGAATCATCACAGTGCGATATTTGTTGTGGATTTATTGTGGGAATAGCAGTTCTGAGGCTTCAGAACCACCAACACAATTTTCAATTAAATAAATTATAGTTTTCTGTTGAAACCCTATCCACCCTACCAGTAGACCCTTGGCGAAACTTTCGCACATTCCACCTTCTCCTCTCCCCCCCACAAAAAAGATTTAGTCTTTTTGGGTTGTTGAGATTAAATACCCAGCGAAGTGTATACACAAAATAGCAAAAAGGGTTTATTTTCAGTAATTGATACAAAAATATTGTTAGATTTTTCTTTTAACTTGAATTTTAAACAAACAATGTGTTTTAACGTAAACTGAGTATGTTATGTCAGAAGTCGGTAAAAAATCATATCTACTGATAACTTATTCATCTCTGTAGGCTTTGTATTAGTTGAGAAAAAGGGGTGTTGACAACAAGAAATAATATATAGGATTATTTCATGTTTGTTTAGCTAAAGCTATATTAATATTTCTAATAATTTACTCTTATCTCAGAACTACGACATTTTACACGAATCGTCGTTAAAAATTAGTTAATTTCCCATTTATTTTCAAAAAGTGTAAGAGTTTCAATTCTATAGAGACAAGCTGATAACTTTACCCTCAATTTTGCTCTGAAAAATATTTTTAAATAACAAAACACTCGGGTGTTATTTCTGTAACGCGACTCAGTGCTCCTGTAGGCAGCCCTGCGAAACAAATCCGGGGGGGCACCCCAGGGGGGTCGAGGGATGAGTCTCGGGCATGAGTTAAGAGTGTACGCCCTTACAACAACCATGCCCAAAATACGATTACAATACTTTCGTTTCACTAAGCTATTTTTTTAGCATCACCTATTACTTACTACCCGCCCGGGCTACACACATATGTACTAATTACGCTAATATGTTAGAGATGAGGAAGGTTGAATTTGAAGTACGTGTACCAGCATTTACGTGGAGAGAGAGAGAGAGAGAGAGAGTGAGAGTGTGTGTGTGTGGACACCACCCTCAACCAGGATTTGAACCCTGATCTCCTCATCAGTGACAGTATAGCCTATCGCGGGAGTGACACCTATGTTACTACGTAATTGTGTTATTTGACAAAGTTAAACAGGCTGGTGTACTTCCTATTTTGATATTCGAGCTGTCACCGGGTGATTTATAGTCACAACCTCTAAGTGGGATAACAGAGATATAGAACAACCAAGTAGAAAAATGAGACAAGTTGTTTTACATTATTTTTCTATCGCATTAATACACTTTGACGTCTTCATTTTGTAACGAGGATTGTATGACTTTTAAGATAAATGCTTTTTTAAGTTTCACCCCCATCTGTTATAAAATAAAAAGGTCAAAATGTAAACACACAATATAAAACATTAAACGGAAGGAAAATAAAAACACTTCAAAACTTCATGTTGACTGGAAAATAAAAACATTAGGTGAAGCTATATGAATATATATATATATAAAAATAGCTGTGTAAAACTATTGTACCTAGCATCTTTATTTCTATGTAGTCTCTATGTAGTAACTTAATAGCCTCGCATATGGCTTGAATCGTAAATAACTAGTTAACACGAAGTTATATAGTAGGCTATAACAATGAATTATTTATGAGTAAAAACTATTCGGGATTAACATATTGCGCTTGAGAAAACATTTGACTGGAAATGTTTTAAAAGTAGTATTAAAGAGTGACTTTTGTTACATGCATTGTTTTTAAAGAAACAATCTAAAAGTGATATAAAAAATGGTTATTGTGTGAGGGTTCATAAATGGTTCCTAGTATTTTATTTATCAAAATATATGCTATTTACTTAAGTGGTTATTACACCAATTCTGTCTAGATTAACTTGAAATATTAGTAAAGACAAACTACTACGATGCAACACACCATGAAAAAACCCACCTTTATTAGTGAGGTAATACGCTAAAATACAAATAAACAGCTAGAATATTAAAATGGCCTGGAATCTGATATTAAATAGCGATCATAGAAGTAAAAATTTCATGTGTAGAGGAAAACTAAAAGAGAAAACTTTAGGAAAAGTATGAAAAAAAAAGTTAATACAAATTAATCTGATGTTCCAGTAAAATGATATAGGTTGGTTGGGTGACCATTTTATCCCACTACCTCCGCACATTCTTAGAAGAAACAAAACAATAGAAATGCTCTACCACATGTAACTATAACGGTTCCTAAACAATATTTTCTAAACAAAATAAAACTAGAAAAAAAATCAATCATTTCCCAGCCGAGTTCCTAAATGATTTCCCACAGTTATTTCACACAAATGTGGGTATATTTCTTCTGTATTATACCCTACTTATCTTTAATCTACTAGGTTGATTAAATACATATAGCCCGGAAAGATATCAAGAAGCGGAAGAAAATAAAAGTATAATCGTTGAAGTTGTCAGTCAGGTGAGGATCATACAAACCCCATGAAGTTCAGTTTGAAATATAAACCCAGGATGTATCTGGCAGGCGTTTAAGATTCTGGAATAACATCCCCTATTTGAAACGCGGCCTCAAATCAATAGTGTTGTCCAACCTATAGGCAATGATTGATTTCCTTCCTCCAATTCCGCGAGATAACCTTCGGATAGGGTCAAAAACAGAGTGTCAGCTGTCAAGTAAACAAAGCTACGTCCGGGTCAAAGATTGACAAACATGATTTATCAATTCGTTTATTAAAAGGGGAGGGGGACTCTTAATGAATACATTTACCTACCCGATTTATGGAGGTTCACGTTAAATATGTCATTTAATCACTAGTCTGTGTTAATATTCCGTTTAGTAAGGGTTCCAAACATTATATGATGTTTAAATATGTCACATTTAGTTATATAGCAGTAGGAGCTGGCTAATTCAACTTTGGTTAATTGAAAAGATTGGCTAGTTCTAACCCACCATTCCTCATCAAGTTCCTATTTAAATCAATGGTAAAAAAACGCACATTTAATTCGAATTTTTATAAGAAAATATTTGGATAATTCGAAGCCTATGTACCGTAAATTGTTAATTCGTTAGAGTAACGATCTCTATATTAAATCACCCCCATATGCCAAGAATGTCAAATAAAGTTAGTTGTTGAAAGGTAGTAAAAGAGAAAGAACAACAACGATGGAAAACCCGAGAAGATTCACTAAAGTCCCAACCAAAAGTGAAACGTGAAAGACAATATTTATAATACAATCAGTGTCATTGAACGTGAAGATTTTATTTCGTTGAGATAAGCAAACTACAATAAACCAGGATTACTAAATTGTTTCCGCCGTAATGTTATTTAAATTAAAAAACGGTTTAATTCTGCAACTTTCTTGTGTTAATTTTCATAAGTTTTATGTTTTGTGTTTAAATCTTACTTGTTTTTTCGTGTATGTACGGTATATATTGTGCATGTGTGTTTTGTATAGCATATATAAAATGTGTGTGTTTATATGTAGCATGTTTTGAGGTTATTGATTTATTGTGAACTATATGCGCAGATATTCATAAAATTGGTTAATTCGAATTTTGAATATTTCAATTTTTTTTCAGATATCCCTTGAACTTCGAATTAACAAAAGTTCTACTGTATATATTATGAATAGATTTGAAATACACAAATTTTATTTTTAGTTCGAAATGTTTCGAAAATGCGAAGGCTATTATGGGACTCTAAATCAAATAAAAGAAGATTTGTTTGATATTAGCACCTCTACATTTCAAAACTTCGAACACTTGACAACTATAATTTAGTGTAGGTCAGCATGTTACACAGATACATATAATTTGGAAAATTAGAGAAATATATGCATTGTGTTTGTTGTGTTAACTTTAAACTTTTATTCGTAACTTTTATCCTCTCGTAAAAAACCCAAGTTGAGTTCTTTAATACACAACTCTAACATATCCTGTCAGCAATATTATAAATGATTACTTAAAATAATCACGTATTTATGCTCTTGATATGAAAATAACTTATTGATAGTCACACACAAATGAAGATTTTGGTATAAAAAATTATCATAGTATATAAAAAAAGTATGTTTATGTGATTGTGGGCTTGTGTTTCTATAGAAGCTAGAACTAGGAAAAAAAAATCAAAAAATCTGAAACTGGAACATGTATTTAGGGAAGACTGGGGGAGTCACCTTAGACGTATTTTTTAAGCTTATTTTCTGTATCAATGCCAAAATGTCGTATTAAACCACGAGAACAATGGTAGTTCTCTATGCTTATAATGTACTATTGAATGTATTACTAATTTGTCTACTGCTTAGCTTGATCATCAAGGAAAAATATCAAATTAAAATATAAAAATAAATTATATGCAGTCATCTGATTTTATAATTAGGTAAGTTGTTTCCTACTGTAGAAAGTGTTTCTTTGTCAAATAAATATAATGCATACAGCTTTCCGCATCTTTATTCAAGTTGACTCTACATTTATACATAGATAACTACTAAGACAAATAAATGGATCCAGTAATTTAAAAAGCAGCTAAGGCTCCATAGTGAATAGAATAACATGTCTTAATGCTGTGACCTCTAGATCAAACTTTTCTCAAGCACTTATTGAAAACCTGATGTAAATTTCGAGCCTGACCTATTAAGTCACGTGGGGGTGACCTGGTGATCTAGGGGCAAGGTGTCGGACTTCTGTACTGAGGGTTCGGGGTTCAATCCTTGTTCCCTGGCACAGATTTATCTGGTTACCAAACTCTTCCTTCACCTCTGACAAGACGTGTATTAATCACAACTTGTGAATGTGAGGAATGCCAGGCCTCCACCGTGGTTCGGATCCCAAGTTAAACTGTAGGTCCTCCATTTCATATCACAATCACCCTACCATTACACATTAGCGTAAGTGCATATAACCCGAACGGGTAGTAAGACGTGGTGCTAATAATAATAATTATATTAGGTAACTCGAAAACCAAGGAACATAAAAAGAAATTAGAACTTGGCATATTTACAGTACTTAGGACAACTTGTAATAACAGCTTAGGATTTTTATGTACATACACATACACACTTATATACATGTGTATATAAACCATATTTGACGATACATACACACACATATAAATCGAACCTGACGCCATATATTGTGTGACCACTGTTATGGTTATCTTCAAATCAATGAAACTAGAAGCAGAAATTTTAAATATATACTTTAGGAGAACTGAGTTTGTACTGTACACATCAAAGTTAGTTTTTTAGTTTTTACTGTACATATAGTATATTACGAGTCTGAAGTCTTGAAACGTGTGATCATTTTGTGCTGTTAATAAGGTATTCAATGCGCTCTGTCAGCATATGCTTTTGAATATAATGACGATCCATTTAATTTTAAAGACATTTCACATGACTTATATTTCCACTCGAAGTTAGTATAAAATAATATTTCTTTGGATTAAAATAATAAATGACATGGAGTGTAAGAAAAACAATTGGGGTCAGAATATTTTTATCAATAAAAATACATGTTAATCTAAAACCACCCATTACTAGTATATTTTCTTATTAATGAAATAATACATACGTCACTTCGAAGAACAAAATAACCGAACAAATTTAATGGATAAACAAACTTTTTAAAATTACATCATGAATAAATTAGCAAACATTATTTAAATCGTTTCATTTTCCATATAAACGTTTGCATACTATTAAAAAACTTTATTTATCAATAATACACAAAAATACAACAACAAAAAAAGGCAATCAAAATGTAAACGACTTTTACAAAAACAGAATAAAGCTTTAAAAATAAAACTTTTTCAAACAAAAAAATATTAAATTTTACATTTAGATTAATCATGAATAAAGTCCTTTAAACATGATCTTAGTTCTTAACGTAAAACAAACTAGGCCTGTTCTAATATAATCTGACATTTTCAGTGAACGCGTAACTTCATTAAATGGGTATGACAGCACGCGGGGCAACAAAGAGACATGGGGTGATGAGTCTAGTAATTTATGAAGTGTGACAACGTAAATATGTTCCTCTCCTCCAATACACCCCCTGGTTTAGTGGTGGCAGGAGAGCGTGGGGTGGAGAGGGGAGCAACATTAATCTGTGTAATATCGCATGTGACGATCATAGCATCCATGATGAGCTACGTGATTTCTTCTTGATGGATCGTGACTTGTGACATTTTTTATATTCATGTTAAAAGGACACATGTCCAACATAAATTGATTTAAAAAACAATATTAACATGAGCAATTTAAGAATCAAATAGCCAAAGCTATTATTTATGATTTTAGTGAGGATTACTCCATCTAGATATCATATTCTGAAAATTTAAAAATGACACCTGGACACGGGACAAAGTTCCCGGGTTCGATTCCCGTGTCTAGGTGTCTTTTTTCAATTTTCAGAATATGAGCATTTTAGTATTAAATTCATTTTTAAATAACTTTTGCAAGAAGATGAGACAAAAACGCCAAGGGAAAAAAATAGGTGTGTTTTCACCGTTGACCTGGTATCGATGTTAACGATATATTTATGACCAAGACAATAACAGAGCTCTGTTTGGTAACGCTTTCCTCGACTAAACTAAACAGTATGGTTACGACCAACGAGCCGAGAATTTGTGCATCAATTTCAAAACAGCATCACTTCTTATGTTAGATCTAAACGAGTATAACTTCGTAACCAATTAATTTTAAGTTAAAAAAAATATAGCAATTACTAGCTAGAAAAATATGACGGTAAGCAGGTATTTAAAAACTGTTTAGTTATGAATAAAGGAAAGAGAGTACTATATGATCTAGGCCTATTTAATATTACATACGTACTTAATGTTTTCTAAGGTTATTTTTGGGAAGATAGGTTTAGCTTAGTATTTTGTGTAAATTGTAGACTAATCAAAATAAGCACCATTTTCACTAAGAATAAAATTAAATAACTCATTTTCCGTTGATTTGCAGTACATGTAGTAGGATTACATAAATTCACCTACCAGCTGTTGGGTCTACTCTACCCCAGCCGCCATTTTTGTTTAAGAAAAAAATCTCTAAATAGTTTTCGCGCTCCACATGGGTCAGAACCACTTGGTCGCAAAACCTCGATACTAAGACGTAGCCAAGTCACTCACGAAAACTCGCCTTATAATAAATATTTGGAATGCTTTGAGATCTGGTGATGGATGAGAGTGAATAGGATTGCTGCAACTTTTATCAAGGTGGTAGTGAATGGAACACGAGTTAAGGGCAGCATTTTTTTCAGTTTTTATAGCAGAACAAAATTTTTGTTACAAGAAATCTAATATTTTTCTGGTAGGAACATGGCGTTTAATTTTATGCACATTTTGATATCAACCGTTTCTTGAATATGTTTAAAGGATTTCCTGGAATTTAATTACGACTTTTTTTCTTCATATAAAAAGTTTCTCAACCGATGCCACTGTGCTTATGACAAATTTTCAACAACTGTTGATATCACCGTGTGAAGAAAATTAAACTTTATGTTTGTACTGGACCAATCATGGTTTTTATTCTGGCAAAAAAAGTTTTGCTATAAAAACCACAATAACACTGCCCATAACTCGTTTTCTCTTAATTCCCACTTTAACCATTGTCAAAATAAGATGTTTTAAAAGAAATTCGCGGTCTAGGGGTAAGGTGTGTTGGCCTTATGTGCTGGAGGTCCGGGGTTCAATCCTCGGTCCCGGCACAGATTTATCTGATTGTCAAACCCTTCCTTTCACCTCTGACAAGACGTGTATTAATCACAACTTGTGAATGTGTGGAATGCCAGGACTACCACCGTGGTTCGGATCCTACGTTAAACTGTAGGTCCTCCATTTCATCTCACAATCACCCTACCATTGCACATTAGCGTAAGTGCGTGTAACCCGAACGGGTAGTAAGACGTGGTGCTAGTAATAATAATAATAATAATAATAATAATAATAATAATAATAATAATAATAATAATAATAATTTAAAATAATTTCCCCATGAAATAACAATTCACGGCCGTGGAATGGACATATGTTTGCCAGATTAGACACAACCTATAGGAGGTGGAAGTATCCCGAAGCCCCTCTAGTCAAACCCTTCAATAAAGACTTAAAAAAAAGCTTTTAAGTAAATTTCGTTGTTTCCCACGTTGACCTACACCCGGGCACAGCCGGTGGGAATATTTTCCCAACGTTTCAGGAGGGAAGTTGATTGGTCCATGTTTAAAGCATGGGATCGATGGGATTGTTTTCCCTGGGTCATTTTCAAATTTCATAATAATCGAGAGAGAAAGGACTCGTCACGCTCTTGTTTTAACAATCTTTAGAAACCGGCCCCTTGGTGTTGTGGTCAGTGCACCTGGCTACAGGCCTAGGGGTCACTGGTTCGATTCCCGGCTGGTACCTTGGGCGTTTTCCCCCAAAAGGGGAATCACCCCAATGGTCAGCAAAGTTTGGTTACTTAGGCTTCAGTTTGGTTTAAGTGTTTACGCTGGTTCCACACCCTCATACTCACTATCACCATCATCCCATCGGCACATGGAAAGAGCCTCCACGAAAAGGATGTACAATTAGAACATTTGGGCGTCCTCTGGATAGCTGTTCATTATTACCGGCTAATATTACGACTACTGCTGGGCTAAGATTGTTGTAGCCCAAACTCGCTATATATATATATATATATATATGATCATAAGTCATGTGGTCTGTGATTCTAATGTCAATATACTTCATCTTATTTTAAGAATATTCTGGCACTTCGCGTTGGCTGCTCCTGTAATTATTACCTCGGGTCTAATAATTATAATGGAAGGACCACGTGTAGTAGGCCTATTTAAAGTAATTAATAAAGACATAATTTAATAAATTTGTCCTCTATAACGGACCAAATAACTTGACACCATGAACTACAATGGTTGGTCAATTTGATGACGGACATTCTCACATTATCAATTACGTGCGCCATATTATATTAATTTAAATAATATAAGGTATTTTAGTGTAATAAATAATCATTTAAATACTGTATATATATATTGTTTTGTTGATTTATATACATAAACATAAACAACTAATCTACTATACGATCTACTAGTAGAACCATATTTTTAAAACAAACATTAACTCGGTGCCGAGCTCATTTCTTTTGTTGCGCCCTTACGGTCGAATACAGGCTGGCCACGAATGTGATGGCGGTGTTTGTGACCAGTTTTGGGCGTAGCCAATATCCGGTGATCAATTCAGAATTTCCAAGAATGAATTCCAATGAGTCAATGAATGAATGAATTCCACAGGAGTCTCTTCGAAGAAAGTCCAACTGGATTGGTCACATAATGAGAATAAATGGCTTATTGGGTTATGTCATAAGAGATAAAGTGGAAGGGGAAATAAAGAACTGGGAAGACGACGAATTTAACTGACGTATGACCTCAAACGAGGAAAGAAAGATGAAGTTTCTAGATCTACTTGAGGGCTCAATTTGGACAAGGCAATGAACTTGTCAAAAGACAGAACAAATTGTAATAATAACAATAATAAGCTACAAATTAACTTAACCTTATAAAACATGACAGCCACTGAAATAAAACAAAAACGCCACGCAATGTTTTAATCAAATTTAGTGTGGTCCAACTGGGGGAGCCCATGCTCACTGAAAATGTGGCCCTAACAGTATTCCGGAGGAAAATAAAAATAAGCACTTGGTGGCAGACGGGAAAGAATTTTTGTTAGCACTGCGTCTTACTACCCGTTCAGTTTATATGATTATTTACTAATTACGTTAGTAGTTTTTAGGGACTAAGAGGGTTATATTCAGAGGGCTAGGGAAATCGTTACAGAAAAATTGAGAAAAGGTAAAAATCTTTTATTTGAAATATTTTTTGATAATACCCAATAGTTTCTGAGCTATAAGCAAATATATACATTTTTTAATTTAGGTTTTTAAAATGAATTTGATTCTTATGCTCTTTGTTGGACAAAGATGTTTCTCTTTTCCCAATTTTTCTGTAACAATGTTCCTAGTTCCTAATGCCATAGAGTAGGTTACAATGTATATTATTTTATTTATGATATTTAGTTTATTGTTTCTACAACAACGTATAGACCTATTATTTCGCTTCATAAATCTTACGAGTTTTTAGTAAATGTTTCTATTTTAAGATAAAATTGAAAGAAAGCTTGTGCGGAACACCATATAATTTTTATTTTTCCACTTTCATACATTCTGATGCATCTCATTTTGTACTAGAACCTCATTCAACCGGGATTTGAATAAGAATTGCATATATATTCTCATAAGAGCTAGGCCAGTACTCGCAGAGAGCGAATAAGCGCCTTCAGCAACCTAAGAATACAAAACTATGAATCATACATTTTTTTTTCATCGAAGTTTCCTTGTTTCTCTCTCTGTTTCATAAACTCTAGAGCTCGAGGGGTTCAGTTTATAGATGTAGAGCTTACGATAGAATACACCCCTTCCCCTTGCACCCCTTCTACTAAAACTATCTTAAGAAAACTCAAATAACTTTATTCTTTATTCCAAGAGTTCGCTCTTGTTAGACCATTCCTCTTCCTATGTGCAGGGTTACAGCTTCCTAAAGCTGGAGCAACATAATATACACCTATGTGTTGCACAATGTTGTAGGGTGTTTCGTATTAGATGTCAACACTGTCCATGCTGTTATTATTATTTAGCACCGCGTCTTACTACCCGTTCGGGTTATACGCTTAAGTACTAATTACGCTAATGGATTAGGAATTGGGAAGCTTGAATTTATAGGAAGTGAACCCGCATTTGCGTGGAGGGAGAANGTGGTCGAGCTCAACACAACTAGCGCGTTAGCCAACTACACCACCGAAGCGGGTTGTCCATACTGGAAATACGTTGTTGCATCATGTTGTTAGAATTTTTTCTATAGAAAACAAACAATCACCGCGTCCTACTACCTGTTCAGGTTATACTTATATGTATTAACTACGCTAAATTGTTAGGGACGAAGAAGTTTTAATTTAGAGGAAGGGTACACGCGTTTGCATGGAGAAAGAGTGGAAAACAATTTTGAAAAAACCCTCAGTACACCCGAACAACGGTATCACTGTCATCGGAAGTCTAGTCTAAAACGAGAGTGACGCCTTAGACCATGCGGCCACCGAAGCGGGTTTTTCTATAATTATTAAAACTAGACCAAACACTGTGTCTACACTGAATAATCAAGTTTATAGTTTGTGCCAACATGTGGGACGAAGGTGTTTTAGTGGCGGTTGGGCGGTTTTGGGGTTCCGAAGACTCAGATGCTATTTGTAACTAACAATAATTAATTGAATGAAATTATCTGAACTCGATTCAAACGACATGCCGATGAACTAATTACTAGTGCAACTTTTTTTTTTCAAACAACAATACGTACCAGTCTCAACTGAAACAAACTCTCCAAATGGAAGCAACATTCGTTTATCAGACTGAATGGTTGGTCTGTGTTTCATATTTTCTTTTGATCTTTATCACTTCGAACGGATACATGCGACAACCAACAACAACAACTTGTATTTATTGCGACAGCAACATAATACAACACAGAGCAATTTACATAAAAAAAAAGCCAACTTTCCATTGGTAACCGTAATCCTGTTGCTAGAAGTTGCTCTATGTTTCTCCACTGGAGACAATGCTTTATAAGTGACGAGTTTTAATCAACACTTATTATAAAAATAAAATGCTGTCCCTAGCCATAATCTTGACAGATAAATTACATCATTTATTAAAACAGGGGAAGTTTTTTTTTTAACGTAAGGCATTACTGACAGGGAAAGATATTATATCCAGTTCGGTCGCCTGTATGTAGGCTATTTGCTGCTCTGGTGGCACAGAACGTTACCCAGGGTACACCTATGGAGGTTGTCTACACGCCGTACCAGCAATGAGATGATTGTGATGATAGTGAATATGGAGGTGTGGGCCAGTGAGAGTCTTAAACCTAACTCAAGCATAATTTACCAGCCTCTGGTGACCGTTGAGATAATTCCCCTTAAGAGAAAAATACCCAAGGCACCAGCCGGGAATCGGACCCGGGACCCCTTGGTTCGTAGCCAGGTGCACTGACCACTACACAAAAGGGCCGGATATACTGAAAGATAAAACCACTGTTGGCTCAATTTACACAATATTCATATTCATGTCATTTTTTGGACGTGAGCGTTATCAAAAAATAATTGTGTATACCTTTTAGTTACTAAAATTTGTTGCTGCAACTGTCTGACACGTATTTCTTTTAATGCGTATAACCCGAACGGGTAGTAAGACGCGGTGCTAATAATAATAATAATTTATAAAACTTAGTAACCGTAAATATTTTCGGCCAAGAGATTAAGATGAATTTTTGACGTTTAATGCGCCCCTGAACAAAAAAAATAAATAAAATGTAATAAATTGATTTTACAGTTTTTATTCAATATTTTAAAAATAACATTAAAATAATACTTCATGGCGTCAGCCCGCAAGAGAGTCATACCGACCGCCGCATGTTAGCGAAGATAATTCCAACATTTGAAGAAAAAGGGTGCCATGTGGTCAGCAAAACGAATCCTGCGGCCGTTAATCTCAGTTTTATAGATTATAGCCGCTATTTATGTATTCAAGTATCTACTCTTTTGACCTCACGAGGATGAGTTGACCCCGTTTTAGACCCATTGCTCCGCAGAAAAAAAAAATTGGAAGGTCTGGAAATCGAACCCGGTACCTCTGAATCTGTAGCCATGAACTCTGACCACTAGACTGAACAAAATAGGTTGGTATTTTCTTAAAGATTCTCCATTCGCCATAAAATAAAGGTATAGAATGTTAGAGAGTGTGTACTCGCATTTTGTTTCGGCATTTGCGTGGAGAGAGAATGAGGAACTACTTTAGGAAATACCGCCCTCGGTACAACCGATAGGGATTTGAACCTTGACGTCTCCGTCCCCGATAAACCAGTATAAGTGTGACATTTAGTAAGGGTGTCACCCGATGGGGTTGCGTCGTGAAACCCAATCTGTGAATCGAGAGACCAGTGGAGGAGTGAGGAAGGAGGGAGAGTAGAAAATGTATCAATATATACGCAAATAATGATTTAATTTACCGTTTATTAATATTCTTTCATACAATCTGATACCAGCACTTGACAAAACTGTCTTATAACTACTGTACTCTACCAATTTGGTATTCGGTAGACCGGTAGAAATTTCTTTCTTCTCACCCAAAAATGGCTTATTTTAGAACCAAACAAAATAGAGGAAGAGAGTAAAGAATGTCAGAGATGTAAACACAGAAAACAAAACCTCATAATTAAAAGGGAAGCCAGAACACATGTTTATTTCATAGAAGAACGGAAGCACAATCATAAAGGTGTCCTAGAACAGTATTTAAATTACATCAGGAAATGAGACAGTATTCTAACCCCCTCTTCCAGAAACATCACAGGCAAGGGTTTGTTCTAATATCGTGTGACGTCATATCTAGCGTTAACGTCTAATTATACCAAACATCCTCCTGAGGAAGTTTCGAACCTTCTGAAATATCAGAACCCTTCGGCGGAAACATTGAAAGACAAAGAGAGAAACTGGATGGAAAGAAGGCTTGAATGTATAATTCTCTCCTTTATCATGGAGAGAAAGTATTGTGATCATGATTATTTTTAACCTCGAATGGATATTGACATTTTATGTCCCTACAAATTCAACTCTGTATTCAACTAAGGAATATGAAACTTTATACGGTTATATCCGTGAGTTAAAGATCATTTCAATCTTATTAGTTTCAAGAGTTCTGTACACTTGATTGTACAGGGTGTTCCTCTCGTCAGCCTCTGAGTTTTCCTTATTACTTTCAAACTAATGGACGTAATTGGTATATGAGAAGCACTCAGTGAAACAACTTTTACAAGCGTTTGCTTTCTTCCATGTAATTCGCTCGCTTTCACGTACAGTTTCGTTGTAAAGATAACCAGCCCCTCCTGACCCCCCCCCCCTCCCCGTGATGTAGTAGTCAGTGCTCCTGGCTACGAGCTTTGGGGTCCCGGGCTCGATTCCCGGCTGGTACTTTGGGTATATTTTATCTTATGGGGAATTGTCCCAACGGTCACCAAGGGCTGGTAAATTAGGCTTAAGTTAGGTTTAAGATTACCATTGGCTCCACACCTCCATATCTACTACCATAACATCATCTCATTGCCACCAGAGCAGCGAATTATCCATATACACGTGACGGTACTGGATGTCATGTCTCTCTATCTCTCTCTCCCTGTCAGAAACGCCATATTCTAAAAAATAAAAGGCTAAATAAATACACTCTTAGAGTCACCGATGACTGTGGTATCAAGGATAGCTTAATATTGTTAGCTGATGATTTCCACACGTCCATCACAGGCTCTGCCTTAACACATGAGTGAAGAATGGTCTCCGAGCACAGAATTAATCCTGTACATTTCAAAGGTAGAGCATTGGAGCGCTAGCCCGGGTTTGATTCCCAGGTATCATTTTACAACTAATTTAAATTAAACAAATACATATATATACATTTACTAAAAGCTCATTCTTATCAGAATACAAAACTATTGCTAGCCCCCCCCCCTCCCGAATATGATTTTATACAGGATGGGGGCAAACTAATTAGAAGATTGGTAACTTGATTTTTTACTAGCAATGCGTCTTACTACCCGTTCGGTTTATACGCCTACTAAATTGAAAATTAACACTTTAATTGAATTGGAAATGAAATATTCACTAGCTAAATAAAAGCAAACGGCCTAATACATTTTTTCACTTTTTGAAGATAATGTCACTCAGGTTGAGCTACATTGGACGTCAAACAAACTTCAGCACGTTGTCCATCATTTTCCTCAGCATAGATCGTCCACCCTGTATATATACATCCATAAAGCCTCAATAACAACATCTCAAAATAAGTATTACATTTTTCTTTTTTTTGAAACAGCCTTAATGTGTTAAAATCATACAGCTATCGTCAAAACCCTTTGCCCACTTTATGCAATTTCTAAGCGAATCTATAAAAAAAAAATTGGAAAAATTCCAAAGGAGGAAGGAAAAAAACCCGTTATCATAAACATGACAGCGTCTTCGAGTCTTGGGGTGAAATAACCAAAGCTGGTTTGGACTTTTAAGACCAAACTTATGTTCAGTAATACTCTCTTACGGAGCAAACGATAGTTTAAGAAACACCCTTTTCATGTTCCGGAAAAAAAAGGTTTTTTTTAAGAGTGCGCTTGTTTGTTTATGTTCCTGTTTAACATTTTTATCGCCTACCCTATTGACATAACTGGCTGAGATCGTGCCAACGATAACCTCACCTTAAAAAAAATTAGATTCTATCTGTTATATTTAAATGCAACAACTTTTTTAGGCGTAAAACCTTTTGTGTTGAAGCCCATTCATTACACTCACATAAATAGTTAGATAGTATCATTTGAATAGTTATTTTAATATAAGTTTTTATTTTATTCTTATTATTTGAGGTATTTAAACTACACTTTCTGAACTGACTGATTATATCAGCACACGAGAAATTCTATGAGCGAGAGCTAAAGGTCCCACTAATTTTGCCAGGAAAGGTATTTTCACACACTTTTCAGAGTTATTTTTACAAGACACAATTGACGGGAGAATGAAGACTTAACTTCCACCCCACCCGCCCCCCGAAGGAAATTGTGCTACGACGAATTTTTATCGCTTGTGAAAAATCAGTCAACTTCGGTCGAGTTTGAACCTACAAACATCGGGTGGAATAGAGTTAATTTATAATATTAGCTCATTTTCAACAGCCTTTTAAGTATATTTGTGTAGATATGAGACTTGTTTTGATGAAAAAGAGCTTTATATTTAGCCTTCCTCCAAATACAATACATTTTTATAAGCTCACAAAATACAATTTAAGATATTTTATATTTGATTATATCAGCGAGCTTTCCTATCTAACTTGATATAAGAAGTTTCGTAGTTTTATCCCCCCCTTTTTTATATTGACATGAAAAAGGGTGGTTTTTTTGTGAAGCTGGTTTTTGGGGTTACAAACTGTGAAATACGAACAATATTAACGTCAAATAAAATATTAAATAAAACTCTTCCAAGAGCCCAGGTTAAATATAAATGTAACTTTCCTAGTCGATAAAAGCGTAGACATTTTGTGGATATGTGTATTGGTATACATATGGCGAATTTAATCAGAATTAAGTTCATTCAATCCGACCATTTTAGAATTAACCTGCTGGTTGGCTTATAAATTAAACTAAGCACCCTAGCTCTAGTCCACAAATTGTTCGACAGACATTCGTAAAATCGAATAACTCAATGCTTATATAATAATAATATTGCGCGTCTGGGATACGTCATTCGTAGCCCAGTTTGTGGAAAGATTAGCCAGTAATAGTGTACCTTTACCCAGGGGACACCCAAATATTCTAATCGTACATCCTTTCCGTGGAGGCTCTTTCCAAGTCCTGATGAGATGAGTTGATGGTGATAGTGAGTATGAGGGTGTGGAACCAGTGGAAACACTTAGACCTAACTTCCAAGCCTAATTAATCAAACCCTGTTTACCGTTGTGATGATTACCCTTTCGGGAAAAAATACCTAAGGTACTAGCCGGGATCGAACCCGGGATCCCTAAACTCATAGCCAGGTGCACTGACCATTAAGCCTGTTACTGTACTAGTTTATACCAATATAAGACAGAACATAATATAATATATTTTCTGAAAAAATAAATGTTGTTAGTGTAATACAATTGAATATACATTATTTTATCTTTTCGAGATAGTGTTTGAGTTGTTTCCTTTTGATGCCCTCTCACGTGATAGTGAATTTGGATTCAAAGGCTTCCCTCTTGGAGTTCAAAAGCGCTTTAGCTATACCGTGACCGACCATGCGTGACGGGTAACGTTATCTGGCGGTTCTATATCAGAATTGTAGGTGAAAGATGAATCCCCTCCTTGGAAAAAGTACATAATCTATAGGCTTAATGTCACTTGAGAACTTATCAAATGTACATTTGGGTTTTATAAAATTCTCGATGGTGCAAAACCTAATATTGGGCCTATTAACGAAAGCACCAGTAGAGCTAGCTATGGATTGAATCTGTTACGAAGAAACTCCTGGAAGGACTCTCAAACCTATCCTGTTTGAGAATCAAATAGCCGAAGCTATTATTATTATTATATTATTATTATTATTATTATTAGCACTGCGTCTTACTACCTATTCGGGTTATACGCACTTACGTTAATGTGTAATGGAAGGGTGATTGTGAGATGAAATGGAGGACCTACAGTTTAACGTGGGATCCGAACCACGGTGGAGGCCTGGTATTCCACACATTCACAAGTTGTGATTAATACACGTCTTGTCAGAGGTGAAGGAAGGGTTCGGCAATCAGATAGATCTGTGCCTGGACCGAGGATTGAGCCCTGGACACCAACACAGAAGTCTTATACCTTACCCCTAGATCACCAGGTCACCTTTGAAGCTATTATTTATGCTTTTCAGTGAGGAATTCTCCATGCTGTCCTGTTTGGTTAAGTTTTTCACGCGCTGCATCTCACTACTAGCTAGTGTGCTATGGATGAGGAATGTAGAGCTTATTAGAAGCTTATTAGAAGCTAAACCTAAAAATGAACGAGAAAGACAAAAAAAAATCACCTATGTAAGAAACGATTAGTTGTTGTAATAATAGATAAGATTTTTTTAAAAACCATGTAGGGAAAATCTAACTTTATATTTTTATCAATAATCGCAATCTTTAAAAATAACTTTACTTACCCGCTAGACAGTTTCTCCAAGACACCATTTTTGTTAATTTTTACTCCATGTTTTGTGATCTTAAGTCAAAATTGGTAATATTTACTCTGACATATTTTATTGCAGAAAAAATTGTTACAACCCCCTCTTTTTTACATTATCGGGGTGGGTAACGGTAACAGCACATTTAGTTTATTAATGATCAAAGTTTCAATAAGTAATATACAAATATTCGTTGTAATACCCTAAACAGTTTTCATAATATTTCACACAACAGTCATTTTTAGCTCTATCTTTAGGGGTGTATACCACCCTTAATATTTAAGATCGACCCTAGGTTGCTGATGTGAATTATTCTATTTTCACCCAAAGAATAGCCTGCCAAAATTTGATGCAATCTTTTAGATACACGTTGTATGTATATATATATATATATATATGTGTGAAAACTATGTGAAAATAATTGAATTCATATTTTCAATAAAATTTTGTTGTTAATTGTAACCATGCGAATCTCTTAGAAATTCAGTTTTAGGATAAATTGCTCGTATTTACTACATGTAATTACTCGAAATAGGCAAAATTAGTAGCAAAATTGCGATCTAGTTTTTGGACAAGCTAGAGTGAATACAATTTAATTTCAATCACAATCATATTATAATATTTTTTTCTCGTTGTGGATAAGGAAATCGTGTTGAAACTATTGGAAAAATATATAACGGTGAAAGTTTCATATATATCTGACCTCTCCCATAAACACTTGCTAATATCGTTATTAATTTATAATCCTAAAATATATTAATAATAGAGATGTCACGATACCTGTTTTTCTCGATTCCGATTATTAAGCTCAACTTCGATTTTTCGATTCTCGATTTAAATTCTTGAAAATTTCTTATTTCATTATTTTTCCAACCTCATATATAAACATATTTACTCAAGTTCATAGCATAGAAAAAAACAACAACTAAAAACACAATTCTTTTCACTTAATAGAGTCGTTAATTGAACCAAAATATATAGCAACTAACCGCAAATAAACTAGTAATCGATTACTACTCATTCTGAATTTTTATATTTTGCTTAGTTGTCAGTACTTTTATTGAAAGCTAGGAATCGGAAGGAGCGTGGAAAACCACTTAGGGAAAACCACCCATAGTAGACCTGACTGGGGTTCGAGTCTAGATCTCCCCATCATCAGCAGGCCAATCTACCACTAGAGTGACGCCTTAGACCATTCGGCCACCGAAGCGGGCTTTAACTAATTTTACTCTGTGTTATATCACTATATATACTGTACATAGCTGACCATCTTAACTTCCAGTTATGATAAAGATGAGTCAGCCACATATTCTTGGTGGAAAGACTGTAGTAAAATAAGGGGTGAATGTAGTCAAAACTAAACAATCGTACAGCGAATGGCGAAAATTTTCATAAAATCAGCAATGCAATCGTCTTACAAGTTTACATTTTATAAAAGGAGTTTTTATTGAACTAAAATATATGAAGAGCTACTAAACTAACTTTTACACAACTCGCATTTAATTTGTTTACATAATTTTACCTTCTTCACTACACAGGCCATTTTAATCCTTGATCTAATATTTAAAAAGAATCTCGTAGTTTTAATCCCTCCATATCCCCCTTACTTCACAATCCTGCATACGCCACTGACCACAATATCCAGCTAATTCCATGGCATCGTACAATGTTGTGAGCTTGAAGGAGGTAACGCGGCAAATAGGAAGGTTATACAAGGATGTTTAGTTCCAGAATTACCGTTCACTGTGGCGATATGACCCTTTAAGGCTCCCATGAAGAGGATTAGACTATTTATAACCCCTTTAATAATATGGTTTTATGCTGTTTATACACAAGGTAGGCCCTATTTAGCGCTGTAAACAAACTTTCAACTTTCTAAATGTTCTAAAACAACAGTTTGCAGGATATTCCACCCTTAGACTATTTCAACTGGCAGGCATTTGATTGTTTTGAGCCAACATGTATTCTATTTGTAGATCTAATTCACTTTCAGTTTCCTTTTTAGAATGTTTATTTATGCTCTTATTTCAACAGTAAAAGACAAGCAAAATATTTTTTTTAAATAAGTTTCAAAAATGAGTTTTTTAAAAATAATTAAAACACAGATTTAACAGAGATAGGGTGTTATGTGGGTTCATGCCCACCTCATGTAGTAGGACATTTCTACCTGAATTTGTCCCATCTTGTGCGCTCAAATACTTGTGAGTCATTATTAAGTAGATATTCTTCTTATTGGTCCCATCTCGTGCACTGAACAATAAAGAAAGAATCGCTCACGACCTTTCACCCCCTCTTCCCCTCTTCTAGAGAGCAGACTTTTCCACCCCCTCCCCCTCTTTCCTCCCCCTCTTCTAGAGAGCAGACTTTTCCACCCCCTCCCCCTCTTCTAGAGTGCAGACTTTTCCACTACCTCTTACCCTCTTCTAGAGTGCAGCGTTCATCTCTCGTGCATTTGGGTAGGTAGTCATTGTGTCATCTTCAACCCTTCTTTCCCTCATTTAATCAAGTCCACATCTAACCTAGCCTAACCTAACCTAGTTAATTAGTTGTTTATTTGAAAGTTATGGAGTTATGCGTTATGGAGGTTGGTCCCATCTCAAAAAGGGCGGAAAAGTCGCTAGCGATTCAAAATCGTAATAAATTATTTTTTCTGTTCAGTACACGAGATGGAACAAAAATAATAATATTTGCTTAATAATAACGCCTGAATATTTGAGTGAACGAGATGGGAAGTCACCGTAATGAGGTGGACAGGATAGAATTAGATCAAGGTAGGGATAGGGACTTACTTTAGTAAGTGTAGAATTATTTTAATTTGTTGAAATATTGACATGTTAAAACTAATTTAAATAACTTGTTTAAATATATATGCCAACGTTGTAAACAGAATCGATTTAAACAGCCGGTGTCTGAGAATCATTATGGACACACCCTGGTACGTCTACTATAGGATTCCGCGCCAAGACCAGGATGAGACAAGGACCACTACCGGACGATTGCGCAGCACTTCTACGACAAGGCATTGGGTCCCAACAATCCTCTAATCCAGGGGCTTGGGAATTATGTGATAGGATTCAGAAGGGTCCCTCACACAGCCCTGCTCTCGGATGAGACGTTGATCGCCAGTGGTCCATCGTAGGCTCTCCCCCAGTCTCCCGTAGGTTAATGTGGTTGCTGCACATGTGTTTAGAAATTCTTGTAGGTTTTACGTGATTTAATTTAACGTGTGCTTATTAATCCTTTTTTTATATGGTATAATTTGGCTAAATGCGACAACCCGTCGTTTTAAGATATGGTTAAAGTCATTGTGCTACCTGTTCATGATTTAACGCATTCTAATGCTTCGCTTGTGGAAGTATCAGAACATGCGTTTTCAATCTTCAGTGTAATTTTGTTAAACGCCAACATATTCTCGCCCTTCCCCCAAGGACACTACTGCTTCTACTGCTACTGCTGCTACTACTACTACTGCTACTACTACTGCTGCTACTACTACTGCTGCTACTACTACTGCTACTACTACTGCTACTACTACTGCTACTACTACTGCTACTACTACTGCTACTACTACTGCTGCTACTGCTACTACTACTGCTACTACTGCTACTACTACTACTGCTACTGCTGCTACTACTACTGCTGCTACTACTACTGCTGCTACTACTACTGCTACTACTACTACTGCGACTACTACTACTGCTACTACTACTGCTACTACTACTACTACTGCTGCTGCTGCTACTACTGCTACTACTACTGCTACTACTACTACTGCTGCTACCACTACTGCTACTACTACTGCTACTACTACTGCTACTACTACTGCTACTACTACTACTACTACTACTGCTGCTACTACTACTGCTGCTACTACTACTGCTACTACTACTGCTACTACTGCTACTACTGCTACTACTACTACTACTACTACTGCTGCTACTACTACTGCTGCTACTACTACTGCTGCTACTACTACTGCTGCTACTACTACTGCTGCTACTGCTACTACTACTACTACTACTGATACTGCTACTACTACTACTAATAATAATAATAATAATAAAATAACCATCCCCGTGGTGTAGTGGTCATTGCACCTGGCTATGAGTCTAAGGGTCCCTGGTTCGATCCCCTGCCGGTACCTTCGGTATTTTTCCTTGAAAGGGGAGGGGAATTAACTACCCCAATGGTCACCGGGGTTTGTTTAGTTAGTTTTAAGTGTTTCCACTTGTTCCACACCCTCATACTCACTATCACCATCATACTATCACCCTCATACTCACTATCACCGTCACCTCATCGGGGCATGGAAAGAGCCTTCACGGAAAGGATTCCACAAAACTGGTCTACAAATAATGTAGCCCAGAAGCGCAATATTATTACTACCACTAAAATACTTCTTACCATAACGATTATTATCAATAGTTCCAACATATACCATCCATATCTCTTTTAGTTTCAGAGCTATAAATATGTTTAATTTTGTTACACATGTCTATCTCTAAGTGGATCAAGGCCGCGGTCTGAGGCTACATCCACCAAGGTAGTACAAACAAACTTGTGTAAGTTCCCTGCACGCCGGACAATCTGAGCACTTTATGGAGGGTTGAGTTAGAATTAGTGTTTTCCTTTCATCACTCCTAATCCCGATACCATCAGTGTGATGTGAATGGAGCTTCGAGTGGGGAAGGGGGGAGGGGGGGAGCAAAATCAATGTTTTGCGAATTAAAGTGTTTGGTACAATAGTGGAACAACACTCAGAATTTTTACTTTTGTTGAGTTTTATATCGAAATGCTAGAGATTTTTTTTTATACACCACACCGTACGTTCCGAGCAGTACGCAATTTTTTTTACAGTAATTAAGTAAAAAGGAAGAATTTAGAGGAGGTATACTACTCTCATTTGCGTTGTTGGAGAAAACACCTCAGTAAAACGCCGGACGGGATTCGAACCGCGACCTTCCTAACACCTATTAGTAAGACTAGACGAGACTGATGCCTTTGTTTGTATGCCCACTGGTTGCGAAATTATTTTTTAACTAATGGTGGTAATAGGGAGCCTATATAGAACTTGGAGCAACATAAACAGTTTTTACTATAGTAAAAATAACCAACAGTTACGAAAACTAATTTCAAATATTCTTACGCAAAACTTATATATATATATATATAGATATATATAGAGAGAGAGAAAGAGAGAGAGAGAGAGAAAGAAAGAGAGAAAACGCGTCTGGGTTAAATCATTCGAAACCTAGTTTGCGGAAAGACTATCCAGTACTAAAGTACCGTTGCCCAGGGGATACCCGAATGTACTGATCGTACATCCTTTCCGTGGAGGCTCTTTACATGTCCCGACGAGATATGGAGAGGGTGATAGTATGAGATTGTAGAACCAGTGGAAACACTTAAAACTAACTTAGGCTTAACTAACCAAACACTGCTGACCGATGGAACAGTTCCCTTTTCGGGATGAAATACCCAAGGTACCAGCCGGGAATCGAACCCTGGACACCTAGGTTCATAGCCAAGTGCACTGACCATTATACCCTGGGGCTGGTCGTCCCTTTTGCTATATATTATTAATAATAATACTATAGTAAAATTGTATCAATCTTAACCGTGAAAAAGTGTACTTTGCGCATTTGATTACACTAATTAATTTGGCATGAAAAAAGCATAAATATGGAAAATTTACTCACATTTGCTTGGAGGGAGCGTGGAAGACCAACTAGGTGTAATTACTCTCAGTACACCCGGCCGGGATTCGAACCTCAACCTCTTTGTCACCAGCAAGCTATATACTTGATGAGCTTGACGTTTAGTCCACGTGCCCACCGATGCGGGTATTCGTACGCTTTACAAATGCAGTAAAGCTAATAATAGATTAATCTTTTATTAGAAGTAGTTCACAGTTAGTAATTGTTACACTCACATCGATAGTTGCATGGCCTAAGGTTTTATTCTGGCGATACGTAAGCTTTCCGAGGGAGTTTAGGGTTCGAATCCCAACCGGGTGTACTGAGGATAGCTTAAAAAAATGTCTTCTCCCTCTCCTTTCACGGAAATGCGGGTAAATTTTATAAAAAATTCTGTTTTTCACTTCTTTGACCCGTTAAAATATTTTAATCCGGATAGCCCGGGTGGGTAGTAGGTAGCGGTGCGAAAATAAATCTTGATATTAAAAATAGATTCTCCGAAGAATATCGGGGATGAAACGAAGAAACTCTGAAGTTTATTCGTGTGGACACAAACCAGAAACACCGCGATGAAGTTTCCAGATCTATATAAGTCACATAGCTGTGACGTCACTACGAGAGCTCATTGTCTGTGGAGTAAAGGTCGCAACAAAGGTGTCAGTTTCCTGTCGTCATTGTCCTCATCAAAAGATCAAGAGTTTGGAAAGTTTGCTGTGAAGGACAAGTGGTTAGACTTCAAAAGGACCCGTCAGAGATGTTATAATCTCAGTAATAAATTATAAACTTCTTTTTTTTGGACACTGTGAAGATATAATGTGATTTGCAAGTTTGTATTTGAAAGCTTGGTTTGAATTAAGAGTTCTGGTTTCAAGTACGTGTCGTTACTGCTCCTCCCGGGGGGCCTAAGTGTCAAGATGGTCTTGGTGGGATGGGTAGGTGTTATTATTAGGTGTTCTGTCTTACGACAGGTCCATTCCTTTTGTCAGTGAACTTAGACCACCAATGTACCCTGTCCTCTGCCTCCTCCTTCATTTACCAGAATTTTATTCTTTCCTTTAAGTCATTCACTATTTGGATTCTCCTTTTTCCTAAGCTTCTATTTCCCTCAACCTTTCTTTCTATGACTTCGTGCAGACAGCAGTTCCTCCTAAGGATGTGTCCGATCCAATTTGCTTAGCGCCGATGAATCACAACCAAAATAGATGGGAAGGTAGTGGCAAATAATTGTAGGGCTCGTTTTGATCTTGTTTATTGAAATAGCTTAATTAATCTACTTGTGTATGATGTGATGTAGGATTTAGAACTAACTGAAAGAGTTTAGAAAATGGCTCTCCTTCTATCAACAGTTCCGTGCCCTTGACCTATCATTGGTGTTATAATTCTAACTGGTGTCGAACACCCGACCACCCAGCTGTGGTCTACCTCCAACTTCTAAAATGGGTTGGGGCGTCCTCCTACGTACATAACTGGGACTCAAGCTGTAGGATATTCTCCCCACAAGTTGGCTAAACTTGGTAGCTGAGTATGTAAAGCACTTCAAACTAGCCCCTTAACAACTGGCGTCCTTCTGCGCCCCCTCCCCACCTCCCCTGAAAAAGTTCTAAAACTAAAAACTTGTTATGTACCAAAAAAGGAAGGGTTTTCCCCCTAAGTTACTAGTTTTAACAATACTTTGTGTTATGCTAATCGGCAAAACAATCTCTGTTTTTAAAAACATGGTCTGGTACGAACACGCGACTGCTGATTCAGGACAATTGACAGTATGAGTGCTTAAGCTTACGTAATCCTTGCATACTCTAGATTGACTAAGACTGCAAGCTATGAGACATACGTCTATTTTAAGATAATTTTTTTATCTTTGTACTACATGTTGCCTGTCTTGACCAACTAAATTTAAATACACTATTAAATAAGAAAAGAGGAAGGTAGATTTGAGAAGAAATTTACCAGCGTTGGATGGTAGAAAGAGTGAGGAACCGTTAAAAAAAAAACCTCAGTACACTGGGATTAGAACCACAACCTTTTCGTCATTGGTAGACTAAACTAAATGGGCTTGACATCTATCATAGCGATCTAGGTTTTAAAATTTAGAACAAACATTTGCTAAATGCAAAAAAAAATCCTAAATAGTCCGTGCATGAATTTTATTAGTTTGGACGTTTTATTTTATATAAAAGTTCATATAATTTTTACTTAAAGTATTTATTTATATCTAATACTATAGTCGTGTATGAGAGTTCTAAGTCATAAATAACATATTTCGCTTGAATTTAGCCAACGAGAAGGTCCAGGTTTGAATCCTGGATGGATATAAGGTTGGTGGTTTATAACGCCTGATTTAATAAAGTTGTTTATCCATCGTCCCTCCACGATAATTTGTGTATTATTCCTATAATATACGCTAGTCATACTTAGCTCTTAGAATAAGTATTTAATATGCCTTAAGTTAAACATTGATACTAAACAAACTCACTTCGGTGGCCGTGTGGTCTAACACGCTACTCACTCAGTAAAATAGACTCCCGAGGACGGGAAGATCGAGGTTCGAATATCGGTCGGGTGTACTAAGGGTGGTTTTTCCTAAATGGTTATCAACTCTCCTTCCATGCAAATGCGAATACACTTCCGATAAAATTTAACCTTCCTAATCCCTAGATCCATTAGTGTAATTAATAAATAAGCGTATGATCCTAACGGGTAGTAAGACGCGGCGCTAAAAACAACCTAAACAAGTGACGAGAAAGAAGATTGCGGAAGATGTACTTTAAAAACCTATCCAACGGCTGATTAATCAGACAATTAGTCACAAAATTACTTTGAAACCAAATATAGCATCGAAGGGCAGTTTTCTGGATTATTCACCTGACAACAACATTGGAACCAGGTTAATGGTTTTGTTTCATATTAGTTTTTTTAATTTGATTTTAATTTTATATATATATATATATATATATATATATATATTAAAACGG
>CABFWO010000004.1:795765-876542 GCA_902155825.1 Timema genevievae | reverse complement strand
AAAAAGACCCCCCCCCCCCACACACACACACAAACACACACACTACAAGTACCAGCCGGGAATTGAACCCGGAACTTCCAGATCAGCAGCCAGGAGTTCTGACCACCACTGCTAATGCAGTGTATGTATGATATGATTCTCTTCGGTTTAATTTTTTTTAACATCCATTAATGTTTCCAGGCTATGGCCCGAGTCATTTTTTTTATTCAAGCCATATATTTTCCACTACCGGCTTGCTAGGCCTGTCTTAGCTTCATATGTCTTATAATATAACTTAAGACTAGGACAGACATAACATCCAGTCCTCGGCTGTTAACTTATCAATATGTGAGGGTAATCCCAAACTGTCATCAATGAGAAATTTTCGGCCATGCCGGGAATCGAATCCAGGACCCTTAACTCAGTGGGTAGACAAGCTACCGACTGAGCTAAGGTGTCGGATTCTCTTCAATATAAATGTTAACTTATAAACACATACACCCTTGATTGCTGCTTAGAATTTTAAATTAAAATCACTTTATATAAGCTATCATACAAAAAACATTTTGGGTTGCCACAATCTGGACAAGGATAACCAAATTGAAAAAACACATAAACTAAGTACGTTCTTTTGGCCTAGGCTCAAAAAATATATCTGCCCAATTTCGTTAAAACTG
The DNA here is from genome assembly GCA_902155825.1 of Timema genevievae. Lineage (NCBI taxonomy): Eukaryota > Metazoa > Arthropoda > Insecta > Phasmatodea > Timematidae > Timema > Timema genevievae. The sequence continues at coordinate 875,886 of CABFWO010000004.1, read as the reverse complement.
GTAAATGCGTTTAGCAGTTATCGCGGGACAAACATCTGGATAGACAAACAGACAAAATTACAAATAATAAAAATACAACAGGACAATGCTACGTTTGGTCAACAATGCCGGGACATTCAATCACAGATAAAGTGGCTAATTACTACATAGCATGCAAGTAAATGTTTATACTTGAAATCAGCGGGTCTCAAACTGTGGTCTGTGGTGGTTTGCCAGGTGGTCCGCACATGGGGACCCACAGGAAAATCGGTACAACACAATCGTATTTTTTTTCTCAAATATAATAATATTATATTTTTATACTAAGTTTTCAAAAGTAAGTAATCAATAATCTTCAAATGATCTTTACTATTCTATCATGTAAAGACTTCTAAGATACACATTTTAAACAAAAGCGCGATGTCAATTTTCGAAAATTACCCAACATTAAACTAGTCTTTATTTGAGGGCTTCAATCAAATCAAAACAACACCCCGAGGAAACGGAACTGTTTTTGGGTTATGGGGCACATAAAACGTAAAGAGGTCAACCTTTCTCACAGTTACAGTAATTTTTCTCCTTATTTAGAAAGTAGAAATGAAATAAATAAAAAAGAGTACAGTAATGACAGGCTAACTTCGCTAAGTTAACCATTTGTTCCGACAGTACAGTCCAAATTTGATAGGAATAACCGACATTCATAAAAGTTTTGCTAAATTATTAGTGATATTGTAATAATAATAATAATAATAATAATAATAATAATAATCATAATAATAATTATATAAAAGTGACACAAAAGTAGATTCAGTATAGTTTCTAGCTGTCAATAAGACTCTTCCAACTAAATCGGACTGTAGAATGTGTATACTCCATTCATGGTAGGAAAGGTCTTTTTTCCTACCAATATCCTACTATATAATAGATTTCTGGTAGGAAAAAAGTACTTTTAGAAAACAATACTCACGCTGAACAGACTTTATATGAAACAAAGTTATATAAATATGTCTGTACCGCTTGATAAACACATTCATTAGAGCAGTTCCTGCTGCGACCAGTGACAGGTAGGTGGTATATTAAGGCGGATGGTCCGCGCGTGGATCGAACCGTTATCAAGTGGTCCTCTATTGAGGAAAGTTTGAGAAGCACTGCTTTGAAAATTAGTGGGTACAACTATTTTCTTTAGCACCGCGTCTTACCACCCATCCGGGTTATATTCTTATGTATTAATTACTGTAGTGTAATAGGGATTAGGAAGGTTTAATTTAGTGTAAGTGCACCCACATTTTCATAGAGTGGACAACAATTTAGGGGGAAAAAAACCCTTAGTGCACCCTACCAGAATCGAACCCTAATCTCTTCGTCTTGGGCAGTCTTGTGTAAAACGAGAGTAGCGCGTTTGACCAAGCGGCCAGAGATTGATTTTATTTAAGAGTTTATATTATTTTTAATTAAAGTATTTAATGGGCACACTCTTACCAATTGATTATTATATCAACACTTGACTTACAAAATAATTTCAGAAAATACACAATGCCTTCTCTCCTGAGCATAAATTCACCCATGTGAAATGGAAACCCCTAATATCAATAATAATACATTTTTAGGGTCATAACCATTATCTCAGCAGGCAGACGCATTACCGATTCAGAAAATGTGCTGGATAATATTTAAAGATTTGTTGAGGTTACTTTTAATTTTTAACGACAGCTTACAATACTAATTGAATCAAATAATCTTTTTAGTCTCAATTATTTAAAATGAATTTAAAGTTATGCCTTTATCTTTAAAATTTAGTTTATAGACACAAGTAAAAATAAAAACAAAAATTAAGTTTTCCTCACAAAAAAAAAGTTAGTAAATTAACTGAATATTTTTGGCTGATAGACCATTTCTGTATTTAATCTCGGATAATATGAGAGTCAATCAAAGAGGATATTTGTAATACTGTACGTGTAAACCGCACGTACGTGATTATCATTGGCTTGCAATAATATACTGGACAACCGGATTGGTTTTTCAATTAAATAATCTCATTATAGAGGCGAGGGGAAATAAAACCGTGGGAATAATTGGAAACTCGTCCATCTAACTAAAACTTCAACGCGATCCCGGAGCCCGTTTGGGCCATCCGCAAATAACATTTATTTAAGGACTCTAAGAGCGGAAGATGAAATTTGAGGAAAAGCTAATGAATTATTCTGAATACAGCGGGACAGATTTTTATTTTTTTGGTACCCATTCGGGTTATATACATACATAGATTATTCTAACGAGTTAGGCATTTGGAAGGAGGAAGTTAGAATTTAAAAATAACTTCACCCGCATCTGCGTGGAGGTAAATTGGGAATAAATTCTAGAATAAAAACATTATTAGTGTATTTGACCAGGATTAGAATCCCAATATCACCGTAGCCGGCGATCTAGTCCAACATGAAACTGACGCGTTAGACCATGCAACCATCGATGAGGGCAAGCTATTAATAAAACAAAAGCACACAAAAAAACCTTGCACATGTGTTCGAATGATCTAAGACGTCTCCCTCTCAATGGAATGACTTGCCGTTACGAGGAGGTCGGAGTTCGAATAACGACCGGGTGTATTGAGGGTGCTTTTTCCCATAATTATTTACTCCTCTCCTTTTACACAAAGGTGGGTGTATTTCCTCTAAATTCTACCTTTATCAGCCATACCCCATAGGTATAAATATGTGGATAGCTTGAAGGGATAGTATGACATGTAATGATGATGATGATGATAATAATAATAATAATACACGCCGTTCCCTTATGAGGTAGGCAATAAACTGTAAATATAGCTCAAAAAACAACTCGGTACTTAATATCTCTTCACTATCTTTCTCCACACTTCTCTATCCTTGCATACTCCCTTAGCTTCAACAACATCCATACACCGAGTCATACTTGCTCTTTTATTCTTAAAGCTCTTTAATATTTCTCTTATTCACACATTCGTCTACAACATTTAGCCACGTCTTGCACAGCCTACTCCTTCCTTTTGATACACACACTCTACCTTCATATATTTGCTTCGTCACTTGATCCACACTCTTACTCTCAAGATGCCCAAACCAACGTAAGACGCTTTCAATTTGACCAATTGGATTCCCTTTCAAACAGCACTCCTTCAGCACCCATTCATCATTGACTCTGCCCATATGAGTTTTTCCATAGACATTTCTTAGATATATCATTACAACCGCAATCACCTAAGAAATGTATGTGGAAAAAACTCGTGTGGACAGAGTCAGTAATGAGTGGGTGCTCAGTAGTAATAATATTAATAAATATCCCGGTATTAAAGCGTTTGTTTCAAACTTACCTAGGGTAAAAATTCTCACAGTGCTAAAATCATTATTGGAATAATAGCTCTGACGCTCCAAAACCACTTATATTATTCTGATATAACTTAAATATTTTCCTTGAGACCCTAACAATAAATTACTGTGTTTGTTTAGGGAATGATATATCTAATATATCCTAACCTTTATCACAAACGGCGATGTACACTTTTAATTTCATTTTGAAGTAAATAATATTTTGAAATAACAAAATACTATATACAATATTGTGAGCTAGCTGAACGTCAGAAATACGTCCAAACGCTCCAGATGGCGACACCTTTAGTTCTAGTCGAATACATCTAATGGAGAATGACAGCGTGCAAATAATTTCTAGAACAAATAAGCAATATGCCCATTGTACTTTTTTATTTTATTTTTTTATTTAGCACCGCGTCTTACTACCCGTTCGGGTTATACACTCCCCTTGTACTTACATTACACATGTTTTATGAGGGTGTTAAAAACAACAGACCACATCAATTTTAGCCAATTTTTATATCACATATTTTTAATTAATTAATTATTATATAAGTATAATATGTTTCCCCCTCGAGCTAAATTGCAATCAAAACCAATGTTTATACGGATATTGGACTGCATTGGTACGAATTTTGTTTAATTAACATTTCGACTATCCAAATCCATCACATTCCCCAATAGAGGTTTTGATGGATTAAAAAAAAAGCAGATAGTAAAAAAAAGTTAAAGTTTAACAGTAAAATATTACATATTTTTAGGCATACTTGTTCGGAAAGAAAATAATTTTTTAGACGAATATATTCAGGTTTATGGGACTCAAAAGTTTTTAGAGCCCATCTTGGAACCGTTTCAATAATATTAACTTTGATGATGAAGCTTATTTGTTCATATATAACATGTCCTTGAGACGAATGTCTACTCGGTGTAGACTTAATACCGTTACTTCGCGTCCTGCCACATCTTGCGCTGTCATCGCCCCATTAATATTCCGCCATCTCCTCCTCAACGAGGATTGATAAGGGGGGAAGTACTCAGATGGATATCCCAGGCTCTATCGCCACCAAAATGGCACCGACCGTTTCACTTCCCGTAGTGCATCAACGGACTAAGTCAGTGTTCCAAAAACTTCTATGTTCACGGTACACTTAAGGTGGGATGGAAGGAGAAGCGAGAAAAGGCCAGTGTTTTTGCAGTTTTTATGACAAAACAAATTTTGGGCAAAATAAAAAAAATTGCTCCAATACAAACATATAGCTTAAATTTATTCCCATATGGATATCAATAGTTCCTAAATATCTGTCATGAGCATGGTGGCATTAGCTAACAAACTTTTAAAATGAATAGAAAAATATTCTGAAAATTGAAAAATGACATCTGGACACGGGAATCGAACCCGGGACCTTTGGCTTAGTACGGCAATGCTCCCGTGTCCAGGTGTCATTTTTCAATTTTCAGAATATGATATCTAGATGGAGTAATCCTCACTAAAAGCATAAATAATAGCTTTGGCTATTTGGTTCTAAATAGAAAAAGTTTTCATTAAATTTCAGAACACACATGACAGATATTTAGGAAATTTTGAGGTCACAATGTGAAGAAACTTAAATTCTATGTCTGTACTGGAGCAATATTTTAATTATTTTGGCCGAAAAAATTTTTGCAATAAAAACTGCCAAAAACCCTGACCTTGTTTACGTTCCCTCCACGCAAATGTGGGTACACTTACTCTAACTATAACCTCCCTAAAACCATTAACGCAATTAGTACATAAGTGCAACACCAAAACCGGTAGTAAGACGCGGTGCTAAAAAAAAGCCTAATTTTATTGCGGCACACTAATTTGTTTATGGTACGAACCGTGGCAGCAGAAAATGGATTATGCATCCAGTACAACGGTTGTATGGTAAATCAAAATTATAAATGTATAGACAATTCCCCTCCTCCCCTGAAGTAACTTCAAATGTTCCCAGATTAAAGTTCAAAATTATTTTTCTGTACCCGCTTCTTTAACATTACTTGGAAATATTTCGTTCAAACTATTGTTAATTTAAGTAAACAATAGTTCTCGTACCAAATTCATTCGTGTTCTTGTCAAACAGTTGTGGCACCATGGGCTGTGGCCGCACGTCACACCTAGGTCACCACTGCAGCACATCTTTTCCGAAACACTAGGATAAAAGTCTAAAATAGCTCAAATAAGTCATGGCATTGCTATAGCCAATTTATTTTTGTGCAACTTCTTAAATTACTTTATTTAATTGCACTAATTAGTTATATATGAGGAAGGTTTAACTTAGAGTACGTGTACCCGCATTTGCGCGAGGAAGAGTGGAGAACCATTTTGGAAAAAACTACCTTAAGTGCACCCGACCGGGATTCTATCCCCGATCTCCTTATAATCGGAAGTCTAGTATGACACGATAGTGACGCTGTAGACCATGTGACCACCAAAGCAGGTATTTTTTAAAGTTGTTATATTCATATACATAGTGCACTCGTATATAAACAATAACACTAAATGGTACGACACAATCGTACATACTTAGTCTTATAGTTTGTAGGAAAACTATGTTTGTTTTTATAACCATATGAAATACTCTCAGATAAAAATTTTGGACCAAATAATTACTAAAGCCATTTTTTTAAATTTCAAATTAAAAAAAAAGTGAACTGCCCCTAAATAAAGTTTTTTATAAAAACAAAAAGACTCTCCCGTGTAGAGGGGCCACTAGTGTTTTTTTATCATGGAAATTATTACCAAGATACTTATTTAGAAAAAAGTCTTCAGGAGAAAATTTCCAAAATCAGTCAAAAATAAACTATGCTTAATTTTAGAGCTAGAATCAAAATCACAATTTGGCCCTAAGGTATGACCGACCATATAAGATCTAAATATCAAATTTAATCGAAATTTATCAAACTTTTTAGGATCTTACAGATATACATAATTGCTCTTGGCAGACTCTGGATTGAAATCCCGGGCACTGCGGAGGGCCCAGCGGGGGAGGGTACCGGGGGCGTAATATACCCGGGGCGGGACCAAATGGAACTAGGGGTAGTTGAATTTTAATTAAATTAAGAGCCAAAATATGTGTTGTAATGTTAAAAAGGAAATGCATAATGTAATTGTAAAAGTAAAGTCAAAGTTTTGTGGAAAAACGGCCCGGATTTAAAGTTTGTAAGATATCGGGCTTGTAAACACTGAATAAATAAATAGAAAAAAATTGCTATACCTGCTTTTTTTTAATAATCTCAAGGGCAAAAAATTGTATGCACGAAAAAGTTAAAACAATAAACAAGTTTGTTAGAAATGGTAGCAAACGTAATATAAACACTCCAGAATGTTCAATAATTATTTAATATATAAAAAGAGGTTGTGATACTGCTACTTTAATACATCACCCAGGGGGTGCTTCGCCTCATCTTGCATGGCGTGGCCCATTTGTCACGGAGGGTCTCCCCTCTAGGAAGGGGGAGGGGGTTACTATATGTTGACAGAGATGAAATAGTCCTCTTGTTGGGACTGAGCTCTGGGACAAATCACAGTCTCCCATGACCGCAACAAAACTGCCGTGTCCCGGTATAATCAAAACTGTGTTGCAACAGCATTTCTGTTGGTCTTACAACCTTGGCCTGGGTATGTTTGGTTGCTATTTGGTCAATATTATTATTTCCTCTGTGTCTTACTACCCATCCGGTATATCTGCATTTAACTACACTAATTTGGGCAGAAAGCTTAGACATGCACCCTAAGGGAAAAATAAGAAGACATATTTGAAAAGCTCAAAATCAGGGGTCTTCTACCCGTGGCCCGCTGGCTCATGAAAAATATATAATTATTTCAAGAGAAAAAATTACACATATAGATTTATATTTTATATAATTAAAGAATAAAATAGATACGTAATTTAAGTTATTTTATAAACTATCTTTGCTTTATACGTGAAGAAAAATATTACGCTTTTATACAAATGCACCTTGAACTGGCAAATGATTATTCTAGTAGACAAGGGAGAGACTACTATTTCGGGTGCGTTCAAACATAGTCGGGAGTGTTCGGACTTGGTCGAGAGTGTTCGGACATGGTCGAGAGTGTTCGAACATGGCCGGGAGTGTTTGGACTTAGTCGGAAGTGTTCGGACATGGTCGGGATTTTTCGGACATTTCCGGGAATGTTCGTACATGGTCGGGAGTGTTCGAACATAGTCGGGAGTGCTCGAGTTCGCTCATCAACACTGAGATACTCGGAACGCCAAAAGAAAAATAATATTTTAAGTTCAGCGTTCAGTACTAATATTGTCGGTACAGTATTGCGTGCCAACAAGAGACAGAAAATTTGTCCCTTGGACCTTAAAAGGTTGAAGACCCTTGATCTAAGTTATGGTTCTGGAGGAGAGTAAATAGGATAAAATGGACAGGTTTGGGTAACTAATGAATACGTTCTAAGAAGAGCCAATGAAAAGAGAACCATTCTGCAGGTGATTCTAAGAAGAAAGGTCAACATTATAAGAAGAAAAGTTGAGTGATGTCCTAAAAGGCAAAGTGGAAGGGAGAAGGGGACCAGGAAGACGAAAAATACAACTGAAGAGTGACCTCAAACTAGAAAATAAGATAAGTTTTCAGAATATAAATAAATGTTACGGTGCAACGCTAAAACTTTCCTCCTCTTTTATCTTAATATTCACATTTACTAAACACTTGTAAGATATTTGAAATGAAATAATAGGTCCAAGCATTGTTGTTGAAACACTACACCAAAGATCATAAATGAAATACTATACACTGTTACTTATTCAATGGCATTAGAAACAAGGAACACTGTTACAGAAAAATACAGAAAAGAGAAACGCCTTTGTCCACCAAAGAACATAAGACTCAAATTAATTTTCAAAGACCTAAAATAAAAAGTATAAATATTTGCTTATAGATAAGAAAAGATTTTTATTTTTAATAGTACTACATTTTTACAATGATAAGTATCTCAAATAGTTGCAGAGAAATGATGGAAATGGTAAAATTCCCCTTATATAAGGTAGCCTCAAAAGCATTTTTATGAGAAAATGAGGGTTGCCATCTTGTTTACAATGATAAACAGTGTCTAGATATAAAATTTAATCAAAATCGTTAGAGCGAATTTCGAGAAAATCGATTTTTCTCTTTTTGCCCTTCAGTAAACACTGCCTTTGAATTTAGGGTTAGAAATCTAAATCCAGAAACTCCTAGCGGAGACCTTATGAAAATCCTATATACCAAGTTACGACCCAATCGGTACAATAATTTCGGCTTTAGCCTGAGGTGCAGACAGACGACATTCCGAAAACAACTTTTTTGGTTTCAGGGGGTAATGAAACGTCAACATTTATCAACATCTCAAATTAGATTTTTTTGACAATTACAATATATCTCTCTCTCCAAGTAGTCGAGAGAAAGTAAAAAAGTAAGCATCTGATATGATATACTGTTGTATTCAGATTTGGGCAAGCCAACGGACTTACCGAAAGAGAGGAAATCTAATACAAAAATAATGAGACGGAGATGAGGGAGGAATCATTTTAAAAGAAAATGTAATCTACATTTAGGTCCCGAGATAGTGGGAAACTATTTAGGAAGAGCCACCCTCAATTCGCCAGGCCGGTTTCAAGCCCAGACTTTACCGTCACCGGCAAAGAAGACCAGATGAACTTGACTCCTTAATACGCGTGTCCACAGGTATAAATATATGTTTAGAGTGTGTTTGACACAACTTTTTAAATGTAAAATGAGTTGAATAATAGAATAATATAGTTTTTGTAAATAAACTATTATAATAAAAATTTAAAAAAAATTGAATTTTGATAAAGAAAATTTTATTTAAGATTATCAGAGGCTTTTCGAATGAACTGAGACTGCGTGAAACGATAAATACAGCTCAACTGAATGTTAGAATATATCTTGCTTGTTAAGGTTACACAATTTTAGTTCTTGTTTAAATATATTACGTCTTAACGTTTATTTAAACGATCGTGAGCTTTGAAAGATGTTGAATTTTAATTAATGTTAAAACTATACGTGATTCCATCTGTTTGTTATAGTTTTAATGTCGATCTATGTGCTCTTGAGAAATAATTCTCACCTCAGGGCCCGATATTTGTGAGTTCAAACCCAACCGGTGTCAAAGGATTTTTCTTGAGCTATAAAAATTAGTTTCACAACTTACTTCGGAGGGGAAGCTAAATCTTCTGTCGCGTGTCGATTGTGGCATTAAAAAAAAATCTTAGAAGGTATATGAAAATACCCTTCCTGGACAAATTGTTAGGCCCTTTCGCTCTCACTCATAGAAATTCTCGTGTGCTGATATAATCAGTTGGATCAGAATGTGCACGTTTAACTTTTTAAAATCATAATGATATAATTTAATACAAATATGTAAGTGCTGTCTTTGATTGAAATTAGATGTTCTGGTTCAAAATGTTTGTTTTTTAAACCTATGATTTCCTTTTATAGTCTGGTTTTTAAACTTGACAAGTTAAGATTAACAATATATATTTAAAAAAAGAATGATTATTGTTTTCATAGTAATTTTTTTAAGTATATTTTAAAATACTGAGATTAAATATTAATATAATTTGGTTAAAAACTACATTAGTATGGTAATTTAGTATTTTATTTAGATAGTTCCCATTAATGATTATCAACTACTTTTTACTATTATTTTTACAATATTGATAGCTAAACATACAACTTGAATTATTATATACATTTGAAAATATTTGTTTAAATATTAAAATAACATTGGTAAATAAGTGAGATTATAACAGATGTTTGCAAATATTATATTTGTTAAATGATAAATATAATTTTAAATAATTATGTAAAGTTATTTCAATTCAAGATTGTTATGTCTTATTTACTAAGTTAACATCTTTAATAACTAAAAATTTATCTACAATATTATATAATGTTGATTTCTATAATATTAATATTTATCTTAAAAATTTAATTTATTTATTTTGAGAAAGTTAAAACTCAATTCTTTTATAAATAAATATTTTCCATCCTGATACAAAGTATCTGAGCTATAAAAATAATAGTAGCTAGGCTTTAAATAAACTTGCGAATGTATTCCTGTCAATTGATCACTTTTAACTCAATTATCGAACAACACATACACAATTTCTCCCTGTCATTCATAATTACAACAATACAGAGAGAAAACACATTAACTCCTCTTAACGATGAAAATTTCTGCACACATCATTTTCTCCCCAGACAAAAGATAAAAAGAAGTTCTTTGGCAACGAACAAGCACAAAATAATATATATTATATTTTTAGAACACATAATGAAACGATAGGGCCTCCTACTAGTTAAAATTCGCTCTTGTTGTTCACACGTTGTCAAAATTGAATCTCATTAATTACACTGATGCCACTTCACAGGCGCCGGAGTAATTAATTAACCACGAAACTCTAATTACTCCCAAAAATTTCCCAAAACTGACTTTACTTTGAAACACAAGTTTATATTTTACAAAAGGATATACTGTAAAGGCGGGCCTTTTATAACATGTTCTTGACACCTTGAAGAGGGCTGTCTGATGAGAATAGCTTTTTGTTTCTTTAGAGATCAGCGATTATTAAGGTTCTTTGCTTGCTCAAAAAGCAAGTAGTCATCTTATTGATTAAATATTGTCATGTATCAAGTAATAACGACATAAACTTACTTTTACACTGTGGAAAAAGTAACATTCTCGTTTTGAGATAAAGTTTGTATTATGTGACTTAGTATCGATTAACTCAATTAATTATTTTTTAGCACCGCGTCTTACTACCCGTTCAGGTTATACGCTTATGTACTAATTACGCTAATGGTTGCAGGGACTAGAGAGGTTATATTTATAGAAGGTGTTCCCGCATTTGCGTGAAGAGAGAGTGGAAAACAATTTAGGAAAAAATCACACTCGGTACACCCGACCGAGAGTCGAACCTCGATCTCCCCGTCATCGGCAGTCTAGTGTACTGCGATAGTAGCGTAATGGACAGTTCTGTCAATTTCTTTTATCACTCTTTTATACCATAGAGTAGACAGTGCCAACACCCTATCCTTTCATAAGGAGGCTACCGACTGTCACTTTGTCACCTCTTCGTACTCTTTGGATACTAATCTAAAAACAAGTTCATCAACACTAACCCTAATTACCTGTATAAACCAAAACTTATTACTTCTCTTAAATAAATGGTACACTGCATCGCACAGACTTACTCAAAATATTAAATGGTTAAATATTACTAGTGGGTCGTTGCAGCGATGGCTGCAGATTATTACACTAAAATGTATTTTAAGATTTTAGTGGGAAAGGATCCATATAATAAGCTCTCACTCAGTTTTTAGCTAAAAGTTTACTCGTCAAAAGCTATCAACTTTTCTTTGATATATAGTTTTCGGTGTGTAATTTAAATAAAAAACTGTATTTTCCCCCTTCACGCCCCGACGAGAACTTTAAAATGACTCCTCTCCCAGATCTCTATCTATTCGTTGCACCAAACCACACAAGTGAAAATATTATTTCTAAACAGAGACAAATATTTTATTCACCAATATACAGCTATACACAAATCATGGTTTCCATGGTGATGTAAACAAAGAATGGTTGTACAGATGAACCACTGCCCACACAGAAAAAATAAATGGAAAATTTTCTAGGAAAATTGGGTTTTAGGTTTCATCCACTATTTGTCCTGGCATCCTGATTCCCTAATCTTTAAAATGAGTGTTCGTTTGTCAAAATCTGTTCAGTCATTTCCTCGTAATTTCTATTACCGGAAAAGGGCTTATCAAATTATATAAAAGGATTGCGTTAATCAGTAATAGTAATAGTAATAATAATAATAATAATAATAATAATAATAATAATAATAATAATAATAATAATAATGTACTACACCACACGTAGCTTATAACAAAAAATTTATGTGTTCTTATATATGAATGATTTTCAATTATATAGATATAATATTTAAATAGGTAAAGCCTTATGAAAATTAATGTTGAACACATTATATTTTTATAGTAACAAATATTCAAAATATTTAAATAATATTTCATGGCATGAATATAGTCAGATATTTTTATTATCAATGATCTCATAATATTAACTAGGCCTACAACAAATCTGTTTCTACAGTAAAACTTCGCTGAAACATTCCTATTACTAAACAAAACACATTGTCAAAAGAATTGATGTCCCGTTACGTTTATCACACACTATCAAACTATAGTAAGGGTATTGTTCACTTTACAAACATTTTAACTACAAGAGAAACTACAAGGCCAATAAAATGAAATTAATTAAATTCTCATTACATCCCCACTTTCATCCACTTTATTTTCTGCGGATAAATTCTCCGACTCGAGTGAAGATTTTCCTCGTCTTGGAATTAAGAAACATGGTGGCTATAAATCTACCCTAGAGCCGGCAATGTGGCAGCACTGCTTTGGGTTGTTTGGTTGGAAAGCAAGGGAAGTAAATATAACAGTGGTGCCAACACAACGGAACAAGATGGCATCGATTATCTTGTAAACAAAAGAAGAGAGGATTTGGTAATTATGTTTTAGAAACAGAAAACATTCTTATTAATTAGAATTTTCAGTCAATAATATATTGATTTATATTTCGTAGTTTTGTCACAACATTAACTTTCCATAAGAGTATGGAATATGTCTGACGTCACGTAAATGAAGGTGATGTTCAAGGGAAAATAAATAAGTGCAACAGTGATTGTTCGGTGTTCGAATCAAGGACACACTTAAAAATCAGCGTAATATAACAACTACTTTCTCTCTATATATTATCATGTTTAAAATGGTATAAAATGTGAATGATCTGTGAGACTAAATAAATTGACCCTCTATCTGCTGTGTTTAAAGTTTTATATGTAACTAGAATGCTCTATGGAATTACATAAACCAACCCTCTCCTTACTGTTTTAAAGTTATATATAACTAGAAGGTATTACTACATAAACTACCCCTCTGGCTACTGTTTTTAAAGTTGTATACAACTAGAATACTCTGTAACACATGTCCTATCCCTGTAGATCCCTTGGAATACGATTTTAAGTGGTTTTCTAATACATAAAAGTAAACAATTACAAAATCCTTTTGGAGCATGATTTTAAGTGAAATTTTAAACCTAATGGAAGAGAGTCACAGTCTATTACGTGATTCATATAAAAGGAAATGATTACGAAATAATTTTGAAATTATATTTTAAGTGATTTTTAAACCATTTAAACTGGTAAAAAGTGTTAATATAATAAATTCAATCATTCCCATGGCCTACAATTTCCTTGTTTCTCTTTTATCCACAATCCAAGTTTCCGCAGAATACATTAATATAAGTATAAAGTATGCGCTGCCTTAAACTTTAGGGCAGGGGTAGCCAACCCGTGGTTCGCCAATACATTTTGAATGGCCCACCATGGGTTGACCACCCCTGCTGTCTTTACTGTGTAAAAGGAGGTAAGGGGGTAATACCAAGAACGGTAATGGAGGAGGAATCCACGTACCTGTAACGCCACTCTCAACCCTCTCTGCCACTGTTAATAGTGTCTCTGGTTACTTGTGTTTAGTTACAATTTACGTGCCTGTGATCTTCAGTCCTAGTTTATTTTCAGTGTGTTTTATACTTTTGTTTGTGTGAAATAAAATGGCGTTTAGTAAGTCAGGCCCTTCGAAAAGAAAATTTGAAAGTGATACAACAATACGGACATTTAACCAAGGATGGGAAGAACCGTTTCTGTTTACAATGGGAAAGGCATCGAAACCTCTTCTTTGTCTGATATGTTCTGTGACGGTTGCAGTACCTAAAAAAATACAATCTTGAAAGGCATTTCAAACAAACACACCATTCATTTAATACGTCATTCCCTCCTGGTTCTGCTTTAATAACTGATTATATTTTAAAGAAAAAAGAGAGGAATTAATTAATTCATTCATTGCAACTTGTTTGTTAAAAATAATTGAAGAAATGAAGAATATGGTTCAAGCGTCTTATGCAATATCACTTGTACTGGCTCAGAAGAAAAAGAAGATGATTAAAGAAAGCCTATCTTTATTTGCAGAACACACTGGTGATACAAATGGTGGACAATATTTCTATTTCTCGCAATACAGCTATGAGGTGCATTGAAGAAATGGCAGATGATGTTTCAAAACTAATAAAATGTGCAACTGCTATTTCCAAATACTTTTCATCAATTGCAATAGATAGGAGCTGTGATGTCACTGATAGTGTTCAATTGCTTGTGTTTGTAAGGTGCACAAATGAAAACTTTGACGTATTTCAAGAACTTTTAGGACTATGTCAATCGTCGAACACAACAAATGGATGGGATATTTTTGAGGAAGTAAGAAACTATGTTGAAAAATGTGATGTAGATGGGAATAAACTTGAATGGGATGAACTTGAAAGTATATGTACTGATGGTGTTCCGGCTACGCTAGGAAATATAAATGGCTGTGTTTCTTTGCTTGAACATTATTAAGAGCGAAAGCTATTTTCATATCACTGCATCAATCACAAAGAGGATTTGTGTGCTAGAGACACGAATTTTCATCATGTTATTGATCCTGTTTTACGTCGTGTTAATATGATTCGATCACGTGCACTCAACCGAAGAAAGTTTAAGGAACTTTCTGAAGAGTAAATAAATGAGTATGGTGAACTTTTACTTCACAACATAGTTATATGGCTTCCTAGAAATTAGTTCTTTCACGTTTCTTCAAATTAAAAGACCAGGTACTTTCATTTTTGGAGATGAATATGTTATGTCTATAGAATGGTTTATTTAAAGATCCAAATTGGATTTGTGATTTTGCGTTTTTAGTGGATATTACACATTATTTGAATATTCTTAACATACGGTTGCAAAGTAAAGATTCATTATTTCCAATAATGTTTAATGAAGTCAATAACTTTACATTAAAGCTAAAACTATTTTGTATCAACTAGGAGCATGGCAAACTTGATCATTTTCCAACACTTCAGCAAATTGTTAGTAAATACAGTAATTTTACCCTGGATCATATAAAATAAAGTATAAGTTTAATCTTTATATGAGTCATTCATAGTTCGATTTTTTCTTTTGCATCTGAAATTAGTAAAATAGACTTATTCATAAATCCATTTTATCTTTCAGAGTTAGATATAGATAAATATTCTTCATCCCTACAAATCGAGATATTAGAAAATCAAAATCACTCAGGACTTTGTACTAAGTTTAAAGAACATTATAGATCACCCAGTGCTTCTAATGTGATTGAATTTTGGAAATACTTACCCAAAGAACATTTTCCTGAGCTACACGATCTTGCTTTAAGATGTGTGTGTGGAATCGGCTCCACATATATATGTGAGCAAACATTTTCTTCTATGAATGCTATTAAAAATAAATTTCGTTCAACTATTACAGATTTACATATTGCTAAAATGTTTATTTTATGTACGTCAAAAATTAAACCTAACATTGATAAATTGTTAAGGGAAAAGCAGATTCAAAAATCATATTAGTATTGTATAGATATGTAAAGTTAACTTTAATTTAATTTTAATTTATTTTGAAGAAATAGTTTTTGCTATAATTATAAAATGATGTGAATGATTAAAGATTCTTAGTAAAACTAATAATTTAAACTTATATGAGTTCTATTATTTTAGAAAATCCTGTAAAATAATCTGATTTTTTTAGTTAATTAATAATTGTTCATAAAAAAAGAGCAATCAATATTATTTTCCTAAACTGTTATCAAATGTGATATTTAGAAATTTGGCAGGGGATTGGGGGAGGGAGGAAAGAAGATTGGTTACAGTGGCCCGTCAAATGATTTCTAAAAATGTACTGGCCCAACCTTAAAAAAAGGTTGGCCACCCCTGCTTTAGGGGAATGAAGTCTTCGATGAGCATGCTACTACTCTACACAGTATACATTGCATGCGGAAAGAATGTCAACTACTGAAGGGGGGATACCAATGATAACGTCATCAGTAGTTCTCTTGACGTCCTGGCCTGTACACTCCGGTCAGCTTACGAGGGGAGCGGGTAAGTTCGATAGTTTAGGACTTTCAGTAGTTTTGTGTAGAATGTTTTTACTTTATTCTTACTTTTTTTGGACAAACATTACGGATACCTAATCAATTTTAAATACAAAGTACTTAAAGTGTTTTTAAAATGGTTTCAAATAAGCGTGTTAAACCAACTATTCACAATGAAGGACTTAGGTCCCATTTGCCATTTGATACTGACTGTACTAGAACGCTCCTCTTACCCCTCTGCCTTACATACTCTAGACAGAGCGATTGCCGCGCTTGGCCACGAGATGCAATTTTTTTTTTTCTGTGTCGAGTAGTAGCTGTCACCAGAAGAGGACCGGAGCACGTAGACGGCTTTTGGCTTCCGGCGGAGATGTACTCTTTCTTATCCGGTGAACCAATGTACCACGAACGGAGGAGCCCGGACGCGGACGGTGTCGGCGGAGAGTTTCGGGCCTGATCCCGACCTTTTTCGTTATCTATGGTGACAGCGGCCGGCCGATGTCAGAACTGCAAAACGTTCTCTGAGGTCTGTCTTTTGCATTTCCTTGACGGAGAGGTGTAGTGCCAAGGCCGTTGGAAAAACCGCCCTCGGTACACCTGACCGAGATTCGAGCCTTGACCTCCCCATCATCGGCAATCTAATCTACTGTGAGAGTAGTGCGTTAAACCAAGCAGCCACCGAAGCGGGTGTGAAAGTTATTAAAAATATCTTGAGACAATGCCAGGGTACATACAATAATTGGTCGAATTAACTCATATCAAAATTTAAAAAAACAAACAAAATCCAGAACTTCCACAACAGAATTTTGTCAAGGTTGGCCACAATGCTAGATCATCCCGGGAGGATGCCATGATTTCACTGATACACACTTTATACGCCCAGGTATTCTATTTTACTTGCGACAGCGTGAACACTTTTACCAAACTTACACCTGCAACGATGGTCACACTGTTTCAAGGGTCAGTTTCTCACTATACTAGGTTATCGTCGAAGGGAACGTGAAGGTTCGAATCTATGCCGGGTGCATTGTGGGTTGGTTTTTAGATGTTTTGTCAATAAGGTTTTCCTCCCCACGCTGATGCCAGTACATTTTCTCTAAACTAACCTTTAAATCTGTCCCTCTTAGATTAAGATGTTAATAATCTTAATGTTAATGTGGTATTGTATGGAACGCGAGTGATGGCAGTGTTTTTGAAGTTTTTATATAAAAAAAGTTTTGGTCAAAAGAAATGAAATTATTCTCCACTAGAGACATAGAGTTTAATGGTCTTCATATGGTGACCGAAACATTTATTAAATAAATTCCAAGGGTGTCATAGAATTTAATAAAAACTTTTTCTCTTCGTTTAAAAAGTTTTTCATCTATTGCTATCATGCTCATGACAAATATTAAACAACTGTTGATAACACCATGTGAAGAAAATTAAACTCTTTATGTTTCTACTGGAACAATATTTGATTTATTTTGGCCGAAAAAATATTTTTATATAAAAACTGAAAAAAAATCTATCTTAACTTATGATCCCTACACTCCCACCTTAAATGTAACAATTAAAATAAAATGACCATTTCATTAATGACTAACCTGTTTAGCAAGTATATATTATTACATCGTGATCATTAATAACAAATGCGATATTTTATTTGGGGTAATAGAACTCACCTTTTAAATTGTTATTATTGAATTATTTTTAACGTGCATTTTCTTTCTAAACCCACTGATCTTTATCAGAACATGACTTACTAACTAAACAATACTTTCAGCCCTTGTACCTTAATATTTACTCAAGGTATAACATAACGAACAAGTGCTATAGTTTAACTCGTCATCGACCACTTTAATTAGCTCGCAATGAGGACGAGCTCTCACAAACCTAATTAGGACCTACAAACCTACCTAGCTTAGAGCCTAATATTTGTATTATCAAATAAAGGAACGTGCGTATAACCCGAACGGGTAGTAAGACGAGGTTATAATAATAATAATAATAATAATAATAATAATAATAATAATAAATAAAGGAACAAGTTTATTGGTAAAATCAACAGTACCAATGTCGTAGAATGAACTAATGAATAAAACTACCAAATTGTTCTATTTATGTATAGCTTGGTATCAAACTCGGTTCTCTGGACGTGTAATTTATTGTCTGTCTGACCACTCGACCAAGTTGTTAGGGTGGAACCTCAGCTACAGAGCCGGGTTTTCACAGCATATAATGGCACGGAAGGGTGTGAGCTAGGGGTAGTTCTGTTGCAGGAATTGCTCGACCAGGGGCACAGACAAATTGTCCAGGGGACAATAATCTTCCCCCTACCCCCAACCCCACGGTGCAGGGCACTCGATGTAAAACGGTCAATCCCCGAGGTCAAAAAGACAAACCACGGACCCGATGAACCTTTGTTTGGTTACAGGATTTTAATATAGACTTTTTAGGGGACATGATTTTTAAATACAATGCCTTTATGTTCAATGTATTGCTTTTTGACTTCATTTGCATATTTTGTTATGAATATTCGAAAACTCAAAAGAGATTTTTATTTTTAGCATCGCGTCCTACTACCCGTTCGGGCTATACGCACTTACGCTAATGTGTGATGGTAGGGTGATTGTGAGATGAAATGGAGGACCTACAGTTTAACGTGAGATCCTAACCACGGGAGGTGAAGAAAGGGTTTGGCAATCAGATAAATCTGTGCCGGGACCGAGGATTGAACCCCGGACCCCCAGCACAGAAGTCCGACACCTTACCCCTAGACCGACCAGCCTAATTAAAATTCACACATCTTGGGACGGTAGTTGGGCACGTTGGTTGAAAAATATTAAAAAAATATATAATCTCACAGCGTGTAAAAACAAGAATATTGATGACAGCTAAAAAAAAAATTACTTGATTTATTTTAATGTATTCATACTTAAAATCATGTAATATGCCACTGTCGCTTTTCATAGATCTTATCAATACCTATAAAATAACACTTATAATATGGTAAAGTTTTATCAGTATTAGCTATAAAAATATGTATTTTCTAAAAGGTCTTTCAGATGAAAATTGGACTGTAGTCAGAATACATTATTTTTTAGCTTAATTTCATGTATTTAGTTTTAATCACTTATCAGTTAGATGTTCCCCACAACCTTATCGATGATTTATCCAATAGTGTCAATAATCACGATGGATGATTTAATTTGATACAAATTTGTTAGGATGTCCTTTAAAGTTATCAGAACAAAAGTTGAAAATGTCTGAGGCTGAGTTTTAGTAAAGGATGTATACTCCATTCACGGTAGGAATTAATCTCGGAAAGGACTTTTTTCCTAACAATATCCTACTATATAATATATTTCTGGTAGGGAAAAAGGCCTTTCAGAAAACAATTCCTACGCTGAATAGACTTTAAATCACCAACTTCGGTGCAAGTGAATATTACTGGGAATATTGCCAGGGTAGAATATTATTATAGGTCAGATTTATTCATTTATCAGATTAAGTCTTGTACATTACTGCTGCTATTTTTTTTGTATGTGAGAACATAACTCCTAAAACGCAGGATTACAAACAGGATTGGCCATTTGCATGGCTATATTGCGGAAGATTAGCTTTCAATCTACTTCAGTCACACTAAGAATTATTTTTTAACAAATCTCTTGAATATAATTAAATTGCGGTTGATTTACGTAACTATAATAATTCATGCCACAAGCTTCGCCTTTAATATATACTTAATTGGATAGCCTTGCTTTCTTCCAAACTTTCTCGTGTTTTCTTTAAGTTTCATAGCTCATTTTATTTACCCTACCTATCCTTTAAATATACCTATTATTAGATTATTAACAGCACTTTATTTAGTATTTAAGAAGTCATTAGCTAATCTTCGCGTCTTATAAGGGGGCGGCCAGATTGAGCGAGCGACTAAAATATAAAATAGAACCCATTGGTTGTAATGAGAGGTGGCCAGACTGGAGCGACTGAGCGCGCGCGCTTGAAAGATAGAACTGGTTCTATTTTTCAAGCGCGCGCGCTCGACCAGGTACAGTCTAGTTTACAGGCGCTAGGCAATATTATTGTATGTTGGTTCATCGAGTGCTAGGAAAACTTCTCATTTTGACATTTTTATTATTATCGATAGGTTTAGCACACTTGCTACTAACGGCCTGGTTTAATTGGTAAGATCATAAACCATACTGATATATATATACATAAGTGATATGTTAAAATACTTTAACAATATCAAAGTAGGCCTTTACAAATAAGAATCGCCATTAGCGTGGAGAGAGGAGGAGAAAACCACAACAATAAATCACTCGTCAAAAACCACCCTCATTCCAGTGAGCCAAGAATCGTAGTCTCCTCGTCAACAACTATCGAGAGCTATCTGTTAATTACGCGCTCACTCGCTCGCACGCTCGCCAGTGTGGCCACCCATTCGCTTGAGCGCTCGCTCGCACGCTTGTCAGGCTGGCCGAACCCTAAACCGTTTGGGCTATTCACACATTCTCACTAATTGTGTAGGGAGGTGGAAGGTACAGATTAGATTGAATCCATCTGCATTTGCGTTGAAGGAGAGTAGAAAAACATTTAGGGAAAACGTCTTAATCCACCCAGCCGGGATTCAAACCACAATCTAGTAATTAGTTATGTGTCAAACAACACTAAAATACACTTTGTTTGCGTAGCCACTGGTGAGGGTAGTTTAAAAAACAACATAAATTTGTAAGTGTAACAAATATAAATTTATTTTCACCTTGTGTACTACATAGTCCAAACATAAAATCATATCTTATTTCTTTTATAGAATTAATAAAAACTTTTTCTCTTTATAAAAGGTCACCTGCTTCAGTGGTCGAATAGTCTAATGCGTCAATCTCGTGTTAGACTTGCCTGCTGATGGTGGGGTTCAACTACGAATTGGGTCTTTTAAGGGTGGTTTTCCTAAATGGTTTCCCACTCTCCTTCCACGCAAATGCTGGTATATTACCTCTAAAATGCTTCCTTCCTCATCCCTACTCCATTAGAGTAATTTACAAACATACGTCAGGTAATAAGAAGCGGTGGTAAAAAAATAAAATAATATAAAATGTCGCGGACATAGAATGGAAAATTTATTGAATGTGAGCTTGGAAAATAAGCAGGATGATGTATAATATAATTAAATATAATATGTAGTTCACAACAAAATAGTTCTAATTGAACGATTCATCCAACTGAACTAGTTGAACTAATTCACCTTCTTGAAATAAGCCAGTTCAAAATGATATACGAGGTGACGCGACAGTAAGCAATCGTGGATTTAATTTTTATGTTAATCATTTTAAAAAATCTGAGATTATTCTACAGGATTTAGGTCAGTCACATACTAGTGAACGACTGAAATACAGTATGTAGCTCAGTCACGAACTACACCCAATATCATTGCTGAGGGAAATGAAGGTCTTATGGAGAAAAGCTTTATCTTCGCTCTACCTCAGTTAACTGTTGCCAAATCTCCTTGTCCTCATTCATGTCGGAAGGTGGTGTTCAAATTATCTTGATTTGTTAAAAAAAAACATGCCAATTTCTTATATAAATAAACATTATAATTATGAATAAAGAACATTCACAAGTACAGTTTAATCTAATTTTGCCAAAAATGATTTTATTCATTTGAAAAATGACATCTATAGACAAGAATAAAAGACACAACTTCTTTTAATTTGGGCACTCAATGCTCCTTGAAGGAATTATCCAGGGTTTGTCTCAATTTCCAGGCTAGCTCCTGAATTATATTTTAATCCAATGTGTTGATGTAAGTGTTTTTATGAGTGCATCAGTTTGGTTTCCAGTGCCTTTACTGTACACGTTGTTATTCATATTTCCATTGCAAATGTAGTCATTTTGACAAACTGACAACAGAGTTCAGCCTCTGGCGTTGAAACTATTTGACAGTTATCTAACAAGTTCTTGTTATTTCAGACGTTCTCCGAGAATGTGTGTATTTATGTGAGTTTTATATACCTTTTTAACTAATAAACACCTGTTTTGGTGGCTGCTTGCTCTAAGGCATCACTCTTGCAATAGATTAGATTGCCGATGACAGGGAAATCAAGGTTCAAATTCAGGTTAGGTGTACTGTATATGGTTTTATAAAAAAAAAATTCCACTCCTACACCACGCAAATGCAGGCACACTTAATCTAAATTCAACCTTAATCTCTAACTCGTTAGTGTAATTAGTACAAATGCGTTTAATCTGAACAGGTGAACAGGTGCGGTGCTAAAAAGTTATTATAAAAAAATACAAAATAATTTACCTTTTTAAAATATTATTACGTTAAAGATTCAGATTATTGACGACTTAAACCAATGTTTAAGAAAATTTGAGGATAGCCTAGAAGAAATTCTGTCGTATTAGTGTGGAGAGCGGATGGAAAAACCGCAATGATAAATCAGATTTGGAAATTACCTTAAATACACCCAGTCTAGATCTGAGCCCAGACCTCTCCATAACCGGTAAACCAGACAATAAACCAAACAGATTCGAATCTAGACCTCTAAGTCATCCGGTTATCCCGTCTATTACGAGCCTGACACCATAGAACACGTAATTCAGACTAAAAATAATAAGAAAAATAAAACAACAAATTTATCCATATCCCAGAGGCTAAATAAAATTAAGTCTAGAGATCCCAAACATGTTCACCCCTGAGAGACTTTGAATTCGTCAATTCAATTTTAACTTCGTCTCGATGGAAAGATACGGCAGGCAGGCAGACAACTAGTTCTCTAATCAAGAACTTCCCGGAACTATATCAGCAGAAAATGATCCTGACTCAAGAGAACGAAGGAGAAAAGGGGTGAGGGGGTGATCCCAGACCTTCTGATTAGTTTTCAAAACCTTTTCTCACTTTTATATGTGCCAGCCAATTTCACAGAACATGTCGCCAGAACAGACGTGTATGTAATATAATCAAAAATTAATGAAATATGACATCTTTGAATTAAGTATTAAGATTACCTTTTTAGATGTAGGATTAATTTGATATGTTAGAAACTCAATTTAAAAAAATATAATACTAAATAAAAATAAGTTTCTATGGTTTGGCGTTGAAGCACCCTTATATTATTATTTAACAATATTTAGTTCGGATACTAACTGAGAAATTCGAAGTGTCTGAATTATATAAGTTGCTGAACAGATTTTTAGTAACAATTACACGAAAACACAAACACACCAAACAATAAAAATTTAAAATATTTGATCTAGATAACAATTTCATAATTTTGTTCAAAATGGACGTAATCATTACTATTACTAGCCGTTATAGATCTACATAAAGCATTACATATAAACATTTAAACCATCCCGTTAAGAAATATAGACGATGCTTTGCCAATTAAAACTAAAGCAAGAAAAGAAGATTTCAAATTTTTGTTTATTTAAGGTATTTAACGTTCACTTTCTGAACCGACTGATTATATCAGAACCAGAATTTTAGGCTAACTTTAATCTACAGGCAACACGATATTCCCTAATTTCACAAAAGATAAATTTTTCAGCAATGCTGAGAATCAAACCAGGGATAATTTGCTTAGTGTTCATACACGTCACAAACAGACCTAAGTGGTCTGACAAAAACTTTATTGAAGTTGGGAAAAATAAAATGAAATAAACAAAGTAAACAAAAATAGCTGGGAAGTACTAAATATCTAAAGCAAGATATATATTGATGAATTTAAATAATTGTACTAATAAAGTAAAAATATATTAGGATTTTTGTTCCTTTTATTTGGTAAATTATATTGCTTTTAGCAATTTGATATCTTTTTTCAACTCCTTTTTACTTGTTTTTATTTAATTAATAAGTTGCTTTGACTTTCTATTGTATTTTGATTTGATATTTTATGATACAACGCTTAAAAGACCAATTCTATACTAGCTGTCAAAATCATATTTATAAAATAAGTTAATTCCTTAAAAGAAAACTACTCTTTGTTTTTTATGGCTGAAAACTGTTCTAGTTAGCGTCTTTGACATCTATAAAATGAGTAATTAACTTCTCTTTGGCAAGATTTGTATAAAGTAGCGCACCTTAATTACAGAATCATATTCCGGAACTTGCCTTCCGTTTAAAAAGAAATATATCTCCGCATACATATATCTATACATCCGACTCCTTATCTCAGTCGGTAGCGCTTATGTCTACTGAGCTAAGAGTCCTTAGTTAGATTCTTGATACATCCGAGTAATTTAGCTTTGGTGAGATTAGGACTTCCCATAAAAAAGTGACTAATTAATGGCCGGAGAAATGGGCGATTGTGTCTTTTATAAAGCTGAGTTAATTAAAAAAATGATATATAGGCCTATATATTTTTTTTAGCACTGCGTCTTACTTTTTTTGTCTGTTTAGCACCGCGTCTTTTTACCCGTTTGGGTTATACGCTTATGTAGATCTACTAATTACGTTAATGGTTTTAGAGATATGGGAAGGTTATATTTAGAGGAAGTATATCCACATATGCGTGGAAAGAGAGTGGAGAACCTTATTGGAAAAACCACCCTCAGTACACCCGACCGAGATTCGAAACTAGATTTCATCGACATCGGCAGTTTAGTTTATTGCGAGAGTAGCGCCTTAGACCATACGGCCACTGAAGCTGGTTGTATAGAGTTTATATTGATTTAGAATGTATACGTTTAGTTCCACGAATATTATACTACTATATAAAGCCACACGGCTGACTCACTCACTGACATTTCCAGATGAGCTAGAAACTTGAAATTTGACAAACTTATAGCTTCTAGCCTGTAACCGACGGGAAAATTCCAAAAAGTTAAAAAATTTAGTTTTAAACCCTCCAAAAAAATTTCAAAATGGTGGAGCAACTTTAAAGTCGGTGTGGACCTTTATTTGGAGGTCTCTTGTGGCTAAACAGTAAGACCTATCAAAAAACGGATTGCACCAGCAGCTACGGATTTGGCAAGATCCACAAGTTTGGTCCTATTACTTTTTGTCGTATCTCCATCGGTTATACCTTAGATAGAGCCCGATTTTTTGATTTTAGGTAAATTTTGCACATGTTCCACACTTTTTTTTTTAAATTTCAAAACAACGCTGGAATTACATTAGTTTACATCCACTTGCAAAGAAAACTCACTGGGGTTTTGCGGGCGGAGCCCCAAACGAGCAAAGCGAGTAAATAATATACAGGCAAATAGCAGGATTTAGCTAGAAATATTAAAAAAAAAAAATAATTGCTGTTAACATTGATACAATTTTATTTGTGTTATTTTTATATAATTTAATACTTGCTATCTAATCACAAGCGATAGCTGCAGATCACATGACTTGACGTATAGATATGTAAAACTATCTTCACTTTTTTTTGTTACCCTCAGATACTGACTGTTCTTCCTACAAGACTATCTATATTTCTCTCAGAATAGCTCACAACTGGTCGCTGTTCAAGCAGTATTACCGTAGCTCTAGCCTTACATCTCCTTTATAGAAGTCGAAACGTGTAGACTCGGCGGAGGAGTGGCCCATAAGTTCGGTTCAATGACTACACAGTCAAGGAAAGAGGAAAAGAAGGATGGAACTCTTTTTGTTCGCGATGTGCAAATACAGAGGGTTGACGTAAAACCAACCTAAGTCTCTCTATTTAACAAGCATTGAGTTACTCGGGCTTAGTAGTGCACAGGATTATTTGACTTACAAATTATTCAGTAAGAATATTAAATTAAAACCTCAATTTACAAGAGTGGTATGTCAAATTTTATTCTTTAACTATTTAGTGCGTAGTTCAAATAAAGGCATTTGTTTCACAGAACAAACTATCCTGTTCTCTTATACATACAACTATACATTTCTAGTGTTCTTATAAATCAGTGTGTCTTAATTATTTGATTTTGATTTGTTTTTGTTTAATGGTATGAGCACCCCCGAGTTTTCCTCAGAGAACACCCCCGAGTCTTACTCAGAGAACACCCCCGAGTCTTCCTCAGGGAACACCCCCGTGTCCTCCTCAGAGAACATCCCGAGTCCTCCTCGGAGAACACCCACGAGTTTTCCTCAGGGAACACCCCCGAGTCTTCCTCAGAGAACACCCCCGAGTCCTCCTCAGAGAACACCCCCGAGTCCTCCTCAGGGAACACCCCCGAGTCCTCATCAGAGAACACCCCCGAGTCCTCCTTAGAGAACACCCACGAGTCCTCCTCAGAGAACACCCCCGAGTCCTCCTTAGAGAACACCCACGAGTCCTCCTCAGAGAACACCCCCGAGTCCTCCTTAGAGAACACCCACGAGTCCTCCTCAGAGAACACCCCCGAGTCCTCCTTAGAGAACACCCACGAGTCCTCCTCAGAGAACACCCCCGAGTCCTCCTTAGAGAACACCCACGAGTCCTCCTCAGAGAACACCCCCGAGTCCTCCTTAGAGAACACCCACGAGTCCTCCTCAGAGAACACCCCCGAGTCCTCCTTAGAGAACACCCACGAGTCCTCCTCAGAGAACACCCCCGAGTCCTCCTTAGAGAACACCCACGAGTCCTCCTCAGAGAACACCCCCGAGTCCTCCTTAGAGAACACCCACGAGTCCTCCTCAGAGAACACCCCCGAGTCCTCCTTAGAGAACACCCACGAGTCCTCCTCAGAGAACACCCCCGAGTCCTCCTTAGAGAACACCCACGAGTCCTCCTCAGAGAACACCCCCGAGTCCTCCTTAGAGAACACCCACGAGTCCTCCTCAGAGAACACCCCCGAGTCCTCCTTAGAGAACACCCACGAGTCTTCCTCAGAGAACACCCCCGAGTCCTCCTTAGAGAACACCCACGAGTCTTCCTCAGGGAACACCCCCGAGTCCTCCTCAGAGAACACCCCCGAGTCCTCCTCAGGGAACACCCCCGAGTCCTCATCAGAGAACACCCCCGAGTCCTCCTTAGAGAACACCCACGAGTCCTCCTCAGAGAACACCCCCGAGTCCTCCTTAGAGAACACCCACGAGTTTTCCTCAGAGAACACCCCCGAGTCCTCCTTAGAGAACACCCACGAGTCTTCCTCAGGGAACACCCCCGAGTCTTCCTCAGAGAACACCCCCGAGTCCTCCTCAGGGAACACCCCCGAGTCCTCATCAGAGAACACCCCCGAGTCCTCCTTAGAGAACACCCACGAGTCCTCCTCAGGGAACACTCCCGAGTCCTAAGAGTGTGTTATAGAAAAGTTATGATGTTTCTGATGGTTATTTCAATGTTTATTACACTTTATGTAAATGTTGATCGGACCCCGGCAATAATATAAAATCCAATATTTGTTTAGTCCCTAACTTTATTTATGTTGCTGTTTCTTTGTGTATTTAAAAAAAAATCCCAGAGAGTTTATTTGGCTTGCAATATTTATCCTTAATATTTTGTATGTGTAAGGATAATATTATTTACAAATTTGTATTCACGAATAATACATCTTTTTAAAATTGTGTTTGATTGTCAAAACAAATTGTAAAATGAATTTTTAGTCTAAAACTTGGGAGTTAACCAAACTTACAATATACAAATAACCGGCAGTTCTGGTCAAATGGGAGATTGGTTGATATCTGAATCTCAACTATATATAAGGGCCTAGTCCAAGTTCCCAAAGAATGATGTAAAAAGGAAACCAATCAGAATAATTATGACCCGCCTGATTGTCCAAAAATTTATCTTGTGCAGTTTGTTTACCTATGAGTGTAGTTCTCTTGTAGCTGCAATGTGACCTAATGGTATCAGTACTAGGGATGTGGTATCGTAAGAAAAGTATCGATACTGTACTCGTTAAAATTATCGGAAGAAAAATATCGATACCGTACTAGTATCGAAACGCACATAAACTTTTCTGCTTCGTTTGATTGGGGCACCCATGAGTTAACTGGGTACATTGAGCTCTACTAAATATTATTTTGTTTAGTTTGTGATGACCGGGCTCATTGATAAAGGAAGGGGTAGTAGTCTGGTTGCCATTCACCCCGTCACCTGGTCAGGCATCAGGACGTATCGATAAACAAAGATGAAAGAACATGATGATGAGCTAAAGGAGATTGAATGCTACAGTTGTTTCTTGATTGCCGTGCAGAAAATGAGTGAGAATTGAGAAATTGTCTAATCTGTTCCTCCTACACAACCCACCCTAGTAAGATCCCATCGTGAGTTAAGATAACAAAAATGTTGTTTCTTTCGATACTGATCCGATACCGGGCTGTGAGTACTAATATCAGTAAAAGTATCGGCTAAAAATATACTAGTATCAAAAGGAAAATATCAAGTAAAGTGTCGATACTTTTGTCAAAATCCCTAGTCAGTACCGGTCCTTGTCTATATAGGTTTCTAAGTAGGCTACATACTGAGATATAGCTTTTGATATAAGGTGTAGGTGAACTTTTGATACATATATTCGTTCGCTTTTTATGTGAGGTTTCTCCTTCTTTTGCGCTTTCGATATTCTCCGCTCTGAATAGTCAAGCTCCATGCCGAATATAAGGACGGAATATTCTTCCGTCGCTATTGATTTCTGCTTGGGATTAAATAATTGTGATGGGAGGTGAAAAAGGAATACGTAGGCGATATAGGAACATATTTTTTATTTCATCTTCAAAGTATTAAAGAGATTTCCTAAAGGAAGCTATTTTCGTTATGAGTTTAGGCTGCAATCAATGGATGGGGCCTTCGCGCCTGCGACAGTACCAAAGAATGAACTCATAATAATTGTTAGTATTCCACCCACTTACGATATCCAAGAAGCTTGAATTTCGTAACTACCACGGCTGTAACTTAAATCCCTCCACGCAAATAAAGGTACATTTACTCAACCAAAAAAAACCAACACAACCGCTTTGGTGGCAACATGGTCTAAGTTGCCATTCTCACAGTAGACTAGACCACCGATGACGGGAGATCGAGGTTAGAATCTCGGTCGGGTGTACCGGGGGTTGTTTTTACTCAATTGTTATTCCACTCGCCCTTCACACAAATTCGGGTACACTTCCTCTAAACATAAACTACCTCATCCCTAAAACCATTAGCGTAATTAGTGCATAAGCCTATGGCCCAAACGGGTAGTAAGGCGCGAAGTTAAAAAAATCCCTCTAAATTCTACCTACCTCATTAAAGTAATTAAATGCGGTTAGCCTGGAAGGATAGTAAGACAAGGAGAAAACTATAATCGTTTTATAGGTTAATGGCAACCCTGAGGCACTTCTCCTATTTATAGCCGTTTTTATATCCCTTGTATTTATAGTCATACCACTATATTTAATATCTCTAACCATACCCGAACATCTTACTCAATAACCATATCTAAACACAATAGATTTATAACAATACCCACACCAAATTTTTTTTAAAACCATCTGTGTTAAAAATTAATGTGTACAAAAGTAGAACTTTTTTCAAACAAACAATACCATTTATCTGCAGAGCTTCGTCCATTTTTATCATCTATTTACGTTCTTATCTTAACCATAATTGGTTCTAAAATAAGCAAAAAAAAAACCCACAGTCATCAACCCGCGTTTTTATCCCCCCCCAATCCTCCCCCTCCACCTTTATTAAGTTAAGAAAACTCTAATGACAAACATATATTTTATAGCATTAAGCAACAAAATTCCAAATTAATTGCATCAAAGTCAACCTCGGTGGCCTTGGGTTAAAGTACTCGCCTCAGGACTCAATGTTAGTGCGTTCAAACCCAACCGGGGGCGGACGGATATTTCTTGAGCAGTACAAATCCGTAGCACAACTTCCTTCAGAGGGAAAGTAAAACTGTCGGTTTCATGTCAGTTGTGGCATCTAAAAGAAGACTGGAAGGTATGTGAAAATACCTTTCCCGGAAATATTGGTAGAATCTTTCGCTCTCGCTCATAGAAATTCGTGTGTACTGATATAAGTCGTTTCAGAAAGTGCACTTTAAATACCTCAAATAAATAATAATAATAGTAACCTCAAACTAATACAATTCCACTCTCAAACATAAAAAAAGTACTTCCATATACCAATCTTATTTTCTTGATTCAAGCAAAGCAATTGTTCTCATCGACCTTAAATTCACGTCTCCCTGTCTTAAGAACAATTCCTAGCGCGATAAATCAGTTCTATTAGACATGTCCTTTAGATAATAAAGTGGGATGTTGATTGATGTAAACTCTTTTAGTAGCTTCTCAATCTTCTTCGTGTCGGTCGTAGACATCCAGTGACTGAGATAGTTTCCTGACGGTAAGGCTTGATACCAATTTCCGGGTGTAGATTTCATGAGAATTGATTGCATTTATCCCAATTTATCATACAGTTTAGAGTGAGTTTTAAATGTTGGATTTAGTAATTATTCCCTTTAGCTAACTAGAAGGTTCGAGATGGGGTTAACACAATTAAAACTGACCCAGAAGTATGTAATAATATGTCGACTAGATAAATAAGACTTAGTTTGTTCATAGTTTGGTTTTCCCAATCCCTCTCTAGAAGAACTGCTTTAAATAGTTTAAAAAACATACCCTCATAATCATATTAGTTTAGGTGATATAAACAGTCACTTCTTCAGTTTATATAAAACATATTGCTAACGCATATTAATATATTCTGAAAATTGAAAAATGACACCTGGACACGGGAATCGAACCCGAGACCTCTGGCTTAGTACGCCAATGCTTTAACCACTGAGCTATCCAGGATTCGTCTCGTGCCCTGGGTCATTCTTCACTCATATTTTAAGGCAGAGTCTATGATGGACTAGCGGAAATCGTCGGGTTCGATTCCCGTGTCCAGGTGTCATTTTTCAATTTTCAGAATATGATATCTAGTGGAGTAATTCCCTACTAATAAGCATAAATAATAGCTCTGGCTATTAATTCTTCTGCATATTAATATGTTTGTATTTTTTAAAGATTCTTCAGGATTTACCCACATTATTATTATTATTATTATTATTATCACCGCGTCTTACTACCCGTTCGGGTTATACGCACTTGAGCTAATGTGTAAATGGTAGAGTGATTGTGAGATGAAATGGGGGACCTACAGTTTAACGTGGGATCCGAACCACGGTGGAGGCCTGGCATTCCCCACATTCACAAGTTGTGATTAATACACGTCTTGTTTTAATACACGTCTTGTCAGAGGTGAAGGAAGGGTTCGGCAATCAGATAGATCTGTGCCTGGACCGAGGATTGAGCCCTGGACACCAGCACAGAAGTCTGACACCTTACCCCTAGACCACCAGGTCACCCTTTACCCACATAATGATGGTTTAAAACTTTATGGCTATAATCCGTCTTTCTTTATATTCTCCCTCACGATATAGAACAGAGTTACCTCAAAGGTGTAATATCTTAGTATTAATATTCCACATAAAAGAAGGACAAATTTAATTTGTATGAGACAAAAGAACATTTAAATATATTATAAATAATTAGGGAGTGATAGTTACTTGTTAAATTTATTTTAAAAATATTCTTGTATTTTATTAATTTTGATTTGAGATCCATACAATCGTACACACTTTATTTATCTAGTCATGAAATTCTGGAACAAAATTTTCAAAAATCGGTCAACACTAAACTACCCCTTAGTTTTTTTCCCCAAAAAAGAAGTGAACAAATTTTATTTTTTATTTACTATGAAAAAACTTCCCAAATACCCATTTGAAAAAAACAAAACAAAACAAACAAGAGTATTTTTCGAAATATTTCAATTTTGAAACATTCAATTATCAGTAAGCTACACTTAACCACATTTAAAAAAAAGTAATCATACAGTAAATATTATTTATTATGTAAAACATCCCTTATATATAAATTTGGAGCAATATCCATAAACCTATCTTAGATTGATTTCAAAGTTTCAAAATGTATCATTAATTTACTAACTTTAACTAAACTTTTATCCGAAAAAAAACCCCAATATTATTTATCACGTAAAACCCTCTCCAGATATACATATTGAGCAAAATAGTTAAAGTATTTAACGTGCACTTTATGAATCGACTGATTATATCAACACACGAGAATGTCTACGAGCTAGAGCGAAAGAGCCTGCTTATTTTGCCGGGAAACAAATTTTCACATATCTTCCTCCACAATCTGCATGGGACCAACGGCTTTACTTACTCTCCGAAGGAAGTTGTGCTACGGATTGTTATCCTTAAAGAAAACTATGTCAACCCCGGTTGGGTTTGAGCCCACGAACATCGGGTCCTGAGGCAATCACTTTGCCCCAAGACCTCTGAGATCGACTAGTTAAAAGAAAATTTAAAAAATATCGAAAATTGCTTTATCAGCCATAGGTAAGTTATCCTTAATTTTAGAGATAGAATTAAAATTATAATTTAACCTCGAGATAATGATCATATATAATAAATAAATGGCTATGGCCCATGGTATTATATATATATGTATATATATAAACAAACATATATTATATAGATGGACAGGTAGACATACATAGGGATGGAAAGCATTTTAACTATTTTTAATTCGAGGGCACGTAATACATTAAGTTCATATATATTCTCAAAATTTAACATTTTTACATTTAAAATATAAGAAAGTAAAAATATAATCAAAGTTGAGGTAGAACTAGCTAAATCCAATAATTGTGATTAAAAATATTTGATATTTGCTCGTTTTGAAATTGATTAAGCCATGATGAAATTCTAAATTATTCCCATTTTAAATATCATTCGAAACAATTTTTTCCCCCTCGCTCTCAATGTAACAGAATGTTGAACCGACAATCTGCCCTGAAATTACTAAGCAGACCTTTCATTTTATCGGTCGTTATTTCCTTCGTGTGGTGAGTGGGATAAGAAACTATTAGAGAAGCTATTAATCTCTTGCCAGACAATTCGAAATTTAATCATTATGGTTTTGCCTTTTCTAGTAAAATGGTCGTTATCTTCATTACTTTGTTTACCGTCTTTCTTGTAAGCGGACGTTTCTATTTTACAATCATTAGCTTCTCTGAAAAGTGGCAAACAAAGAAACAGATCTATTTCACGATTATAAAAATAAGAAAAAGTTAAGTTTTTAAATGATTTGATAGTCGAAAGCAATAAGGCACGGGTCTTCAAACAACGGCCCGCGGTAACATTTTTTTTTTGCGGCCCGCTAGTTCATGGAAAAAATAAAATTATCTCAAGAGAAAAAAATGACAAATACGGATATATATTTTATATAATCAACTAATAAAATAAATACGCATTTTATTTACCTATTTTACGTTATTTTATAAACGATTTTTGTTTTTTTGCCCGAAGTAAAGTATTGCGTTTGGATACAAATGTAATTTGAACTGGCAAATGGCAACTCTAGTAGACAAGATAGATTCTACCTCTCGCTATGAAACAACAGATAACATACTTCACGAGGAATCCTAATCCCTAGTGTGAGTTTAAGTGTTTAAGAATGAGATTATACGATATTTTAATATTTATTCAGCTCGAATATTATCGGTACAGTATTGAAGCCCATGAGCCAAAAAGAGACAAAAACTTTGACCCCTGGACATAAAAAGGTTGAATACCCCTGGAAGGCCTCACTCTCACAATAGACTGGCTTGCTGATGACGGGGAGATCGGGGTTCAAGTCCCATCAGGTTGTACTGAGTGGCCACCCACATTGGTGGGTAAACGAACTAAATGTCAAGCTTGTTTAGTCTGGTTTTCCGGTGATTGGGGGGGGGGATGGTTATGGTTAAAATTTCAATTGAATGTACTAAGGGTCTCTTTTCATAAATTACTATAATTATCCACTTTACACGTAGATTTGCCTATATTTTCTTTTAATTTATACCTCAACACTACCTTATTAGTGTGGATGATGCGAAAATACCGGTCGGGGAATAAGACGTAGTGCAAAAAAAACCCACATTTTCTTGCCCACAGCAGTACTAAAGCATAACACTATTGCTGTTAAATTCAACCAGTCAGCGATTACTTTGGACAATAATTCCCAGAGATATACCCAACATATTTTTATATATTATTTTAAGGATGGGCCCTCGAATATATTTGAAAATTCGAGAAAATTTCGGTTTAAAGACTCAAATGGTATTATTTTTTTTAAATTTCTTCAATTTTTCAAGTGAGATTTGTTTTAGACCTCTAATGTTGCTTATTTGTGGATCGGAAAAAATATAGGCCTAATTATGGACTTAACTTAACAACCAGGCCCAAAACCAGTAATTTTACACTTAACTGAATGTATGAATTTATAATGACTGGATTATAAGAAAGAATGTTATTATTTGTATTTTATATTATTATATTACATTGTATTTATATTTCCTTATATTTATAGTTATTTAAAGATTTAGATTCGTAAAATAGTGGATTCGACCCAATTCTATTTTTTTTATTGAAAGACTATGCACCGAGAATGTCCCAACAAATTTCAAACATAATCAAAAGGGAAAGCCAAAATTTCAAAAAGTGACAATCTCTTTCGACAGAAAGTTTCTCGGATTCTATCGAACCAATTCTAATTTAAAAAAATTATTTACTTTTTGGGCTATCGTAGAAAAGTTTACACAATTATAATAACGAGGCCGATATATATGTGTGTGTGTGTGTGTGTGTGTGTGTGTGTGTGTGTCGCTACTCCCGTCCTGCGGGATAACTTGCGGGGAAGGTTAGGGACGACGTAAAAATAGATGTGTGGGTTCGTAGTTTATAGACGGCTTTGGTTTTTAGGATTTATTAAAAGAACTACGAGCTACCACACAAATGTGATGTTAAGAAGATGTTACAAAAAAGATATAAGGACTTGGCGTAGAAGCTCGTGAGATAACTTAAAATCGGCCCAGTTGCCGATAGCAACGAGGACAAGTTGTTTTTGAGTTGTCGGCGATTTCATCCTAATTTTTACTAACTCATCATAACAATTAAACTAAACCAGTTCTTTCGCTCGTTTCTTTCAACACTGTTATGTTAGTTTTAAACAAACATCTCAATCTAGGGCAAGGTGATTAAATTATATAATTATATAAAGTTATATATAATTTATGTTCGTTTGTGAATTTATGTTCGGTATTTAGGCAGGGCTCTCGATGTTATTAGAATGTGGTTGGAATATAAATAAAGATATTGAGCTGTAGAATTTGCAACAAAACAACAAAAGTCTCAACCTACGCCATCGGGCTTTACTAAAACCATCCGATGCCTTAGCTCAGTCAGTAGCTTGTCTGTCTAATGAAATAATGGTACCTGGTTTGATTCCTGGCATGGCCGAAAAATGTATCATTGGCGGAATGCAGGTTTACTCTTTCACAGTGATGTGGGGGCTGGATGTTGTGTCTGTTCTAGATTTAAGTTAGTTGACAAGTCATGTTATGATATAATTAGTCGGTTCAGAAAGTACACGTTAAATACCTCAAATAAATGAAAATGAATTTTACAAAACCTACAAATTTTGTAACATGCACATTACTTTTACCCTGTAAGATAGCAGTCCAACCTTGACGGAGTAAATTATGAACCTACCTTAAATCAATTGTCGATGTGAGGGGGAATGTAGGGATATAGTAAGATTGTGTGTGTGAAGTAAAATTATTATTATATATACAAATGCATTTAATTTACATAGTTATTAAATATTATCAGCATAGTTTTCTTTTAAAATTATTATTTACCCGCCTCGGTGGCGTAGTTGGCTAACGCGCTAGTCGTGTTGAGCTCGACCGCCGAGGACGGGGAGATCGAGGTTCGAATCTCGGTCGGGTGAACTGGGGGTGGTTTTTCCTAAATGGTTTTCCACTCTCCTTCCACGCAAATGCGGGTTCACTTCCTCTGAATTCAACCTTCCCAATTCCTCATCCATTAGCGTAATTAGTACTTAAGCGTATAACCCGAACGGGTAGTAAGACGCGGTGCTAAATATTATTATTTTAAATTTATTTGTTATTGACACCACGTTTAGATAGATATGTTATGCCTAGTGTAATAACATGTGAATGTGTGTGTGTGTGTGGAATGATTGTGTTCCTTAAGCCTCGTTTATTATGTAACAAGTTGGACCCAACATGTTGGGAGAAAACACACGAGGAAAAGTAAGCTGCGTTTGTTGTCGCCAACTTGTTGGACCAACATCCTGGGTCCTGCGCTAGTTTTTAATCAGTATATACCTTTCTAGCCACGGATAGTATCGTATTACTTGCCGTTCTTCATTTATTGTGTTAACAGTAAGTGTACTCTTGCAGAAAAAAACAAAAAGTAAGAAACGGCGGGGGTTTTGAAGTTTTTTGGTTAAACGCCCGATTGAAGGTGCGTAAATGGGGATAATGAAGGACCTATATTTTCAAAGTGGGTTTGATAACTTTGTACGCATGTCATATGTGGACTTTGAATGCTTAGTCACACTTCTATATCCTCATTTACGTGGTGAAATGGAAAGGAAAATTGTTGTGACTCCGGGAGAAAAATTTGCTACAACTCTGCGTTTTATGGGAGCAACATGTGCGTTGCCAGGGCTATGGACTGACTCGACTCTCTAGTGCATGCGCAGAACCTCCTAATTCGTCCAACATGTTGGGTTGGTCGTTTATTATCTCCAACCAATGATCCAACACAACACAACTTGTTGGCTCGGACCGGCTCTCCCAACACCAACATGTTGTCCAACATCCCCAACAAGTTGGGAATGCGTTTATATTGTAACACAACTTGTTGGGATCGTGTTGGCCAACATGATGTGTTACAATATAAACAAGGCTTTAAGGTTTCTTTTTTCTCTCTCTTTCCCCTTTATTTAATTGTATTTTTCTCATTTATTTTATTTTAATGTGTCCATAAATGTACATAAGTGGGCAATACTTATTATTATTATTATTTCTGTACGGATATTATAAATTATGTTTTAGCATCCAAGCATTAAATTTATGTTCTTTATTATTAAGTAGGCTAAGTATAAGAAAAGGCGCTGTCCTTAACTTCACCCAAATAAAGACATGATAATAATAATAATAATAAAAAAATAATAATACGCTTTACCATAGTTGAATAATGCAAGTTAAACCCCCTACACTACTTGTTAGACGAAGAGCACAAGAACGAAATTTGATTCAAGCGAATTTTCACACAAGTACTACTCGTTTCTACTTAAAAAGTGTGTAGTGTAGTCAAATTAAGTTTTTAAATAAAGCTCAACCCAGAATCGCAATGTAGACGTGTTCTTGGATGAAGCGCATCCCGGTTCTCGACGAGAGCTCTTATAAAGTAGGTGTGAGACTTCCCACCTGGCACGTATTATCGCTAATCCACAAGCCATGCTTATCCGTTCTGCCGGCGTCATTATAGACCCCCTTTCTTAACGGATAGAACGGCGACGTAAATTATCTCCGTTATGGTGGCGTGCTGATCCCCATGTTTCGCGGGGATATTAGCGCCATTCTAAGCTCTTCTAATTTATTTAGAAAACTAGTGCCCCCTTTTTTGACCAATAAACACGGTAGAGGAACCCTTAGAAGAGGTATCGGGGTGTATTTTATGCGAGAGTGGGAGGTTATTTTGGGAAAAAAAGAAGAAAAAAACTGGTACGACACGATTTTTTTTAGCACCGTGTCTTACTACCCGTTCGGGTTATCCGCTTAAGTACTAATAACGCCAGTAGTTTTAGGGATTAGGAAGGTTATATTTATAGGAAGCGTAACAGCATTTGCGTGGCGGGAGAGTGGATAACCATTTTGGAGAAATCACCCTCAGTACACCCGAACTAAATTCGAACATCGATATCCCCGTTATCGGCAGACTAACCTACTGCGAGAGTAGCGCGTTAGACCACGCGGCCACCGAATCAGGTGACACAATCTTGTTTACTTTGTCATATATCGGTAGTCGCTTTGTAATTAATAATTTAAAAAAAATTGTTACTAGTAAAACTATCTTAAATAAATTGTTCTTTTAAAAAACATAATAAACATAGTTATTTTTCATGTAAAACACTACTTAGATATCAATTTTGAGTAAAATCGTTAAAGCCCCTCTAGAAAAATTTCGAATTTTCCACAAATTAGTCAATAGTAATTAAAATACCTTAGCTCTAGTACAAACATTACGACCCAACCTCGAAGTACAAACTTTATATATATATATATATATATATATAAAATTTTATTTAGTACCGCGTCTTACTAACCGTTCGGGTTATACGCTCATTTCAATATAAAATTTGAACAACAGCCATCATAATCTTGAGGTCAAAAGTATTCATGGCTACTATACTTTCTCTGTATAAGATAGTGAAACTTAATACATTCAGGACCAACGCAAATAAAGACCTATTATAAGGGTTAAGCACTGAGATAGTAGTTTCGAGAAAGTGCATCAGCATTAGTATGGAGAGAGGATGAAACTACCACAAATGTGGTTAACTATCCGCAGTGCATCACCCGCCTGAGATTCGAACCTCAACCTCTCCGTCACCAGCAATTTATTCTATTGAAGGACTGATGGTTTGAGTCACATGAACACCATTAAGTATGAGAGGCATAGATAAACGGGACCACGTTTTGAGGATAAAGGAAGGCTCAGGAGACCTTGGGCCAATTCCAGGTGAGGCCTATAAAAACTACCGGTTAAATCTCCAGAAGAAACTTTAATATATTATGCCTGTGTGGTTCATTTTACTCCATATATATTTTAGTTCTTGACGATGTATTTGGTGTTTGATGACAATGGTAACTTTCCAGATAAAGTTATTTTGTAAATAGTGTGTCAATATACTATTGTGTTTGTAAAGGACTCAAAGAAAAAAACATCTATTTCTCGCGTCTTCTAAGGTTTTATCTGAATGAAGTGATTCTTAACTCGCTCACCCAATATTATCGCTGAGGGAACTGCAGGTCTTCGGGAGAAAAGCTCTCTTTCAGTTAACTGTTGCCAAATCTCTTCCCTTTCAGTTATGTCTGAAGGTGGTGTGCTGGGGTAAGAAGGAGCTACTGGCAACCTCGACTAACCATCGTTGTCAAACTTGTCTTATATTTGAGGGGAGATTGACCACACAAAAACGAGAAAATGACAAAGCTCTTTCCTGGTAGTAGCAATGCAGTTCCCTTAAAGATTATTATTATTAGATCGAGTCTTACTACCCGTTCGGGTTTTACGCACTTATGCTAATGTGTAATGTTAGGGTGATTGTGAGATGAAATGGAGGACCTACAGTTTAACGTTGGAATCCGAACCACGGTGGAGGCCTGGCATTCCTCACATTCACAAGTTGTGATTAATACACATCCTGTCAGAGGTGAAGGAAGGGCTTGGCAATCAGATAAATCTGTGCCGGGACCGAGGTTTGAACCCCGGACCTCCAGCACAGAAGTCTGACACCTTACCCCTAGAACGCCAGGTCACCTCCCTTAAAGATGATAGCCAGTGTAGTAGAGGCTCAGATATAGCTCTTTGCGAGAGTGTTATTTTTAGCACCACATCTTACTACTTGTTTGAATTGTGAACGCGTGTACTAATTACGATAATATGTCAGGGATAACTACGGTTAAATTCATAAAAGTCTACCAGCATTTGAATACAGGGATAGTGTGAAACCATTTCAGAAAAATCAATACACCCGACCGTTAATCAAACCCCGATCTTCCCATCACGGGCAGTCCAGTTTATGGCGAGAGTCACGCCTTAGACCACGGGTCTTCAACCTTTTAAGGCCCAACGGTCAAAGTTTCTGTCCTTTGTTGGCTCACGGGCCGCAGTACTGTACCGACAATAATAGGATTGAGAACATATTAAAATATTCGTATCAGCTCATTCTTATACTCACACTAGGGATTAGGATTTCTCGTGAAGTATGTTATCTGTTGTTTTTCTCTATTTTTATATTTTCTTGGCAGAAGGTGGTAGGAATGGTCTTTTATGCTAGAGTTGTAATTTGCCGGTTCAAATTACATTTGTATTTAAACGCAATACTTTTCTTCAAAAAAAAAAATTGTTTATTAAATTACTTAAAATACGTAGGATAAATAAAATTAGTATTTAAAAAAAATTAGTTGATTATATAAAATATGTATATGTCATTTATTTCACTTGAGATAATTTTCTATTCATGCGCCAGTGGGCCACAATAAATGTTACCACGGACCGCAAGTGGCCCACGGGCCGTGGGTTGAAGATCCTGTCTAAGACCACTAGACCGCCGAGGTGGGTCAAGTGTTGTTGAAGTCGAGTACAGATGCTCTACATTCTAAATATACCTAACTACATTTTTTCGACCTCTTAATACTTATGGGGTCTTAGCCTTTGTGACCTACTGACTATAATAATTGTTTGCAGAGGCCAAATAAATTCTGCCTTTTAAGGTGGGGCTGCAATAAACGCGAGAAAAAGTAATTATTTTTGCAGTTTTTATAGCAAAACTTTTTTTTTGTTAAAATAAATCAAATATTGCTTCTATACAAACATAAGAGTTCACTTTTATTCACAGGATGACATCAACAATTGTTGAATATATGTTGAGGGTATCATGGAATATCATGAACACTTTTTTATCTTCATTTAAAAACGTTTTTATATCATGCCACTATGCTCATGACAGATATTCAACAAATTATTGATATCACCATGTGAAGAAAATTAAACTTAATGTTTATATAGAAGAAATATTTGATTTATTTTGACAAAAAAAGTTTTGCTATAAAAACTGCAAAAAAAACTCGTCTTTTCTCACGTTCCCTACATCCCCACCTTAAGGTGGGATGTAACTGTGCACGAGTTAAGATCTATATTATTACAATTTTCATGTAAAAACAAATTTTCTGCCAAAATAAATAATTTATCGCTTTACTAGATATAATCACAGGATAAGTAGATTGTTAGGGAGAGTTGACTCGGCCTAGGTAAAGTCGACTCTTACTAAAAGTATCAGTAAAAGTTGATAGAGAATAAACAGATAAACTTTTCTTAGGAAGAGTTAACTATGCCTGCTGTGGTTTAGTAAAAGTTGATTCCGCGATGTTGCTCTCCACATGCGTCTTCGCACGCACATCTTTG
This sequence comes from Timema genevievae, assembly GCA_902155825.1. NCBI lineage: Eukaryota > Metazoa > Arthropoda > Insecta > Phasmatodea > Timematidae > Timema > Timema genevievae. The sequence goes on along the minus strand of CABFWO010000004.1, from coordinate 834,508 downwards.
TTTTGAATATCTCAGCTCTATTTGTTTACTGTTGTTTTCTAGGTTAGGTTAGGTTAGGTTAGGTTAGGTTAGCTCTGCAACTCAAAGTGTCACAAATCTTTACATTGCTGTAATAAATAATAAATATTTATATCTCTCTTTGTACCATAAAGGTTTTGCTTTCTTATTTATTTTTTATTAGGTAATAGACCATTTCCTTGCAAAAAGTCAACTTTTACTAATTCAAGGTAGTAAGAGTATACTTTCCCTAGGTACGGTCAACTCTTGACTAGTAAATGTTGATCGAAATTCATCACTTTTCGCTTTTAATCAACTTTTACTAAAAAGACCAGTAAGAGTCGACTCGGCCTAGGTAAAGTCGACTCTTACTGGAGAATCTACTTCTCCTGTAACATATACATATGCGTCTGGGCTACATTATCCTTATCTCAGTTTATGGAAAGATTATCCAGAGCTAATGTACCGTTGCCCAGGGGACGCCTGAATGTACTGATCGTCCATCCTTTCCGTGGAGGCTCTTAACATTTACCGATGAGATGAGTAAACTGTTATTAGTGATAGTGGAAATGAGGGTTTGGAACCAGTACAACCTTTTAAACCATCTTGAGCCTAATCAACCAGATTCTGGTGAACGTTGATATAATTATTCGCCTTTAGGAAACAGTACCCATGATACCAACTGGGAATCAAATCCTGGACCCCTAGGTTAGTTGCCAGTTGCGCTGACCATACTATCAAGGGACCGGTTGATTCAATGGATACGTTTGGTTTATTTTTCTGCACATTGTAAATCTTAACGGTTCTTAAATATTGGTCATTATTTTCGCGGAATGAAATATGAATTTTTATCTTCATTTAAAAAGTGTCTGTTAAAATGCCAGTTTACTCATGACATATAACTGTTGAGATTACAATACAGGATGTACCAAAACATTTCGACACATTCTTACAGCCCACAACTAACGATATTTTTCTTCTGTTTTAGGTGTAGCACATTATTAATTATGGTTGGAAGAAGATCGCGCTTTTAAGAAAGAAAATTTATCCTAGAGTGCTACTGGAAGTGTGAGAACATATTGAAAGTGCAAATATGTTTCAGAAGGAAGTTTGAAAGAGATCCGCCAAAGTCACTCACCATTGCTCGCATTAAAGATAAGTTTGAAGCAAACGGAATTATTCAAGCGGACGTCCACAAGCATCGTTCCGGAAGACCGCGGACGTCCACAAACCAAACAAGAGAATAAACGGTAATGGTTACTTAGCAGCGGTCCCTGAGGAAATTTGTTCGGCACGCGGTTCGTAAGAAAGGCATTTCAGCGAAATTTGAAGCGCAGACCAAGGAAAGGTTACATTCCTACATTTGGTCTATGCCCTCAATGAAGACGATCCTGCCCGAAGAGTTGAATTCTTTGAGTAGCACTTGGCAAAATATTTAGAGGACACACAATTTAAAAAAAAATTCTTTGAAGTGATTAGGCTACATTTTATTATTATTATTATTATTATTATTATTATTATTATTATTATTATTATTATTATTATTATTAGCACCGCGTCTTACTACCTGTTCGGGTTATACGCACTTACGCTAATGTGCAATGGTAGGGTGATTGTGAGATGAAATGGAGGACCTACAGTTTAACGTGGAATCCGAACCACGGTGGAGGCATGGCATTCCTCATATTCACAAGTTGTGATTAATACACATCTTGTCAGAGGTGAAGGAATGGTTTGGCAATCAGATAAATCTGTGCCGGAGCTGAGGATTGAACTCCGGACCCCCAGCACAGAAGTCTGACACCTTACCCCAGGCTACATTTAAGTTACATGGCACAATTAATAACAACTGGGTAATGGAGAGCCCGTATGTTATGGAGAGACACACTGTGAACTTACCAGGGGTTAAAATGTTGTGTGTAAGTTACTGTCACCCTTGTGCCTAATTGGAGCATTCTTTTTTGTAACTGGTGCCATTTATTTGAATTTGCTGCAGGTTTCCATCATGACACGCATTCACAAGATGTTTTCCGATAAGGATAACTTTTATTTCCAGCAAGATAGAGCACCTTCCCCCCTTCGATTGTGATGCAAGGGCCTACCTTGATGAACGTTCGCCAAACAGATGGATTGGGCAAAGAGGTAGCATTGAATATCCCCTCTTTCAACGCCAGATCTCACAACACTGGACTTTTTATTATGTGTATACCTCAAATATAATATTTATCGCACAAAACCGGCAACAATCGATTAAATGAAAGCAGCCACTGAAAGAGAATACACCCATATTTCAAACTAACCGTTTTATGGTGTTGGCAACTCTGTAGAACGACGTAGTCATCAGTGTTTGGACCAGAACGGCTCCCAGTTTGAACAGAGGTGATATGCTATAGTTATTACACTTGTTCCTCTTACATTATGATTATAAATCTTGTATTACCTTAATTGCAAACACTACTTTATATCCATTACTGTTTCCAGCCTGTGGCCTGGGTCTTTTTTTTTTATTCAAGCCATATAATTATCTTTCCACTAACGTCTTGCTAGGGCCTATCGTAGCTTCACATGCCTTATAATCTAGCTTAAGGCTAGGACAGACACAGCATCGCATCCAGTCTCCGGTCGTTAATTTATCAATGATCGAACCTAGAACTCTTGGCTCAGTGGACAGAGGCACTACCGACTGAGCTGAGGTGTTGGACTGCCTTAGTTGCAAACTGTATTAATAAATTTATTCAAAGCATTTACATTATTTTTGAGACATACTGTATATAGAAAATTCAATCTAAAAAAAGTTTTTGTTATAAATATTACCTTAGCTCAAGTTCACTTCCATCCCAACTTAACCGCCTACTCGAAGCGTACTGCTAATATTCTAACAACTAGGCTGAAGGTAGTTGTGTTGCCATAAACCTGGGAGAAAAGGAACCAAATAGAACCAAATAGAAAGTAAACAAGCACCAACGGTAACAGTGAGAATCTAAGGTTTATGCAAAACAGAGTTTTTTTTATCCTATAGGTGCATATACTCAATAAACTATTTCACAATCTGTTGTATCAATTTATACATAATTATTTTGCTTCTATTTAAAGTTTCTAAGTCCTCAAATGAAGAATTAAATAAATGGTACGCTGCACCACATATACTTTCTCTCACTTTTTGTCTTATAATATATATTGTTACAGAAACACTCCACCAAAGAGAACAACTGAAATAATATATACTGTTACAGAAACGTTGGGAAAAGAGGAATATCTCCCTCGATTAAAGAGCATAACAATCAATTTGTTATTTCAAAGATCTTGATAAAATATTTATTTGCTTATAACTTTGAAATTTTTTTTATAAACATATATTTCAAATGAAGGATTTTTATTTTTAATAGTACTTCAACTTTATAACAAGTTATTTTTTTATCGCAAATAGTTCTGGAGACATGCTCAAAATAGGAAATTTTCGCTTTTGTAAGGTCGGTCTACACTAAGTTAATTTCATAGGAAAATGAAAGCTGCCATTTTGTTTGTAAAGTTAATCAGTGACTAGATGTAAATTTTAATCAAAATTCTAAAAGCGGATTTTGAGAAGTTATTTTTCTCTTTTCACCCTTCAGTAAGCTACCCTTAATTTTAGGGTTGGATATCTAATTACAAAAATGCCGCGGAGGAACTTTATGAAAACCCTAAATACAAAATTTTTTGCCCGATCATTAAAATGGTTTAGGCTCTTCTCGTCCAAGATACAGTTAGATGGAATCACGACATTAACTCTTTAGGTTTCAGGCAATCACGAAACTTCGAGATTTATCAAAATTTGCGAGTTTTTTTTACGATCACAATACTTATATCTCCGTGGGGCCAATTGAAAGAAAAAGTGAGAAATTTAAATCAATATATCTCCTTTAGGAAATCAAATAATTTTCATATTTAATTAACTTAGTTAGGAAACACTTTTGTTTTATAGGATACTCGCGTTGCTCGTTGGGGGCTCCGCACCCAAACCCCCAGTGAGTTTTCTTTGCAAGTGGATGTAAACTAATGTAATCTCAGCGTTGTATTGAACTTAAAAAATGTGTGTAAAATGTGCAAAATTTACCTAAAGTCAAAAATATAGCTCTATCTAAGTTATAACCGATGGAGAGACGACAAAAAGTAATAGGACCAAACTTGTGGATCTCACCAAATTCGTAGCTGCTGGTGCAATCCGTTTTTTGATAGATCTTACCGTTTAGCCACAAGAGACTTCAGATGAAAGTTCTACACCGACATTGAAGTTGCTCCGCCATTTTAATTTTTTTCGGGGTTTAAATTTTTTTTATTTAAACTTTTTGGAATTTTCCCGTCGGTTACAGGCTAGAAGCTATAAGTTTGCCAAATTTCAAGTTTCTAGCTCACCTGGAAGTGGGTAAACATTAATGTCAGTGAGTAAGTGAATCAGCCATGTGGCTTTATAGTAGTATAATTTGTAGGCTCTATTGATTTATTTGTTTCATTCGACTTTTCAGAAATTTAAAATGCCACTGTCTATACTGAGCTTGTTTTGTGTAAATAGAAAAATTATTTGTATCGTTGGGTCCGCTCCCTGATCTTGAAACTCGTAGTCTTACTGACCGTGGACGGGGAGGTCAGAATTCGAATCCCAACCGGGTGTACTTAAGGTGGTATTTTTTTTTTCATAATTGGTACCCACTATTCCCTCTACAAATCCAGGTTTATTTACTTTTAACTACACCCCATCAGAGTGATTGAATATAGAAATCAACGGATGGATAGTTAAACAAATCATACAATAATTTTTACTTTCTCGTTGAAAATTATTGTAAACGTGGACATTTTCTATCTCGAGATTGTAATGGATCTTTACTTATTTTATGCCTCTGAACTAAACCTCATTTTGTAATGCGAATATTTACAGATTTAAGAGCTTCGTCTTCACTAACCGGTATACGATTTATCAAATGAGCTTAATTCACTTTTATAGAGTGATAAGTTAACGGTATACATCCTGGGTGTTGTGTTTTTTATCTAAAATTAACTAGGTGCCAGTCATCTATAGCAATTTAAAGATTACTCATAAATGAATTATGACAGCTTTTGTGTATAAAACACACGGAAAGAAAACGTTTTCCCTCACCCCGTTCAATAAATCTTCATTATCCACTTCAACGTCCACAATAGCTCCTCCGCAGTCTCCTATTCCATTGGCCAACAGGTTCTATGAAAAGTTAGAGCCAGAATGAGATTGTTACCCTTCAAAAGGTCTTGAAAAATCACGTTCATGACACCATGAAATAAAAAAAAAAGTTGACAGGTGCCAAAATAATAATGAAAATAATCTTGAAGATACTTGGGTTGGACTCGCTTTATAACATCAAAAATTCGTGCCCTCATCCAATCCCCCCCCTCCCCCCTTTCCACACTTATTTCTCACCTCACAATTTTGGAAATGGTTGTTTCATATTTATTTCTTTTTCCGCTTCTCTTGACTTTTCATCGAAATCGAAAACATCACGTGGATGGTAGATCGTAAAATTGACGTCAAGGTGGTAAAATCCAGTTTGCTTGGAAGAAAAGTAGTTCGTTAGAATGGTTGACCGTTTTGAGTGTTAGAGAACTAAAATATTTTTCTTCCTTGATTTATTGAAGTGAAAATAAAATCGAGGTGAAAAACGATCAAATATTTATGTGTTTTGATGATATATTTTTTTCCCCAATATTTCAAAGTAAAATTATATTCAATTTAAACTTCATTGCAGAAAATAAAATCGAAACAATTCAAATATATATTTTACTATTTATAAGTTTTTTCATAAAATTGAAATTTCTGTGTTATTTAGTGCAAATAAACGCGGTGGTGTGTGGTTTAGTAGTAGCGCAGATCATAGTTTTCAGCGATTTTTAAGTACAAAAATAAGTCCAAAAGAGATACAAGTTGTAATACATTAGCAAATTAAACAGTGACATCAATGCAGTTTAAAAATATATTTATAACAGAAATATCTTTGTTTTGGAAATTTTGTTGACGAAAGTGATTTTAATTAAATATATTTTTATCAAATCAAGCAATGATATACCCTCAGTTCACCCAACCGGGCGTCTAACCCTGATATACCCGTCATTGGCAGCCTAGTCCATTGCGGTACTGACTCCTTGGACCATGCGGCCAGAGAAAGGGCTTTTCCTCTTGTTATCTAGATAGTACAGCTGTCGACAGAGTTGGGTGCGCACCGTGTTTGTCTATAACAAAGCGCATCGGCGTGTTTGTCTATAGCCAAGCGCGCCCAAGTGTTTGTCTATAGCCAAGCGCACCCAAATGTTTGTCTTCAGCCAAGCGCACCGGCTTGTTTGTCTATAGCCAAGCGCACCGGATTGTTTGTCTATAGCCGAGCGCACCAGCTTGTTTGTCTATAGCCAAGCGCACTGTAATAATAATAATATTTAGCACCGCGTCTTACTACCCGCTCGGGTTATACGCTTAAGTACTAATTAGGCTAAAGGATTAGGAATCGGGAAGGTTGAATTTAGAGGTAGTGAACCCGCATTTGCGTGGAGGAAGAGTGGAAAACCATTCAGGGAAAACCACCCCCAGTTCACCCGACCAATATTTGAACCTAGATCTCCCCATCCTCGGTGGTTGAGCTCAACACGACTAGCGCGTTAGCCAACTACGCCACCGAGGCGGGTCAAGCACACTGTAAAAAATGAGGTTGGAGGGGGAAGGATGTGTTCGAGTCTCGGCCAGGTTCACTGGGGGAATAGTTTTATACATGTGACTCGCTTTGCTTGTTGGGGGCTCCACCCACCCAGACCCCAATGAGTTTTCTTTGCAAGTGGATGTAAACTAATGTAATTCCAGCGTTGTTTTGAACGTAACAACTTAAAGTTACCGGTATTGTATTGTATATACCATACCGACTTTAAAGTTAATCCGCCATTTTGAATTTTTTTCGGGGGTTAAGAATTAAATTTTTTAACTTTTTTTGGAATTTTCCCGTCGGTTACAGGCTAGAAGCTAAAAGTTTACCAAATTTCAAGTTTCTAGCTCATCTGGAAGCGGGTAAACATTAATGTGAGTGAGTGAGTCAGCCATGTGGCTTTATAGTAGTATAATTTATGACTGTAATATTTCCATATCCTCCTCACAGCTAATGCGGGCGTATTTTCTTGAAGTTACTCTTCCAATACTAAACCCTTTTACTAAAGCTCTAACTAACACAAGGTACAGGGAGTACATGAGATAGTAGAGGAAGAAAAACTGATATGGTATGGTCATGTAATGAAGATGGAAAAAGAGAAGATGCCGATGAAAATGTTGAAAATAAAGTATTTGGGGAAAATTGACCACAAGAGAGGCCAAGAAAGAGATGAGAAGAGCAGATAATAGAAACTGTTCAAGTAAGAGTAGAAGCTTAGAATAAATTAAAGGAGGAAGAGTGGTGGGAGGATTGAGGAAGATGGAGGTATTTTACTAAACTGACACGGCCACAGGCTGGAAACAGTTGATGATGATGATTATGATGATAACTAACACAACTCAACCCAACATTCAAACACTAAGAGCTCATCAAAATACTAATATATGAATCATCACGTAGACTAAATTTATTTTGATTGGAGTTAGACGCTTGTTACCTAGCTACGCGGATCTTGAAAACTTTATCTTTCCGAGTACAGCGGGATCTTGAGTACGGGCGCGAGAGAAAGAATGGAATTGAATTGCAAATGGTTTTCTCCTCCGAGTTTTTTAATAGAAGGAGTAGCTTTGCTCTCATTTGTGACAGTTGAATTCTTCACTCCAGCACCTATAAACAGTTCCATCTCGTTTAATTTTCATTTGGGTAAGAACCAACCAAATCAACCAAGATTTTAGGTATGGTACAACTATTATTATTATTATTATTATTATTATTATTTATTATTATTAGCACCGCGTCTTACTACCCGTTCGGGTTATACGCACTTACGCTAATGTGTAATGGTGGGGTGATTGTGAGATGAAAATGGAGGACCTACAGTTTAACGTGGAATCCGAACCACGGTAGAGGCCTGGTATGGTACAACTGTCTACAAAGATTGATTAGAAATTGCTTATTATAACTATAGCTAAACATTTTGTTTGTTAGTATTAATCTTGATGACGAGGATAGGTGTGCGTTTATTAATTTCCCTATGATTCGGAAGAACTTATTTCGTTGTTGCACTGGAGACGACATTCCCTTGCCCCTTTTCACACAAATTTCTTTCAGGCGAATGCTGGTACAACACTCATCCTGCCTACTTAGAACATATCGTAATTATTTAAAACGTGAAGCAACAATTTAGGCAATGATTCTACTCAACCAATTTTGATAATTTGTTTTTAATTGAAAGCAGACGATGTGTTCAAAAATTTCAAATTTTAAAAATATTTAAAGAAAGATAATAAAAATTTCATTCGACATCAATTTATTAAATTCAATCCAGCATAAATATATATTTTAAGTAAAATAACTTACTTCGAGTATTAAACTATTACTAGAATTTAAAAAAATAATTCATTGATGTTTTATAAGAAATATATGTTTTTGAATAATTTCTACTCTCTCTTGACCCCTCGGAGAAGTATTGTGATCGTCAAAAAAAAATCGATCTCGAGATTGTTTATAAAATTAATGTTGACGTTTCATGACCCTCTGAAACCGGAAAAAGTGGTTTTCACGATGTCATCTGTTTGTCTGTATCTCGGACTAGATTTAGTGATAGGGTTAAAACTTTATATCTAGGGTTTTCACAAGGTATGGTTTTTACAAGGTCCACCTATGGTTTTCACAAGGTCCCCCAAGGGTTTTCACACGGTCCCCCTATGGTTTTCACAAGATCCCTATGGTTTTCACAAGGTCCCGAGGGTTTTCAAAAGGTCCCCCTATGGTTTTAACAAGATCCCCCGAGGGTTTTCACAAGATACCCGAGGGTTTTCACAAGGTCCCTAGGGTTTTTACAAGATCCCCCGAGGGTTTTCACAAGATACCCGAGGGTTTTCACAAGGTCCCTAGGGTTTTTACAAGGTCCACCTATGGTTTTCACAAGGTCCCCCAAGAGTTTTCACACGGTCCCCCTATGGTTTTCACAAGATCCCGAGGGTTTTCACAATATACCCGAGGGTTTTCACAAGGTCCCCCTATGGTTTTCACAAGATCCCGAGGGTTTTCACAAGATACCCGAGGGTTTTCACAAGGTCCCTAGGGTTTTCACACGGTCCCCCTATGGTTTTCACAAGGTCCCCCAAGAGTTTTCACACGGTCCCCCTATGGTTTTCACAAGATCCCGAGGGTTTTCACAAGGTCTCGAGGGTTTTCACACGGTGACCTTATGGTTTTCACAAGATCCCCGAGGGTTTTCACAAGGTCCCCCAAGGGTTTTCACACGGTCCCCCTATGGTTTTCACAAGATACCCGAGGGGTTTCACAAGATACCCGAGGGGTTTCACAAGATCCCGAGGGTTTTCACAAGGTCCCTATGGTTTTCACAAGGTCCCTATGGTTTTCACAAGGTCCCGAGGGTTTTCACAAGGTCCCGAGGGTTTTCACAAGGTCCCCCTATGGTTTTCACAAGATCCCCCCGAGGGTTTTTACAAGGTTCACCTGAAGGGTTTCTGGAATTACTTAAGTGAAGCAAGAGAAAAAACAGATTTTCTCGAAATTCGCTCTAATGATTTTGATTAAACTAGAAAATGTTTAGCATTAGAAACAAAATAGCCTATTTTATTTTCCCCTGAAAATGACTGAGGATATTTAAATAAGAAAAAATATCAAATTTTGATCATATCCCTGCCAATTTTTAAGATACAATACAACTTATTAAATGTAAAACAACTTTATTTGAAATATATATTTTTAAATCAATAGTATCTGAGCTATCAGAAAATGTAGGCATATATATACATTTGAAAATTAAACTGATTGTTATGCTTTTTGGCAAACCGAGAAGTTTGTTACTGTAACAGTGTATATTATTTTGTTTATGCGCTTTGTTGGAGTGTTTTTACAACAATGCATATAATTTTGTTTCGCAAATCTTATGAGTTTTTAGTAAATACTTCTATTGTAAGATAAAAGAGAAATTCTATGAAGTACATCCTACCATTAATTTAATGCTGATTTCAAACACGACTTTCATTTGTTTCAAAAATGTAATTTTTTCCTCAGATATTGTAAAATAAAATTTGCATTTTCACAAATTTTTGTAAATGATTTTTTACAGAATTTGTACATTGAAATTCTAACAAAATGTTACTATTATTTTTTTTTAATTTACAGACACATCGAAAACAAATTACTCACATTTTAGCATAAGTTTGACATTTGATTTACACATTCCCAATATGTAATGCCAACTTAGTTACTTACTCTACGGTATTAGGAACTCATATCATTACGCAATTTGTAAAAACACTGTACGTGACAAGAAGGATCAGAGGACATATATTAAATCACCATAAAAAAAACTCAGTTAAAAGTTACTATTAGTTTACAAACATCCATTCATTTAGTGATATCAAAGTTTAAACATTTTCAATAGTGAGGTTGCAATTGATATAACCAACAGTTTGACCCGTTCTTCGCACGGTTAATTAGCACCAAATATTGATCAAATTTGAACTAACTCTGGGATTTATTATAAACCCTGCGAGTTAAACACGCAAGATAATTGATTTGGGCAATTTTTAGCTTGGGTACACCTTGTTAATTACTTATATGCACACCTGCAGTTAATTGTTTTGTCACTCCAAATTCCTCACAATTTAATCAGACAAAATGATACACTACAAAGTAGTTAAGATGAACTAATGTTAGTGAAAAAAGAACCGTTATTTATTCAAACAAATAATAATAAAATAAATTTAACGATCTATTTTATAAATTTAATATTAAAACACATTTTACCGCAATTGTATATGCTTAGTTTAAAGATTTAATAAACAAATTCATGTTTAGTTGAACTCGAGATAGTTTAATATTTTTCACAGTAATTTTTGTACCCAAAGAATAAAATAATAAAAAATTAAAAAACTACATCTTTTTTGTTTCAAACAGTTTAAAAAAAATAAGATTGAAATTGTAATCAAAATGAATTTGGATATTGTCGTAAAATATATCTAGTAAAAAACCTTATGTTATGATTTTGAGTGTCACCTTTTGCGTGAATAAATTTCTGAAACTCAAGCAACAGACAAGAGAAATAAAAATATTGAAGACACACGCGTGCACTTTAGAGATTTAAATCTCTGACCTACTATCATTTTATCTCTTAACTGTCCAGACTTGTGGGACTTTTATTGATTTGGTGGCATATTGAATCCACAATCTTAAAAAAAATTATCTGTTAAACATATCTATTATTTTTATGTGGGTAGTTCAAAACAAACTATTTTAAAACATGATACTATAAACAAGTTGTTGGAAGCAACATGAATTGGCATTTATTTAAGGTATATAACGCACATTTTCTGAACCAACTGATTATATCAGCACACAACTTATAAGCTAACTTAAATCTAGAACACACACAACATCCAATACCCCACCGCTAATTTATCACCGTGAAAGGGTGAACTCACAAATCCCAAAAGATACATTTTTTGGCCATGCCAGGAATCGAACCTGGGGACCCTTATTTCAGTAAACAAACACGCTACCGACTGGACTAAGGTGTAGGACAGCAACATGAAAATTGAATAAGTAAATATATCTAGTTTTGATAAATTTTTTAAATGGATCAAATAAATAATTTTTAAATAACTTGATAGGGTATATAAATAAACATACTACATTTAATAGAAAAAATATTCTTAACGTTACAAATGATTTTAAAAACGTTATTAACCTTATTTAAAATTTTATTTCATTAAATATTTGAAATGTATGGAACAGGTTTAATATGATGATCATTAAAGCCAAAATTACTACGAATACTGGCATTTTTACCTGGGAGATCAACAATATATTTTTATGTATTGTTGAAATCAAAAGTATTATTATTATTATTATTATTATTAGTACCGCGTCTTACTACCAGTTCGGGTTATACGCACTTACGCTAATGTGTAATGGTAGGGTGATGTGAGATGAAATGGAGGACCTACAGTTTAACGTGGAATCCGTCTGGCATTCCTCACATTCACAAGTTGTGATTAATACACATCTTGTCAGAGGTGAAGGAAGGGTTTGGCTATCAGATAAATCTGTGCTGAGACCGAGGGTTGAACCCCGGACCCTCAGCACCCTACCACGTTAAACTGTAGGTCTTCCATTTCATCTCACAATCACCCTACCATTTACACATTAGCTCAAGTGCGTATAACCCGAACGGGTTGTAAGACGCGGTGCTAATAATAATAATAACAATAATAATAATAATAATAATAATAATAATAATATATTAAAATAGCTCCTCCCACCCCGCACCCCCCAAAAAATAGTCTGACAAACAATGTCACGAAAAATAAAGTTATTTAAAAAAAAGAAGATATGACTTAAATAAAATGTTTGAAAATAAACACTTAATAAAAAAGTTGGTCAAAAAAAGAAGCTAAAACTTTGACGCATGAATTATTTCATATGTATATGGACAATCTTTATAGTCGGTGATAAACCCAACACTTGTGAAGTTGTGTTAGCTTGATACCGAGGAAGTGGAATTAAATAAATGTTTCGAATAAAAACAACGCAATAAATATAACAAGTACTAGACGCCGATGATCGAGCAACCAGATCTTCTATCGATACCAACCGGATATTTTACAACTGCAGCTGAAAGTACGTGTTATCCCGTGACGTTGTGTTGGAATGTTTCCAGGGTACGCGGGGATTGTGACCTGTGACCTGTTCTCCTTCCCTCGGCCTCCATTTGACCAATCGTACATAGGATCTGATTTACACACCTCACATGGTAATGTATTTTCGTTGTTACCTTCCCACTGAGTGCTTTAGTGACTGGCGAGAACAAGTCAAAAGGTGACAGTCTAAACAAGTTCTGCTTACCCTGGGAACACAGCACGACAAGTCAATGGTGTTAGTAAAGTAGAATTGCATTAAGTAAATAAATGTACAGTAGGAAAGCTAGATAAATAGTGTACCCCGAAACCCGCTTCGGAGGCCGCATGCTCTAACGCGCTACTCTCGCGGTAGACTAGACTGTCGAAGAATGGGAGATCGGGGTTCGATCCCGGTCGGGCGTACTGAAGATGGCTTTTCCTAAATCGTTCTACACCCTACCTTCCTGCAAATCCGGGTGCACTTAATCTAAATTAAACCGTCCAAATCTCTAACTAGTACAGAAGCGTATAACCCGAACGGGTACTAATACGTGGTGCTAGTAGAAGTAACTGACCTGTCAGTTAAACACGCAGAGTGGCCTCAGGTTTTTAGCATATCAAGTGGATCGCAATTTAATGGACTACAGGTCAAAACAGTGAACAAGCTTGTCTTAGGCGCTCAACACATATTGCATTTTTACCCTATTGATGGGGTGGTCAGAGTTTGAATCTCATATGGGTGCACTGGAGATTATTCGCCACATGTGAGCTGCTAATCCAAATGCAAATGTAAATATAAAGGCTATTTTTACTAAACTACCCGCTTCTTCATTCCTACATGTTAAGTCAGACAGGTCTTTAGAAACTCCTGAGTTTAACGTTCTATTGAAAAAACCCAACCACAAACACAGCAAAATGTACACAAAAATAAGGACATAAGAACATTTTATAAACACAAATTAAAATACTTTGATGGAATAATAAAATTACACCGTGAGAATATTTCTTCGTTATGTACTGATTCCCGTGTAAAGGTGTGATTTTTAAACTTTATTTAACTTAATCTAGTTATATTCATATGTTTAGCACCACGTCTTATTACCCGTGCGGGTTATACGCTTGTGTACTAATGGTTTTAGGTATTAGGAAGGTTATATTTATAGGAACTGTAACCACATTTGCGTTGAGGGAGGGTAGAAAACCATCTTGGAAAAACCCCCTTTAGTACACCCGACGGAGATTCGAACCTCGATATCCCCGTCATTGGTGATCTAGTCCAACACGAGAGTAAAAGAGTTAAAAATTAATAGCTTTTATACATCATATAATATGTGATACATTCTATTAATTTGTGCTTCATATAGTATTGTGATATTTCTAAGTATTTGTTTGACACAATTTTATATCTCGTATGACATGACTTGCAGAATTTAGTAATCAAAAGTATGCAAGGATGACGTAAGCCTAAGCAATCATTACCGTCAATTGTTTCACAACAGCAGTCATATTTTTAAAACAGAGATTGTTTTGCCAAGTGGCACAACACAGTGTATTGACATAGAAATTAACTAAGGGGGAAACACACCTTTTTTGGGTGGTATATAACAGCTAATTTTATACTTTTTTTGAGAGGGAGGGTACCGGGAAGGGCGCCAGTTGTGTTAAGGTGCCGACTTGGAAGTGCTTTACACAATCAGATGCCGAGTCACAGTAACGTGTGAGGAGAATATCCTACAGCTTGAATCCCTGTTCACTACGGAGGAGGGAGCCCTACAAACAATCTGAAAGTCTTGAGTTATATAACAAGCGCGCATAGTCGAGCAGCCGTATGTTCTACACTAGTCAAGGTTATAACGAGGATGAGTCAGGGATCAGAATTGCTGAGCAGAGACACTGACAGAACGAGGACCTTTTTTTTTATAAACTCTTTTTACTTGTTCTAAAACCCTACATCACATTTATTTATACAATCCTATAGTACCCAATCTATTTCTATAAACAAGATCAAAAAGAACCCCATTTTTATTTCCGCTGTCTAATCCATCCTGACTAATTAGCCCATGGATTGAGGGAATAGAGACAATTTACTTTTGTGTAACCTCATTGCTTGAACAAATTTTATTTTTGAGCCAATGAACACTCTGCTTACCCTACGAAGATTTATACTACGACCCTATCTTATGAGCTATACCATAGTGTAATAAGGTAAGGTGTTAGGTAAGCTTGATACCTTACATTGTAAACGAAGTTTGATATTTTAAAATAAAAAAACTTCAGATTTTTGTTGTTGTATATCAACCATTTACCGTTAGAAAGTCTTAATATGTGACGAAGTTACGACATAGTCAATTAAACCAGATATTTCCTTCTTTGTTTCTCCATAGAATTAACAATTAAGACAACCTATTTTGTCTTGTTAACTTCTATTCCATTAAATAGAGCTCCAATGTCTGTCTAACATTAAAATAGTCAGTAAATTAATTCGATCTTCTTATATCCAACGTTCTTATTCGATTCAACGAATGAGAAGAATCTCATTCGATTTACAGAGCAGACCTAAAGCAAGATTCCAAAGCATTGGCTGGTAAGATCTTTTTACTCGCTAAATGAACGAATTCCTATTCACGCCCTGAATAACTTACAATAGGGAACCTAAGAGGACGTGTAAAAAATGAGGGTACAAAGACGTTTAATTGGATTTTAGTGCAACTAAGTGCTTGCTGCGAATATACAAGAATGGGTCCCTATTTTATTAATGCAAAATTCCCTCTGTTTTTCAGTTTTTTCCAAAAGGAATTTACATTTTCCAGACACTTTAGAGAGGAGCATATGAAAATTAAATCTCATTTGATATTATAACTTATTAATATTATAATCGTTAAAATTTTCTACCTCGAGATTGTGATTGATAATTTCAAATAAACCTGAAATAAATAAATGGCACGTTGCACCGCCCATACTTTCTCTAAACTTTTTTCTTAAAATTGAGACATTTACTAAAAAATTCAAAAGATTTGCGAAACATAAAAATATACTTGGTTGCATAACCACTCCACTAAAGAGCATAGTGAAAATTATATATAGTGTTACAGAAACATTGAGAATAGAGGAACATCTCTGTCCACCAACGAGCATGCCAATAAATTTAACATTATTTTCAAAGACCAGATTTTTTTGATTTTTTTTTGCTTATCTCAGAAACTGTTTGTTTGGCAAAAATATATTCCAAATAAAATATTTTTACTTTATCAGTTCTACAACTTTACAGTGACAAATTATTTCTTATCTCAAATAGTTCTGGAGATAATTATGATAAAAATAGGACAATTTCCTTTATGTAAGGTACCATAACATTAATTTTCACGAAAAAATGAGAGTTTACATTTTGTTTGTAATATTAAACAGTACCTAAATACAAATTTGAGACAAAATCGTTAGAGCATATTTGGACAAAATCTATTTTTTCTCTTTCTGCCCTTCAGTAAACTACCCTTAGTTTTAGGGAACCTTATGACAACCCTAAATACCAAGACTGAGAGCACGATCGATTAAATGGTTTCAGCTCTAGTCCGGGATACAAAGAGACAGAAAATACCGCTAAAACAACTTTTTTTTGTTTCAGGGGGTCATGAAACTCTCACAATCATCACAATCTTGAGTTAGATTTTTTTAAATCACAATACTCTCTCTCCAAGGTGTCGAGAGAAAGTAAAGAATGGATCTTACGATTCTGTCTGACGGATTTCGTTTGGATTTAATTTGTTTTTTATAATTATATGATTATACTTTGAGTCCAAATCATGATTATGTTTATAGCTCCATTAATGACGGTCTACTCATAAATGAGTTTGAAATATATTTTTTTCGAAAATGGCTTTAACATTATTTAAAAAAAATTTATATCCTAAAAATGTGTTTCATATGATTATAAAAATAACGTGTCTATTTTTTATGTAGAAAAATAACAGAGTTTTTAAAATGTGGTCATTAATTACAGTGAGAATGTATAAGAAAATATGCACAATTGTTTCGAACAATTTTTTTTAAATATAAAAGTAATTAGTGTGAAGTTATGTAATGGGTGTTTAAAAAATGACTTGACCTTTATGGGGAAAATATATATGCATCTGTTAAGCAGCTCAATGTTTAGGGGTGAAAAGGAGAAAGAGGGAGAATATATGAAACGTGTTCGTATCAGCTCGAGTTTTCTTATATGCAGCAAAGATATAATATTTAACGCTTGCAGTTATATTTCCCAAATTCACAAAAATAATTTTCCACTAATCTACAGGGTGTCCTGAAAGTTACTGTGTAGTGGAGAATCACGTACCTCGTAGCAGTTCTTCCCAAGTCGGGATTGTCCTCCACGGGCCTGAAGAAATGTCTGGATACGCCTCTTTATATGAAATGTAATGAAGATGCGTGTCCAAATCGTGCGTGGTACTTTACTGCACAGTAACTTTTGGGGCAACCTGAATTATCAATCGGTAAAATTACCTAGTTTTTTTTCAGACAAATAAAACGTGTCTCCTTTGCTCTTCTAGTTTACAAGGTGCATGTTCCTTATAGAAGCCATTTTAAAATGTGTGATTCTTTTGAAACCATATTGCAAATAATAAGTTAATACCCACTTCAGTGGCCAAGTTGTATAACGCGCTACTCTCGTGTTGGAATAGACTACCAAAGACGGGAATATCGGTGTTCGATCCCGGTCGGGTGTACTGAGAGTGGTTTAGTTTTCCTAAATAGTTGCGGGTGAATTTCCTCTAAATTAAGCGTTCATAATCCCTGACCCATTAGTGTAATTAGTACATAGGCGTGTAGTCCGAATGGGTAGTAAGACGCGATACTAAAAAACTAATCATGTGAATTTTCTTTTAAAAAGTTTTTTTTTTCAATAAACACTAACAATTGGTTTACTACAAATTGGCCTTATGAAAATTAAAGTCACACAAATAAAGCTATGAGAGTGTCAAACTAGCCCCCCTCCCCCCCCCAAAGTATACACGGTCAGGGTTGAGTGCCGGTTCACAGGGTCAGAGTCGTACTGCAATCATGTCGGTAAAAATACCTGTCTGGTGTAGTTAAGTTGCTTTACCTCAATGGCTTTACTTGTTTTCTACACTTACTTTATTTAAATTCTTCATTAGACTCACCCCACTACTGTATTATACTACCCGTTAATGTGTAATGGTAGGGTGATTGTGAGATGAAATGGAGGACCAACAGTTTAACGTGGAATCCGAACCACGGTGGAGGCTTGGCGTTCCACACATTCACAAGTTGTGATTAATACACGTCTTGTCAGAGGTGAAGGAAGTGTTTGGCAATCAGATAAGTCTGTGCCGGGACCGAGGATCGAACCCCGTACCCTCAGCACCTAGGTCTGACACCTTACCCCTAGACCACCAGGTCACCCCCCTCCCCCCACTACTGTAAATAAATGAACACATCCTACCTGTACAAGTATAAAGACGCGAAGAACAAAAATAAATCATAATACAAATAATAATACTAAAAAAATCAAGCGCGACATAAAGTAATAACAGATAAAGATTGTAAAGAGTTTTCGAAATGATAACCGGCCAACAGAGATGGCTGGACATATAAGGCAAGAGATCGGAAAATATTAAAGAACAAAGAGGGTGAAAGTAAATAAAAGCGCCAAGAGAAATCTGTCCATAGACAAACCCAAAACACAAGTTATATTGATAAATAAGTCCGGTTCTTCTTCTACTTTCGTTTTGAAGAGTAAAATAATAGATGAAAGAGTTAATAAAGGTAGAAACGCTTAAAGAACGAACGCCAATATGAGCTTTTAGAGTTGTAATTTCAAAATAATAAGATCTGCGGGAGTGGATTGATAAAAATAAATAAATAAATCATGCCACGCGTTTTATTACCTGCCCGGGATGAGGATGATATTGCCTGGAGGGAGAGGGAGAAATTATTGAGGAAAATCACACCTAGTACATTATTCTGAGATTCTTTATTAGTGATTGTTGAACTACTAAACAAATAACCATTTCTCGCAACTTTATAAGAAAAAAAGTTGTGCAAATATTATAGCTATTGTATTCTAAATGTATTCTTAAAGCTTACGATCAAAATTAAAATAAAAAGTGTGAAATGTTGACAAATGCTCTGCTCTTTCTCACCTGCTAAAAGCTATCCGAGATCACTCAGAATTTCTAATTACTTTGCAGATCAGGTGTCAGCCATTATACACTTCAGGTAAAAGATAGCGAAGAAAAGATCGGATGAGTTTTAAAGTTGTTTAAAAAAACTGCCTTAAACTTCTTTGAATATAAAATAAGGAATATACTAAAAAATAAAATTTGTTTCTACAAATAACAATTTTTGATGTGTCACTTGAAAAAGTACGTAGAAATCAAACGTAGCTTATTATATTAAATTTTAAATAGCTATTAAAATAATTGCAATGGTGGTATCACTGCAATTTACAAAACAAAACAATAATTATTAAAATAAATAATTGATATTTAAAATTGTAAACATTTTCAGTGAAATTGTGACAAGTTTAATTTAAATCGCATGGAAAATTAAATATTTTTGTTTTATATTTCTTCAGTATTACAAAAATTCAACGAAGTGAGATTATTTCTGTTTTAAGAAGGAAATAAAGTAGATAAATTTAAAGAAAGGCCTCGTTGTGAAACAAGTTAGTGGTTTTATAATCAGGTTGCGAGAATTTACAAGTTGCTGCTAAAACTTTCACGGGAACACATTTGTCCAATGTTCATGTGAGGAAGAACGGCTTTCCGTGGAGACCAACACCTGCCAACTTTAGGACTTATCCTTGCGCTGTTTCTCTTAATTTTCCAAGGAAAACCTGAAACAGCCTCATCGTAAGTAAGCGTACTCGCAAAGGGATCTTCAGGCCACAATTTGAAGAAGATAGTGGTGAGTCACGTGTATTTATTTGTGACATTACCTGTTTTAAAATAGGCATACTGTTTATTTTAGAGATGAACAGCTAAATGCATAAGCACACTGAATAATCCCAACTGATTTTTTTCCCCCTCATGGGTCAAGTTAATACTAAACGTCACTTTACCAATGACCTTGGTGAATTACTTGAATACATATTAATGTATTTTTTGAACCTACCGCACTAATTTGGGATTCGAACACTCTCAACAGAACGAGGTTTTGTGGGACCACCGGACGATTGTTTATTTACAACGCTCAAGAACTGACCGTGGCCAAGCGTCCTCCATTGTCGTGATGCCGTCAACGGCATTTGGAACATTCGTTAAAACCGCCAACATAGTTATTTGAAAACTTTTTTGTATATTTTTACTGATTGCACGGATACAATATATTCAAAAGTTTGTATGGCCCTTGTACCATAATACGTTTAATTACACTTGCATGCAGTTGTGGGCCATGTTTGACTCAGGAATCTCCGAACTTATCACTGAATATATTTCGTCGGGTCTGGTTTTTTCCTGAATTCATAACAGTATATACTCATACAAGTGTGGCAATCCTCACTTTTGCCACTCCATAGTGTATATACTCGTAAAAAACTTGTATTGGCTTTAACGTCACTGCCCAGATCCTTGAAGACATATATAATTTTTTAAATAGCGTATATGCTTTATAGGGTAGTTTCAACTTGGTATAAAAATACTTCATTCAAATCCATTCAGTAGTTCTTTAGTTACAAGCGAACATATGGGTAGGTACAAAAACTATCCTTGTTGAAATTCTATGGATTAAAAACAAACCACAAAACTCTCTTAGGATTTACTATTGAAATGTAGTCTGTATTATTACTCTTTGGATTTGGCTAACGAGTTATACAGAAAAATAATGAATTTCACACATTCAATAGGAAAATTCATCATTGATCAGGCGCTTTAAGACAAAATCTTTGAAAAATATCAATCTTATTTGTTTAATTTGTTTAATAAATAGCCTAAAGCCTTCCCAGAGATTTTAGGAAACAGACCACAGACCAACATTTTGTTTTATAAGAAGTAGAAATTACTATTTTCTCTATAGTTTTTAGTATATCATCATCAAAGTAAATTCATTTGGCTGATTAGAACCAACCCTTTAGTTTCTTAATCAATTCACAAACTTGTTTTTGTAATATAAATTATGAAAATGATATGAATGTTTGTTATCTTTTTTTAATCTCGTCATTAGTTTTAGGATTAATTATTATATTACAAATGGAAAAATATTAAACATGGTTTGAAAACTGGTCAGAATTTTAACAAGAAGTCATATAATACCAAAGTAATATATATTTTATAAGTAATGGTCTCTAACTTTTCATAAAAATTATGAAATAACAAAGCCATCGCCCACCTTAAACCCCAACACAAACCTCAATGCTACTATTCCCATTAAGTCGGTAAAATCACTAAATGATGGCCATGACGCAGTTTCATTAAACGTGTCACTTCACTAACAGCATACTCGGAGAAATTTAATTGCATTTTGTGGAAAAGGCTAAAAGTTCAAAAGTAAATTACCACCCTGACATTTCAATCGGTTTAAACTAGTAAGGGTAATTTACCAAACTGCTAGAGTAATGTTAAATACATGTGATTCTGTCACAGTATATTGTAAACTGGATTATTGCTCAGCGAGTTTGTGATAATTTGGAGAAGTAACTAACACGCTGATTAAGATTACTAGACAGGGATTAAAACTTTTAAAATATTTATGTTAAAGATGTTTTAATTGGCATTAAATGTGTTTGCTAAAGACAAACTCTACAAATTTCCTAACTTTCTTCTCTTTTGTATTTTATTTACGGGACTAAACAAACTTGATTAACACTGATATTAACATAAATATTATAAGACTATGTTGATATTAGTTATTTCCTTGCTGATTCTTTAATCACGAGCCTTTTTAATATTTATTACTAGCAGAAGTACCGGGGTTGCCATCATACCTGGTTACCCCGATAATACTTTACTTTGCTTCACATAGACAGAAAAATATCTTTATTTCAGTTATTCCAAACCAGTTTTTAATAAATCAAGAAATCTAATAAAAAAAATTGAAATTCCTGCTTTTAGGTTCACATGTTTGGGCACATGGGCTACTGATTTTTAAAATTTTAGCCCTCTATGTGAGGTAAATATTACGCAGTGTTCATCACAGGAGACAAACAAACTATTTTATTAATATAGATGAATAAGCTATGGCGATTATATTACGGTAAACTTTTGAACCGAATGTGTGAATCGTTTTGCCACCACCAATTCCATATAATATTTAAATAAAAAGGGATATCGCGTCTCTTTCACGAGAAAACTATTTAGATTGCTTGAAATAAATAATTCAGCTCTATATCACGACTTAAACATTTTTTGATTATCTGGACTTAAAGTTACCATAGTCATCACTTAGTGGCCTTTCGAACGAGAGATATTTTATCGCGCGAAGTTTTTTTTATCGTGCGAATAAAAGTTCGCGCGATCAATTTTGATGTTTCCTTTCAGACGAGAGAGAAAAAAACCCGCATGTTGTCCATCCATCAGTGTTGCCAACTGTACGATCTGGATACTACTTTTGATATAATTTCACTACGTGTACAATCCAATTTTAGGATATTTTCTAAAAGTAATATCCTGTGACCCCGCTATCTAGTAACAAATTTTACATTATTATTATTATTATTATTATTATTACGAAAATCGCAGGGCTTATTAATATAATGTCAGAAAGTAGTATCCTACCGGTCAAAATACAATCACTTTCAGGTCCATGTACTATCGCTAGAGACTATAGACTTGGCAACACTGCCATCCATTCACGTTCAGTAGCGCTTTAAACCTGGTGTAGGATACACCATGGCCGACAACATAAACCGTACGAGTTGTTTCGCAGAATGACCAATAGAAAAAAAATATAATGCGGTTCTGGCTACACCCTATAATTAGTTGTAGATTACTTGAAGGTGATTTTAGTTTAAGTTTTGCTAAACGACGCCAAGTATGACGATAAGTTTTTTTTCAAATATTTTCGCATATCATTGGCAACATTTGCCGAATTGCTGCATTGTTTATCACTGAAAGCTGATACAAATATGAGAAATGCAATATCACCATCAGAAAAAGTAGTAGCTACATTAAGGTAAGAAAGGTAGGGAACTTTACTTGTTAACTTAACAGATATAATTATTGAAAAGTGCATAAATAACTTTGTTGTACCTTAAGCATATACATTGAAGGATTAATTTCAATTGTGTAGATTTAAAGGCAATGTAACTCAAATTATATATGCATGATAGTTATAAACACATATGTCTATTTATTCACACACACACACACACATATTTATAATAGGTGTGTTTGCGTGTGTGTGTGTCTTGGTCTTATACAGAGTTTATTAAAGCTATGAGAAAATATTAATTTACTAGCGTTTGTTGAAATAATATTAGGTAGAATACTTTATTAAAACAATCTTAGAATTGTTGGACACTCACTCTCAGACATTTTGATCACAAACTATCGATACGTTCTACCTCCAAGAGCTTCAACATTAGAAAGATAGCGAGATTTACTCCCTCTCGTCTGAAAGCATACTTATGACTCAATGTATCTCAAGGTTGATGTGCGGTATTTCCCCCCGCGCGAACCAATAATCTCGTCGCTGAATACAATCGACTTCTTCTAGATCGGTGGCGCGATAATTTTACCGCGCGATATTTTCTCTCCTTGTGTGAACGCTCACATTTTAACCAATGTATCTCAGAGGATAAAATTCTCACGACAAAAATATTCACGCGATAAAATACCTCTCGTGTGAAAGAGTACTTAGATACTATTTTTTCCTAGCACCGCGTCTTACTACCCTTTCGGGTTATACGCTTATGTATTAATTACGCTAATGGTTTTAGGTATTGGGAAGGTTATAGTTAGAGGAAGTGTACTCGGATTTGCATGGAGGGAATGTGGAAAACCATTTTGGGAAAAACCAACCTTAGTACACCCAACCGGTATTCGAACCTCGATCTCCCCATCATCGGCAGTCTAGTATATTGTGATAGAAGCGCGTTAGAACATACGGCCAGTGAAGCTAGTTAGACACCTATTAATGATGATACTGGTCAATTAAATATACAAATACCTGTATCTCTGAGCATACAGTCTAAGACATAAAACTCGTCTGGTTTGGTTTGCCACTAACGCAGAGGTCAATATTAGAATACTGGCAGAGTGTAGTGGAAGTATTTTTTTAAAATTAAAATGTTTTAATTATCTTTCCAAGAAGACGAGGGCGTACTTCCTCTAAAATTCTACCATCCCCGTAACTACCAAAAAAATTGAATATTCTGGAACAGAACAAGGTAAATATATTCACCACTAGGTGCAGCAGGGTCGTTTATTTAACTTTCAATAGAATATCCACAAGAGCTATCAAATCCATCCGTTCTGTTCCTTGACGTAGTTCTCGGGAACATTGGGCGGAAGTGGCGCTGCTAAGTGGAATAATTCACAAACACAGAACTAAAGATCAAACCGAGAGCACGGGACTGTGAGACATGGTTATTGATCCTTTTGAATGAAGTGGAGAGGGTTGCGTACCAGGACATTATGTGACGAAGGAGATATTTGATTTATGTCACTGTGCAAATAATTCGAAACGTTAAGGTGGGGTGGAAGGGGACGCGATAAAATAGCCAGTGTTTTTGCAGTTTTTATGGCAAAACAATTTTTTTTTGGCCAAAATAAATAAAATATTGCTCCAGTACAGACATAAGTTTAATTTTCTTTACATATCGATATCAACAGTTGTTGAGTATCTGTCATGAGCATAGCGAAATTACCTAACAAACTTTTAAAATGAAGAGAAAAATATGTCATTAAATTCCAGAACACCCTTGACAAGAAATTTTGAGGTCACCATGTGAAGAAAATTAAATTCTATGTCCGCACTGCAGCAATATTTTATTTATTTTGGCCATAAAAACTGCAAAAACACCGACCTTTTCTCGCGTCCCCTTCCACCCCCACCTTAAGAATAACAAGAAGGGTACCCGCCTCGGTGGCGTAGTTGGCTAACGCGCTAGTCGTGTTGAGCCAGACCACCAAGGACAGGGAGATCGAGGTTCGAATCTCGGTCGGGTGAACTGTTTTTTTTCTTTCCTAAATGGTTTTCCACTCTCCCTCCATGCAAATGCGGGTTCCCTTCCTCTAAAATTTAACCTTCCCAATTCCTAATCCATTAGTGTAATTAGTATTTAAGCGTATAACCCGAACGGGTAGTAAGACACGGTGCTAAATAATAATAATAATAATAATAATAATAATAATAATAAGGGTAGCTAACTAGAAGGGGATAAATAGATGGCAAAGAGATATATTTCAGCCCTGTAGGATAAACCATTTTTTTAATTAGCATCGCATCTTACTAGCCGTTCGGGTTATACACTTATGTACTAATTACGCTAATGGTTTTAAGGATTAAGAAGGCAATATTTAGAGGAAGTGTACCAGAATTTGAGTGGAGGGAGAGTAGAATACCAGTTAAGAAAAACCAACCTCAGTGCACCCGACCGATATTCGAACCTTAACCTCCCCATCATCAGCAGTATAGTCTACTACGGGAGTGGCGCGTTAGACCACGCGGACACCGAGGTGGGTTAAACAAAATTAAAACCAATAAAAACGTTGAAGGGGTATGAATAAGTAAGGTAAAATTTATGAGGTTATGTATCATCATTTACAAGTAGAAAAAATTAGGAAACTATTTAGGAAAAAGCAACCTAAGCAGGCCAAAGGCCGACCGGCATATGGCCACTCGTAGGAAATCCAATCTAGTGTGAGACTGATGCGTTGACCAACGTGACCCCTGATGCGGGTATATATCTATTGATTGCTGCTACGATACTCACTTTGTTGATGAAATTCGAGTTAAAATCTATTTTCCGAACTAAACATAAATTTCTAAAGCTCCTAAAAAACCTTTTTTTTACCTATACTTTTACGAAGTTGAAAGAAAGTTTTATCTTCTTTGAATTTAATTAACGTTGTTAGACAAAAGTGTGTTTACAAATAAACGTTATTTTTGTCGCTAACCAGTTTTATATCTCTATAAAAAAAACTGTCATCGTTCCTGGTACGGTTTGGGTACCATTCATTCATTGTCACACATCCTTCCGCATTTGTCATAAGAAGGGAAAAAAAAATTAATCAAATGTAAATTGAAAATAAATAAATGAAATAACATTGAAATAGAGCATAAAACAGTTTGACAAATAAAAATTTAACAACACGGTTAAAGTTTACTATAAAGCTTCATTCTCAATTTGATAGCCAATCATTTAAGAAATGGTCTTAAATTAATTTGTATTTACTATCAATATATTCTATATATTTTAAAAGTGAAAGCTGGATGATACATGGGACGGACGTATAGATTTTTTTTAGCACCGCGTCTTACTACCTGTTCAGGTTATACGCTTAAATACTAATTACGCTAATGGGTTAAGGATTAGGAAGGCTTAATTTAGAAGAAGTGGAACCATATTTGCGGTGAGGAAGAGTGGAAAACCATTTAAGAAAAAAACACCCTCAGTGCACCCGACCGGGATCGAACCCCAATATCTCTGTTCTCGGCAGTCCAATCTAACACGAAAGTAGCGCGTTAGACCACTAGAGCGTGTTATAGCGTTTTAACGGTTAGATACCGTAACTGGTAGTCACGCGGTCAAATACGTCAGGTTCACAGTAGACTGGCAAGTTTAGTGACGCTGAAGTCAAGGTTCGAATCTCAGATGAATGCACTGAGGTTTGTTCCACACGTGTGGTTTCTGAGTGTGGTTTCCCTATTCAACACGTATCAGTGGTCGTGCGTATTAAGACGTCAAAGCTCGTTTTGTCTGGTTTGTCAGCGACGTGGAGGTCAGGATCAAAATTAATATACTGGGGAGTTAAAAAAAATATCTCTCACTCCACGCAAATACGGGTATTTTATCTCTGAATTCTATCTTCCTCCTCTCTAACTTACTAGTGTGATTAAAACGACTAATAAAACGTGATGAGAGAAATATTAATAATAAATCAGATCGTTAGACACAAGGAATATCAACGAAATACAAATAAAGAGGTAGATATGAGGACTTCAGATGTATAGTAAGTGCACCTGCATTTTCTAGAAGTGAGGATTGGTAAAGTGTAAATCAAATGTGGGTGAAAATAAAACCTCCCAGTCTATCCGGTAGTTAATCGAATACTGACCTCCAAGTCAACGCAGCGCTCTGCTCTAGTAGGATTTTGGTAAGTTGGGTCTTAGTTAAGGCCTTCCTACCGAAATCCTACTTTATCGTTGTATATACAATACATGGGAATATTAAATATTTAACTCCCCTCTGGATTCGAATCAGAGTACCTAAAAGCTAGTCGAACTTTATTTGAAGCAAAAGTTAACAAAGACCGTGCAAGAGAAAGAGTTTTGACATCACTAAAAATAACACTGTACTGTCGTCTTTGGGCGGTTGACCGTTGTCCTATTTCACACTTTTATGTTATAAAAATTTATTTTGCCGTAAACTTCATCCCCGATGAAAAAAAAAAAAAAGAAGAAGCGAACTCCTCCACTAAGTTCTTAGCCTCCAAAATTATTTTCCTCCCCGCACAATCGCGAGCTAGCAAGAAGAATGGTGACTTCATGAATCACCGGAAGAGAAAGGACACATTACGTCGTCGGTTCCTTTGTTCTTTTCGTCTTTCTTCCACTCGAGATGGTGTGGTAATCTCTCCAAGATTCAGGTCAGAGGAGGTCATCCTCGATGAACTGTGAGGGGAGGCGTCCCCGATACAACAGCGGTGTGACCAACCGAGCGTGTGCTAAGCGGCGACACGCGCGCTTGTCCGACGTTACTAGGGTGAGGTTAGGTCGGTTTTAGTCGAAGCACTCTTGATGGTCGGATATTTGGTACCAAGGACCTTTTAAAATATAAATATTTTTTTATTGCGGTCAACATTGATAACATTCGACTATTTTATTGGTGTTATTTTTTAGGTATCGTCCGACAACTTAGCTCAATCAGTAAGCCTGTCTGTCTACTGAACTAAGGGTCCCGGGTTCGATTACTGATATGGCCTTAAAATTTATCATTGGTGAAATGTTGGTTTCACCATTAACAGTGATGAATTAACGGCCGGGGGGCTGGGTGTTGTGTATTTTCTAGATTTAACTTAGTTTATGATCCCCGTGCTGATATTATCAGTCGTTTCAGAAAGTGCAATAAATGAAAATCCAATAATACCTATAAAGGACGACCACTGCAAATAACATGACTTGACGTATGAATACGTGAAATTAGAACTAATAACTTTTATATCTATCAGCTAGCTTTCTTTCTATGAAAATTGTACGGAATGAGCTACTTTTTTTTTTTGCACTACGTCTTACTACCTGTTTGGTGTTATACGCGTATGTACTAAATTGTGCTAGTGTGCTACGGATGAAGAAGGTTGAATTTAGAGGAAATGCACCTATATTCACGTATAGGGTGAGTGGGAAATGATTTAGGAAAAGCCAACCTCAGACTACACCCTACCGAGATTCGAACCTTGATTGACCTACCATCGGCAGTCTAGTCTATAGCGAGAATGACGCCTAAAACCATACGACCACCGATAATGTTCATGAGCTACTACTGACCATCGGAGACGAGTAGGTGATAGAACATGGGAGAGAGGTTTTTTTTAACCCTGTCAGAGTGAATTTGTGTGCGTTTTAACCTACAATACGATTTCTACCCGCATCGGTGGACGCACGGACTAATAATCAGGCTCATACAGCCTAGTTTGCCGGTGAAGAGTTCGGGGCTTGAATTCCTGCCCAGTGTACAGAAGGTAGTTTTCTCTACATGGTTATCCAATATTTATTCACCCAAATAATCATACATTTCTTTTGTAATATATCTTATTTATCTTTTGGCCAGTAATGTAATTAAAGCCAGATAGCTAGGAAGGGGTTTAAGGGGTGCAAAAATAGAAAGTTTCCCATCTACAAATACGAATTATGTACTTTCTAAAACTAAACTGGCCTCATTCTTATTTATTTTAATTAATTTGATAAATTACTAATATCACTAATTTAATAAAAAGAATACACCCGCTTCAATGGCCACATGGTCTAAGGTGCTACTCCCACAATAGACTAGACTGATTAAGATGAGGAGATCAGGGTTTGATCCCGGTCGGGTGTAATGAGCTTTTTTCTCAAATGGTTTTCCTCTTTCCTTCCATGCAAATGCGGCTTCACTTAATCTAAATTAGTGTAATTAGTATATGAGCGTACAGCCTGAACGGGTAGTAAGACGCGAGCTAAAAAATGTTAAAAAATAGCAAATAAGAATTATATACATAGGTTTTCCCTCTACAAAATAGAAAACCTAGCTTGGGTAAGGCTATCATATTCTAAATTCATCGCAGCAAATACGATTAATAATTATTTATCTATCAGTAATAGAGCCATAAGACTATTGGTTCCTTTAATCGGACATTTGCGCCCGTTTTTTGTTAATGATATAACCCACATCACAAAACTTTATAGCAAATATATAAGCTTATTTTTATTTCACGTGATCATTATTATAAATACGTGTTTTAAATGGCGAAATTTATTCTCTAATTACTCAAAATCAATTTTGAAATCATCAGAGTTTTCGAAATATCTACAAGCATAGACCCCTTTATTATTTTGCTTCGTATTAATAAACATTATCTTTAGTTAACTATATTTACACTTACCAAAAATTTAAATTAACTATTAGATGTTCATAAAATGTTATAGATTATATTATATTGAAAATTCACTATTTAGAAATATTTTGGTAAAATTAATTCAGTTGTGATAGTGTAATTTGTAATCACGCAACTGAGCTTTTAAATTTGTATTGAAAAAGTAATCATCATTAAAGTTAATACATTGGTTTAGGCTATTTAGTGTCTATTAAATAAATATAGTTGGAAAGATTTAAATTTGATCAAATAATTAGAACAGTTGTATTTATTAGTTTAAATATATTTAAAATTTGAGTAATATTAATAAAGATTGTACAGTGAAAAAAACACTAATACTTAAAAATAATACGTTATAACTCAAAAATAACAGCAAGAAAGTTCTTACAACTTTTAAATCTAAAAGTCTAACTCTAAATCTTCCAGTGACATATATAGTTTTATATATAGCGGCGTGTACTGCTTTTGGAAAACAGCCATGTTTTCTTTCTATCAAGGAAAACGAAAATTGAGTTTTGAACTCTTCTCAAACTTGTTCAAATTCTAATATATATTCTGTTGGTTCGAATGATAGGAAGATTATTTCCTAGTAAAATGTTAGGTCAATAATAAAACTGGGTGAAAATATTTCCATGATAAACAAGATATTTTATTAAAAAGTGATTCCAATGATACAATATTGTTGAATACGAGACATATGTGCTATATAGACGACACACCAAGTTTCTAAGCTTGGTTGACACATACGCATATTGTTTTAAGCTATTTCTGCATCATTATTTATTAAAAATTGACTCATTACCCGCTTCAGTGACCGCGTGGTCTAACGTGCTACTCTCGCAGTAGACTAGACTGCCGATAACGGGGAGGTCGAGGTTCGAAACTTGGTCGGGTGTACTAAGGTTAGATTTTTTCCTAAATGGTTTTCCACTCTCCCTCCCTACAACTGTGCGAACACTTAATATAAATATAAACTTCCTAATCCCTAAAACCATAGCGTAGTTAGTACAATACTGTCTGTATAACTTGAACGGCTAGTAGGACGCACTCATAAAAATATAGTTAAAATATTTTAATCATTGTAAAGGCAAATACAAATGCGTCTTCATAAACATGTATTTACACTTATATTAATATTTTAATATAAACTTTTTATGACGTTAATAAAAAAGTTTTCAACTCGAGTTGAACCTACACATATATAAGTTGTAAAAAATAAACTTGAAATTACATACATACATACATACATACATACATACATACATACATACATACATACATACATACATACATACATACATACATACACACATAAATGCATACACACACATAAATGCATAAATGCATACACACATAAATGCATACACACACATACACCATACATAAATGCATACACACACATACACCACACATAAATGCATACACACACATACACCATACATAAACACATACACACATAAATGCATACACACACATACACCATACATAAACACATACACACATAAATGCATACACACACATACACCATACATAAATGCATACACACACATACACCATACATAAATGCATACACACATAAATGCATACACACACAAATGCATACACACACATACACCATACATAAATGCATACACACACATACACCATACATAAATGCATACACACACATACACCATACATAAATGCATACACACATAAATGCATACACACACAAATGCATACACACACAAATGCATACACACACATACACCATACATAAATGCATACACACACATACACCATACATAAATGCATACACACATAAATGCATACACATACATACACCATACATAAATATACACACATATACCTAATCCCACCATTCCCTTATGGATTAGGCAAGAAACTGTGCATATAGCTCAAAAAATATCAACTCCGTACTTAATCCATCCTCACTAACTTTCTCCACACTTCCCTATCCTCGCATACTCCCTTCGCTTTAACAACATCCATACACCGAGTCATACATGCTCTTTTATTATTAAAACTATTAATCTTTTTTTTTTTTAACTTTCAAAATAATACGCAGCAGTTTTGTTAGGTTATTTTATAAAGTATTCCTGTGCAACGCAAATAGGGAAAAAGAAACAAATTTTAAATCAGATTATTTTCCTAATTATAAGATTTAAAAATATATTTATATAATGTCTTTAAATTATATCATATTTTAATTATTTAATTTATTCTAATAGTACACATCACATGTTTTATAGGATATCTTCATCAGTATTATTATTTTAATGTTAATTTATTGTCAACATTATGTGTTACAAAGTTTATAAATTATTTATCAAAATGTACTATTTTTGATTTCTCAAGGCAAAGAAAATTTTGTAATACAAGAAACTTAAAAAGTAATTATGGTTTTAATTTAAAATTTCATTTTTATATAGATAATATTAATCGTATTTACCTTAGTGAATATTTAATAAAAGGCTTTCTAATAATAATAATAATAATAATAATAATAATAATAATAATAATAATATAAAGTGTACATACATTCTTTAAGCTATCATAAATAAATAAATTCACTAACGATTTCAGTGAAAGAAGATTTGAAATAAATATGTAGATTGATCCACTTGTGTCCAGAAGCTACACAAAAATCTATATACGTATAATAATAAAACTCTAAATATATATGAACACTCGATTTTCTGTCTCTCTGTTTGTTGCCAAGTAAACTCAAAAAGTACTCATCGGATCAAGACTGGACTTCTGTTGTACTTCTTATTTTTAAGAGTACAGGTATATACCATCACGCTATCTCATCAGCGAGTGAAGTAATGTGTAGAAAAAAAAACAGGCGTTAATAGTGAACATTCGTCGCGGCTGGTATTGGAGATACATAAGATGGCAAGTTATATGTGCTGAGATGTGGATGGGCTAGTCCGTGTTTATTCGTGAATTTTCCTACGCACAAAAAAAACTGCTCTCGACTAAGTTTAATTCTTTTCTAACATTTGAAATTGTCGAATATGGTGATGTATTGTTTAATGCGAGCGAGACCACAGGAAAATTCTAGTAATAAATTTGACTTTAAACCGAAAATATCATTTTTTTAAATTCTAAATTAAATTTTAATGTAAAAGTTAAAATACATAAATACATAATTTTGCTAGCACGGTCGATTTTGGAACGGCATTGAAACTTTTTTGTGGAAACATAGCCATTCATTCAAATTTACCAAAGTTTATTTTCCATTAAAATATGCTGTCAAGCTAGGTAAAGAAAGATAGCACATTTGAATAACTTATATCATCTATCAAAAATATTGAGTATAGGCCTACATCCATAAAAATAAATCAAATCCATACCACCTTCCTCTTTCTTCCTTCACCATAAAATTGATGGTTGTGTGGTCCTGTCGTCAGAATGAGTCCTTTGAGATTCACAAACACTTTAAAACTGAATCAATGTTGGCTTTTACATTGATTTCAAGAAACTGAAGTGCTAAGTTTGAAACTTTTACAGCTTTTTAAAGTTTATACACTAGCTTGTACGTAAACATCATGAGAACAGGTACATATTATTATTATTATTACTATTAGCACCGCCTCTTACTACCCGTTAGGATTACACACAACGCTAATGTATTAGGGGCGAAAAAGGTTGTATTTAGATAAAGTATACCCGAATTTGCATGAAGTGAACGTGTGAAATCATTTAGTAAAAAACACCCAACTGGGATTTGAACCCCGAACTTTCCATCATTGGAATTCTAGTCTATTGAGAGAATGATACCTTCTTAGAACATTTGACCATCGAAGCGTGTCCATGTTGTTACTAATGTATAAATGGGGTAAGGATGAGGAAGATAAAATTAGGAGGATTTATACCCGCATTTTCGTGGTTGGTAGCTGTTTAGTAATAGAAAACAGTCAGAATTTTTAAGCCAAAGCTTCCTTTTACCGACAAACCTAATTACACGAGACTAACTCCTTTGTTCCCGTACCCACCGATGTTGATCACATTATTTTTCATCCAATTAAATAGTTTTCCCTCAAAACGAAATAATACCAGATTACATTTCTCAACAACATTATACCAAGAAAATGTGTCATAAACGCTTCATAGTCAGATTTAGTACGCCTCAAGTGCGGCGCTATTCTAAATACAAGACGTCACCTACCTGAAATTGAATGGAATGGGCCAGTTTCATATGCGAAACTGGCCCATTCCATTTTGGTCTAGGTAGGTGTCGTCCTGTATTTAGTATCGACTCGCACTTTAGGCGTAACAAATCTGACTATGAAACTGGCCCTTTAAGAAAAATCTTTGCTAAATTATTTGATTGATATGAGTGAATTTGAAGGAAACTTTTGTATTTATTGCAAACAAGATGAAGTTCATCTCATAGTTAGTATTTTAGCTTATCAGAACGATGAAGTGTTATGCTTTGTGCCAAGGAAGTAGCCAGGTTTTTTTTGAGGGGGTTCAAACCCCCTCGAAATTTTATGAAAAAATATATATATTTGCTTTATTTATGGTTCAAACAATATCAAAATTAAGATACAAGTACAAATTAGGCGGCTGTGTTACCATAAAAAGCACTTCAGAGAGCTTCTAGAACTGTTTATCAATTAGAATCATTTCTAGCTTACGGCAATTGGGGGATGTGCCCACCAAACCACCCCTGAAATTATTGGCTGGCTACTGCCTTGTTTTGGGCTATGTATAAATAATATTGAATGCTATCATTGTGATCCCAATATTTCTTTAACTTACTCCCTTTGAAATCAAAACGAAATAGGAAAATTAAATAATAAATATAAGTTTATTTTTACGTATGTACCAAAATTAATTGGTAGAGATATTTTTGTAAATTAAATTAAAATCAAAGAAATGTATATTTATTAAAGTTTGTCTCATGCAATATGTAAATAGTCTTAGGATATAAATTATGAGCCTCCACTTATTTTGATACTTTTACTTTAAATTATACATCGACGATAGAATATTTTGCTTTTAAATATACCAACTTTTGATTGCGTGACTGAGAACTTAACTATGTGTGGTATTTTTTTTTTTTTTTTTCATTTTTACCCTTTTCTTTCAATGTTCAACTCTTATTATGTATAGTTCACTCTATTTTTACTGTGAGGTTAAGAAACTTTCCTCCCCACTCCAGAGGTAAAAATAATATATTAAGTTTGATACAGAAATAAAAATGTATACGTATTTTTACAAAAAAATATAAAAGATCCATCATTAAATTGAACAAATAAAATAATTTTAATGTCAAAATTAATTATATCAAGTAATAGTTACAAATATTATTTGCAAACAACTTTGGAAATGGTTTTTGGTGCAAAGCAAAATGGTTCAGACATATCCTTAGGAATTTCAACTGTCTCCTGCATGACGTCATAGAAGGAAAGGTTGAGGGAAAGAGGAGCTTAGGAAGGAGGATTTAAATATTATATGACTTGAGGGAAAGAAGAAAATCCTGGAAGCTGAAGGAGGCGGCAGAGAACAGGGTGTGTTGGGAGCCTAAGTTTACTGACAAAAGGAATGGATCTACCGTAAGACAGAACACCTAGTAAGAATAATTGTTTCCGGTTTTACACATTCACATAGAAGTGCCAACATTTAAAAAAATCTAATATTTTTAGCCGAATATTTTTGTAAGTAAATATATTGCATTGCGTTTTAAAAAATAGAGTAAAACTATATAAAAAAATATCGTCAACAAGACAACAACTTTTATTTTAAATATTATTATTTAAACATTTTTATGAGATTACCATTCGATGTTAAGTTTGCATCAAGGTATTGAGTGATAAGATAATTTTTTAAATAACATAAAAAAAGGAAATAAAGAATAAGAATAGTAACTAATTCATTTTTAATAATTTTTATGTGGGAAATTTCAAGGAATCACTAAGACAACGTAAACAAGTTCTTCAGAAGTGAAATATTTTTGTTCTCCACGTCGACCACACACCTTCATATAAATGAGAGTGGGGCCGCAAAGTTTACAGAAAAACAAGGGAAAAAAGATTGAAAGAATAAAAAAAGATAAAAGAAAAGGTAGAGATAAAAGAGATTTAAAACTCAAGAGAGAAGTTTAAAAAAAAATCGCAACAAATAAGGTAAAAGACAGCCATATAAAAGAAAAAATCGAGATGTGTAAGATAATTAGGATTGAGAATAGGTCTAATAAAATAATTGATTTTTGATTAAATAAGAGATTGTATTTTACTTTATCTAGACACTTCGAAGAGAAAGTACTGTCAGTGTTTAAAAAAATCGGACTCAAGATTTTGATAAATGTCGACGTTTCATGCCCCCCCCTGAAACAAAAAAATTATTTTTTTCAATGCCATCTGTCTGTCTGTCTATCTGGGCCTTGGACTAGAGCTAAAACTATTTTACCTATCCTCGCATACTCCCTTCGCTTCAACAACATCCATACACCGAGTAATACATTCTCTTTTATTCTTAAAACTCTGAATGTTTCTCTTTTTCACACATTCGTCTACAACATTTAGCCACGTCTTACATGGCCAACCCCTTCCTTTTGATACACACACTCTACCTTCATATATTTGCTCCGTCACTCGATCCACACTTATCCTCTCAACGTACCCAAACCAACGTTATACACTTCTTTAACAATGACCTATTGGATTCCTTTCAAACCACACTCCTTCAGCACCCATTCATTACTAACTCTGTCCAGAAGACAAAGAAACAGAAGAATCAGTATACACCGATGTTATCGTCCCGTAATGACAATGGATTAGACTATACATTATTTGACAAGTTGTGCGCTGACGAAAATAAATTCTTCAATCATTTCCGGATGACAAGAGCATCATTCCATGAACTGCTAGACTACATACATTTTTACATTAAATTTTGAAGAATATATATAAAAAAATAGGTTTAATATAAATAATAATTGATTTTTTAACGTGATTTGAAGAAATACTGGAATCCCAATATATTATTGAATTATAAAATTCAAGAGGGTTCCTCGAGAGAGTTTCACATGAAATTGATTTCATGAAACCAATTTCCTTGGAATTTCCTAGTATAAAGGCAACCTTAGATGTCATTACAACCGTATTCATTTTGCTCTTGTGTTTATTAAAATGTTATCAATGTTAGCCAGAAGTATTATGTTGTGTTTTATAAAAGTTTCTTCCCCATTTATCTTTTATTTTTATTTTGAAAGATTATCCCTTCTAATTTTGAATCATCCACGGTAACTTTTGCATTGAAATTCGTGCCAGAATGTTCTTTATTATCATAGGATAGGGTTGAAAAAAGCCAATTAATTTTCTTTAGCGACAGATGTTAACAAAGTATCTTTTATAGAGCCTTCTCTCGTTTTTTTTATACTTGTTCGAGAAAGCATGGTTGTTAGAAAGAAGATAACAATTAGCTTTGTTACAACAGTACTCTAGGGCGCCATTGAATCAGACGATAAAACAATTATTGTTAAAAGGAATAGTAAAAGAAAGAATTATTGATGTAGCCACCTTTCATTTTTGATAAAGACGATAGAAAAAAAAACTTTGTCGGATTCCTTATAAAAGAAAGGATTTAACTTAAGTTAACATTTTATTCGTGTTTAATCGTGCAGGTTTGTTAAACTCATAATTTTTGTTTGAATAAATGATACTAACAAAAGTATGGTGTTGTGTGGATAAATTATTAATCCCATATTGTATGGGCCATTTAGTTAATTTCCAAATATAATAATATTTTCTTTGGAAAAAAACCCCACTACTAACGCAATTTTTTTTCAAAAGTATTGCTTAAACAAAGTGGTTTTAAGACTATGGTATTCAGATCTGACCATAGAAAAAAAATCTTCAGACTTGGTCTCAAGTAGTTTAGCATGTGAAATGTGCATGCAAAACAGAGTAATAACACAAATACTGGATTTTACTGATTTATAAGGGTACAAAAATAGGCTGATTTTAGTATAAAGAACAGTATCTGACACGCTTCAATGGTCTCATGGTCTAAGTGGCTATTCTCGCAGTAGACTAAACGGCCGAGGACGGGGTGGTTGAAGTTCGAATTTACGTCGTGTGTATTGAGGGTGTTTTTTACAAAATTGTCTTCCACTCTCCCTATACGCAAATGCGGGTACACTTGTTGCAAATATAACATATTTAATCCCTAAAATCATTAACGTAATTAGTACATAAGCGTGTAACCTGAACGGGTAGTAAGAAACGATGCTAGAAAAATCAGTATCGGGTAGTTAATTAAGTTACTAAAACAAATTTAATATATTTATACATCAGGTCATAATATTTGCAGCTGTCACTTTTGATAGATATTACAAATACTTATAAAATACCTAACACAATTAATAATAAAGTAAAATGTTATCAATATTGGTAGCAAAAAAAAGTTTGAAATTTCTAAATTGTTCTTCCAACCAAAATCAGGGTATAGGTAAGAGGCATAGGGTGGCCTGCATATGCATCTAACGATTATCAAGTGGTCCATTACTCAGAAAAGTTTTAGAAACACTGCTTTAACAAATGTTAGACAAACTATATGTGGGGTATCTTTATCACACGAGTAGAATTAATTTCAGTACAACTGTGATTCAAATTCTTAACTTGGGTTGGAGCTTCTTTCATCTATTCGATTGTATACAACCCACTTAGGTGGCTGCAGGGTCTAACGCGCTACTCTCGCAGTAGACTAGACTGCAGATGACGGGGAGATCAAGGTTCGAATTTCAGTCAGGTCAACTGAGGGTGGTTTTTCCCAAAATGTTTCTCCACTATCCCTCTAAGAAAATACGGTTACTCTTCATCGAAATATATCCTTCCGCATCCCTAAAAATTATTAGCGTATTTATTAAATAAGCGTAAAACCCGAACGGGAAGGAAGTATGCTAAGAAAAATTGTCCACAAAAACATAGTTCCACCCATGAAGATACGCAGGTCGCACCCTTCCTTCCTCCACCGCGAAGCGTGCGGGAGCTATAAAGGGAATATTGCGCGACCATCAGTGTGTGAATATGTGCATGTGTTTGACAGCTCCCTGTGAGACTAGCTATACATACATGTGTGTCTCTTCACACGGGCGCGCGGGCGCATGGAAAGGTCCAACTTATCAATCCAGATTGAAGGTTTACGAGTTAGTTTAGTGTGTAGCAGGCTCGTACTGTTGGATAAAGTGGGGGGG